>OX465272.1:3044143-3510988 GCA_949987775.1 Aproaerema taeniolella
TAAAATACATATGTTAGATGCTCATTAGAGTCTCGCCAGAAAGTGTTCTTTATCTTTTTTTAAAAGAGTGAATAGAAGGGCTTTCTTGAATAGGTCTCGGCAGTCTGTTCCACATTTGTGTGGCTCGAACAGTAAATGAATTAAAAAAGAAGTTTGTTTTGGCCAAAGGACATTGTAAAGAATTTGCAAAAACAGCTTTTATGTTTAAATCAAGTCGCTATTCACAAGTACTAATATTATAAAGTATGATGATGACATGATATTGCGCACTGCCACGGAGGGAATTCTCTGCCTGCGTCTGTATTTCAGAGCTCATTTTACCCGAATTCCTTTAAAGTTCGAGTGAATAGGCTTCTTCTGGGTGAGTTGGCTACATCCTCGACCACATCTTCGCCCAGAGCTAGATTGTTGTCAAGAGCTAACCTATTCTTATTAAAAAAACATAAAATCTAAAGTCATCTAAGTCAGGACGCGAGGGTTTTGCTGTTTTGTGGATAAAAGGCTGACAACCTCACAGTGGCGTCTTACGTAGCTCTTCTGATGCTCTGCCTACCCCGGTAGGGAGTATAGGCGTGAGAATGTGTTGTTATGTAATTTACCTTGTGAATAGCAACTTAATTTAAACATAAAGGCTGTTTATCAAGCCGCTCTGTAGGTATTTTTACTGAATTAATAATTAAGGTTAAGCAAAGTTCGGCAAACAGGACCTTGATAGGTGACCCGTAGCTTTTGGTAATTACTTCCGTGATTCAGAGGGCTACGTGATTTAGAGGTTTGAAAAATATAAACAGGAAAAAAGAAAACAAAAACACACACACAGACAGACAGCGAGATAGACAAGACAGACAGAAATGTACATCTTGTAAAAAACCGAGCGTCTATGAGCCATGCACCAATGACTTTTGTACTTACTTAACTATTTTTTTATTATTATAAGATGGGTTAAATTAACTCTTGACCTCAATCTTGACCATAAGGTCAAAGATGAGGTCGACGATGGAGCGAGTTAACCCAGAAAATACCTATAAAGGCACTGGTACTCCCACGCACCGACGGAACACAGCAAGCTGTTTGGCGTCGGACTTCGGTAGGAGGGTGGTCGCGAACCAGACGGCCCTTTACAGAGCCTACCACACCGCATGAGACCATAGGACGACACCTCAGATTCAGAAAAAAATTAAGTGTCGTTGCCTAGAATGGATTACTAGGAGGCAGGTCTCATTTGTGTTTCCCTAGTCGCCTCTTACGACACCCACGGAAAGAGATGGGACGGTGTTATTCTCAACCGATCCGTACACGGTTTTCAATGCACATTCCGTTCAATTATTTTATTAGGTACCATCTTCTTCTAAAAAGAAGAAGAAGATTAGGTACGTGACTAATTTAGAGAATTAAATCTATATGTATAAAATTGCAGGTCCTGATTCACTGACTCATTAACGCCCAGCCCAAACCCTTGGTCCTAGAAAGCTGAAATTTGGCACAAAGGTTCCTTTTATAATGTAGACAAGGACTAAGGAAGGATTTTACGAAATTCCTAAGGGAACGAAGTCCCGGGCTTTGTCTAGTTTTCATTATATTTTTATCAAGTATCAAGTACTTCTTGAGTGTGAATCATCATATAATTTCATCATCTCATAGTAAGGTCAGAAGTAGTCATCATTGTTTGACCTCCAAAGACTTCACTTCATTTTTCTCATGAGTAACATATTGAAGGTAAGAGAAAATATGCCTGGGCCCCGATTCTGTAACTTCAGTTGTGTGTCGATGGAATGGTCGCCATTTTATCCTTTCAGGTGGCGAGATTGAGAACTATCCAAATTTTATACATCTAATGACGGCTGCTTTGACTGGTGGCGCCACCGCCAACTGAATTTTCAGTTGTTAGTTAGTTTGTAACTTTACGTTCGGGTGGTGGCGCTGCTGGTCGGGGTGGTTGACAGCAAGTATATGAAAATTAAATAGTTTTCATTTTCGACACCAGCAGGCCAAGTAGGATAGTGACAGTGCCGCGACAACACCGCGGTCCTATGTCAAAATGTCAACATTGACAACGCCATAGGGCGAGCAAGTCTTTGCGCGGGACCCTCGCGCAATCAAAGTGCAGATCCAGCGTGAGCCGAGCGCGAGTTTGTCGTTATCGTGCTAGAGCTGCTGAACTAACAAAACGGCCTCCATTCCATTGACGCACAACTGAAGTTACAGAATCGGGTCCTGTTATAACACCACGCCCAGGAACCACTCACTGTTTGGAACTCATAAGTAAAGCTAAGCAACGAATATTGATGGGTGAGCGTAAAGGCATTGTCTCACGATTGTTTCCGTTAAAAGGAAAAAGAAATCTTATGGCTAACCGATAAGCGGAACCGACCCAATGCACGTTGCTTAACCTAGCTAATTTATTTGATTCTGCTGTTACATTTTTTTATTTATTATGAGATGGGTTAACTCTTGACCCCAATCTTGATCAAGGTCATAGATGAGGTCGACGATGGAGCGAGTTAACCCAGAAAATGACAATTAAGGCACTGGTACTCCCACGCACCGACGGAACACAGTAAGCTGTTTGGCGTCGGACTTCAGTAGGAGGGTGGTCGCGAACCAGACGGCCCTTTACAGAGCCTACCACACCGCATGAGACCATAGGACGCTACCTTAGATTCAAAACAAACTGAGGTGTCGTTGCCTAAGATGGATTTCCTTAGTCACCTCTTACGACACCCGCAGAAAGAGATGGGGTGGTGTTGTTCTCAACCGATCACCACACGGCGGAACACATGTAATTTAACAGTACTTTTACGTGCTTCTAAATATTTTTTTAAGTATAGATCAGCTGTTGTTCGAAACCAAATATGGCGTTGTCAATTATGTCAATTATTGTATCCACCTTGATTCGGTTAAACGAATTTTTTATCCCCGACAAAACAAGAGATGTGTTATAAGTTTGACCTGTGTATTCTGTGTATCTGTCTGTGGCATCGTAGCTCATAAACGAATGGACGAATTTTTATGTGGTTCTTTTGTTTTAAAATTGACGTAATCGCGATGGTTCTTAGTTATCGTTGAGAATGAATTGCCTAGCTTTATTGATAATCGTGAACCAGTATCACTTACTTAACACTTTTAATTTTTTTTTTTGGGGGGGGGGGGGGGTGGTTTAAACGTAGACACTTGAGTGATACTGGTTCAGGATTTTGAATATAGCTAGGAGGTTCTTTTTCACCCAGTATTTGATCAAAATTATTTCAGTCATTTACAAGTTAATAGCAATATATGCTTTACCGCAAAATATCAAAACACCACTTAGACAATATCTTAAACTGACTTATGTCGTTTTTACCGACTTCAAAAAATTAGGTTCTATGTTCGACAGTATGTATTTTTTTTTAATGTATGTTCACCGATTTCTCCGCCATTTATGGACCGATTTTCAAAATTATTTTTTTGTTCGAAGGAGTATACTCCAGAGGTAGTCCCATATAAATTTTATCGAAAATGATTCAGCTCTTTTTAAAAAAATCAACAAAAACATAAAAATACTACAAACCAGAACATCATCTAAATAAATGAGTGACATTTTCGTTTGTGGTTATCTGCTTATAGGCATTGTAGTCTGCAAAAAATACTAGTTATCTACTTTGTGCGAACTGTTGTTGGGATTGAAGTACGTGACTCATACGTTTTTTTTAACATGGAAAATTATGTTGTAGTTTAATTTATCCCTTTCGGGATCGGCCAAGGAATCTATTTAAGGTACAGCCCTTCTTACACATTGTTTAAGGTCTGTATTACAGAACGCGACTCAGACTCTGATCTATACTTGAATAGCAGTCGTCTTTGTCATTTCGATAGTGAGGCGAGAAAGCGCTTCGGCCGTCTATTGAACCGGAGTTTCGGAACTGTTTCTGTACGAGACTTTTAGAGACAATCAACACTTAAGTTTAGATCAAGGTTGGAGTCTCTTTCTGTAATACGGGCCTTAGTTTTAGATTTATTTGGAGTAAGGCCCTAAACGTCGGGGATGACACTTTTTGAAGTAAAAACTTCTTTAGCGGCATTGAGCACTTTAAGTATGGGGAAAAAATGTTAAACTCGCAATGAACTCGCGTCAGATGTCACGTGACCCTGATCGAAAATGCGTAGGATAGGGTTGCCACCTTTTTTTAAGTGAAAACTTCTTTAGCAGAGCGTTTGTGTACTTTGAAGTATGGGTGGGAACCCGGACGGATGGCAGCCCTATGGTAAAATTATCTCTGTGACAGACGTCAACGATGTCAACGATTATTCGCACATAGTGCGCAAATACCGATAGACTATTTTACTGGATTAAAATTAGACAATTTGGGCGAGTGGAAAAGTTGCCAGATTGTAAGCAGGGGTCGAGGGTTCGAATCCTGAGAGAATAACACGGACTCTTTTTGTGTATTTTGTTTTATTTCCATATTATTGCACAACTTCTGCCGGCACTCCCGGAGTGCAACCCATTGTTTTTTTTTAACTTTAGAGTTATCTAACACCTTTACAAATATTAAGGTAGAGTGAGAAGACAGATAGTGATAATATTTTATGCAAAATAGGTACAGCTCTAACCTTGTTACTGGTAACATCATTGGGAAATAAACTTTTTAAACGTATGCGTAACATTTGTCCCACTGTCGGCTGTTGGCGAGAAGCGAATATATGTATGCTCTGTAGCAGTGGTATTTAATCTGAGGTCGTTAAGCCCTACTCGGGGGGCCGCATTTAAAAGAAATAGACAATTATTTGTGAGTTTTACATTACAACAAGACTATTTCAGTGAAAAAGATGCGCCTGTATATTAATGCCTCCCGTCGTCCGCGTTTACCTTAGGAAAACTCATTATATCACGTTTTGAAATCTCCGATGTTGGTCGGATATTTAGCCTAAGGGGGTCTTAGGGGGTCGCCAGAACTTTTCAACTTTCAAAGGGGTCGCGTATTCAAAAAGATTGAAAAACACTGCTCTATAGCATTCCGCCTGCGACCTCGTTCCTGTGGGAATTTCGTAAAAACCTCCCTTATTCTTTGCCCACGTTATAAAAGGTACCTTTGTGCCAAATTTAAGCTTTGTAGGTCTAAGGATTAGACCTGGGCCCCGATTCTGTAACTTCAGTTGTATGTCGATGGAATGGTCGCCATTTTATACGTTCAGATGACGATATTGAGAACTATCCAAACGGCTGCTTTGGCTGGTGGTGCCACCGCCAACTGAATTTTCAGTTGCTAAGTAGTTGGCAACTTTACGTTGGGTTGGCGGTGGCGCTGCTGGTCGAGGTGGTTGTCAGCAAGTATATGAAAATTAATTAGTTCTCAATTTCTTCACCTGAACAGATAAAATGATCTCCATTCCATCGACACACAACTTAAGTTACAGAATCAGGGCCCTGGGCGTTGATGAGTTAGTGAGTCAAGACCTTCAATTTTATATACTTACTTATCAGATTATAAACAAATAGAATAGAATAATGTTAGAATAGAATAATGTTTTATTTTAAGAATCCTGCACCACACAATTATAGAAAACACAAACCACAATAACATATTAATAAACGCACATATAAAAAAAAACAACAAAAATTAAGATTAATAGAACAAAAGTACATACTTACAAAAAACAAAACCAATTACCTACTACTAAAAAGAAATTGTGTGCTGCAGCAATTTAAAAAAGGCCATGACTCAGCGTTAACGTTTTACTTCTTATAAGAAGTAAAACACTGATATTCTGCCATGACCTGTGGATCGTCAAAATGAAGTTATGTAGGTACTCAAAAACTAGACAATTAATAATAAAATAAAGTGGGTAAGTACATAGCAATTAACAAATAAAATTAAGGCATGTACTATTCATTGTCAGTCTATTGCATCCTCTAGTAAATAATAAAGAGCTATATAGCTTCCTCGCTAGCGGTGGGACAAGTACTTTATGTTATATCAGAAGGCTGTGATTGCAAAACATTTAGAAGCTCATAGAAAGGTCATTAAACTACTAACATAAATAACACTGCAGTGCTCCAAAAACACATATTTAACGTTGTAATAAGCTGACTATTATCAATCTTATATTATAGAGAGATCAAAATACATACAATTATTCATACCTTATTTTTTAAGATAGTAAAAACGATTTTTACAATACATGGCTATTTATAAAGAAAAAAATATAAATTTTTATAGATTTTTTAAAATATCCAATTATATACAAGGTGTTTCAAAAAAACCCAAAAAAAAGAAATTCCAAAATTTTATTTTAAAAGTGAAATAGTCGCAACTCTAGTAATCAGTCGCATGGTTTGACATCTTTCAAAATGAAAGTTTCATATAATTAATATGACATACTTGTCATATTTGTAATAGAGCTGCGCAATAAGCTAAATTTTAATTAATTTTGAATTATCTTTTTTTTGGGTTTATTTGAAACACCTTGTATACATATACAGACTGAAGCTGCAAGTTTGTGAATAGTTGTTGTAGAGTCTTGTGAGAAATTGATCAAAAAAAAGATAATCCCATCAAAAATATACTTGGAGTATGTAAAAAAATCGTGAAAAAAGATAATAATAAAAACGTAGATATAGACATAATTAATTTTTGTTTCTTCAACACACACACTAAGTACATTTTACATAGGGCAATTATGAGTTTCGACGTTACGTTACGACACTAGTAGATGTGTGCTGCAGTGACAAAAAATGGCTTCAACTCAGCATTGTGCTCCACCTTTGGGGAAGAGCGCCGGTATCCTGCCGAAGCCACAGTTGCTTAAATTTTATGTTAATTAGTTCGTTTCATGTGATAGCCCGGTTGCTAATGAGCCAGACTTGTAATCCGAAAGTCGCGGGTTCAAATCCTGGTGCGGGCCTGTACCACTAAATTCGTCTTTTCGGATTTATGTACGGATTTCTAATTATCACTTGCTCAAGGGTGAAGGAAAACATCGTGATGAAATCCGCCAGTCAAAGAAAATTCATTTTCGAAAGACGAGTGGTCCACCAACCCTAAATCCCCTTCGTGTTTGGAAGGGAGGCCCGTGTCCCTCGGTGGGGACATATATATATGGTCTGGTAAGAAGAAGAAGGTCGTTTCATGATGGAAATCGTGATCATTTGCTACTTTATTAATAGAGATTATCTTTAGGAATTCTCTCGGTTCATGGGGAAATCGACACCCATTTAATCTGTAGCTAATTAACAATCTTCCCATAAGTTATTCATGCAAACGCGCTGACTCATAATGAATTAATGACAAAATCTTCTCCGAATCCGCTACCTTTCCAGTATAAACGCATTAACCCGCCGACCACATGACGTCAATGGCACGATTTAAGTACTGTTCTTTGCTGAGAACAAAATTTCCAAAGTCCCTTTTTGTGATATATATATATGTATATATATACCTGGTGAACATAAATAATCAATGCTTGGTTCCGTATGACGATAAAGTATTATTAATTTGCTGTTTTCCTCAACAGATGAGATCCGACTGGAAGAGATCCCGTCAGGCGTAAATCTGCCTTTGTTATTTTTTTATCGCCCTATGCACGTTCCCGCCGAGGGGCACGGGAGTCCCTTTGAAACACGAAGAGAATTTAGGCTATATTCCACCACGCTGGCCCAATGCGGGTTAGTGGACCGCGTGCCAAGTAAAAACGTGTTTTCTTAGCATTGCGAGTTAGATAACTATGTTTCCTTTTCCGCTGAGCAAGTGATAATTTATGAAAAATCCAATATATTCGAAAAGACGGATTTAGTGGTACAAGCCCGCACCAAGATTTGAACCTCTGGTTACAAATCTGGTTCATTACCAACTGAGGCTATCACTACTTACTCAAAAAATCTTAGTAAAAACAAGTTCCACAAGAAACGTATTCCTTATTCGCTTACGGAACCCTAAAAATAAAACGATTCCCTTTCCAATGACAGCGTCAGACATACAGAATCCATATGACGTCACGAATGTATTTTATACACGTATTTAAATTCTTTTAAGTCTAATGATGCATCTTCTAAGTAAACAAATTTAAATGCTAATTTAATTCCAAGGAAATTACGTTACTCGCGTTGTGTATTCTCTGCTATTCCTTTAAGGCGACTACAGCACCCGATAAAGGCAGCAAACATAGGAATAGTGCCATCTCCGTCTCTCAACAGGCCTGGGCCGGCAGTGCGAACAGTGTCGACACACGAAGTTTACGGCCTATGAAAGCGTGCGTGCGTAAAAACATGTTCGAAAGTTAGAAAAATGAGATTTATGGAAAGGTAACAGCTTAAATCGAAAAATGCGTTAACTACTTATCGAGAGTGTTCAATCACGAACATTTTGATAGCAAATTCAAGTTCCTGTGTGCATTTTACTATCGTTTTTACAGCTTAAAAGATACACAATATTGGTATTTAGAGGTGACTTTGTGAGCTTTTTCTATCGAACCAAAAGTGCTGAATCATGTTTTCAGCAAACTACTTATCTAGTTTATGTCCTGAATATTACCGTAGTATTTTTTCTTCGATTTAATGCAGTGCGTCATGCTTATCTACGCATCATAAAATCGTAATTTAGGTGCTGTAGTCGCCTTAAGGGATAAAGCATATTTTGAAAATATTGTATAACCCCCGACATTTAGGGTCCGTAGCATATGCACCCGTTCGCAGTTATACTTGCCATAGGGCCTTACCACAAAAAAACCTAAAACTTAGACTCTGTTTATAAATGGCTGTCTGATGGATATAATTAGATTCCGTAGTATACTGGGTGAAAACAAACCTCCTAGCTATATTCAAAATCCTGAATCAGTATCACTCAAAGAACACATTTATGATATTTTTTTTTTCAATGGGAATAGTTCATTTTTTGCCTAAACGTAGACATTACTTCTACACCAGGCACGCGAGGGGTGCGGGTAGCGCTCAGGGGGTGCGCCCTAATGGTGTCTACGTGTAGGAAAAAAATATCCCCCCCAAAAAAAAAGAAGTGTTCAGTAAGTGATACTGGTTCAGGATTTTCAATAAAGCTAGGAAGTTCTTTTTCAACCTGTAGAATGGACACAATAAATTAAAGACTTTTTGTCAGAGCAATCGTTCTACAGCTTTTCAGAATTTGATCAATTACAAAATGTAATCATTTACTTAAATTAAAAGATGACAAAAAATTTTGTATTTGAATTTTTGTCATCTTTTCATTTAAGTAAATGAATTTTATATATTTTTTACATTAACGACTTATTTCTATTAATGTTTTGTCTTGAAATTAAAAAAAAAAATAACCGTGTTGTGATCGGTTGAGAATAACACTATCCCATCTCTTTCCGCGGGTGTCGTAAGAGGCGACTGAGGAAACACAAATGAGACCTGCCTCCTAGTAATCCATCCCAGGCAACGACACTTCATTTTTTTCTGAATCTGAGGTGTCGCCCTATGGTCTCATGCGGTGTGGTAGGCTCTGTAAAGGGCCGTCTGGTTCGCGACCACCCTCCTACAGAAGTCCGACGCCAAACCAGTGTCTTTATAGGCATTTTCTGGGTTAACTCGCTCCATCGTCGACCTCATCTTTGACCTTATGGTCAAGATTGAGGTCAAGAGTTAACCCATCTTTAATAATAAAAAATACCAATAATAAATGTCTATGTCTCGGTGATCGGTTCCGAACTATGAATAGGTGGACGAATAGAAGGATTTCTATTCATGTCTACAACTTGGCACAAGATAACCAGTACTTGCAGCTGTCATTATACTGATATGTCATGATGATTAAGTAATTTAAAGAAATTACTAGGTTTTAGGGCATCCCCGTTGAACCTATAGTTTGACAGGTAGTAATTTTAAACCGATAAGAATCGCTCGTAGCCTAGTGGCTCTCGCTGATCTCAACTGATCAGTGAGGTTAAGCAACATACACAGAGGCAGGGAACCTGGTGGGTGACCAAAGTGGCATTTATCACGAGCGTTTCCGTGCTTCGGAGAGCACGTTAAGCTGTCGGTCCCGGCTGTAGTCGATTGACTAGTTGTTTAAACCAAGTCAGAGGCCATTGTGCGGTTTGAAAACTCTGACACCAGGGTTAGCCAAGTTCGCCACACACTTGACTATACCCACACGATAAGATAATATGTCGTGGCGATTATCTTAGCCCGGCTGAACAGATATAAAATGGCGACCATTCCATCGACACACGACTGAAGTTACAGAATCGGGGCCCTGGTTCGCACTATACAAGCTAATAATGAAGATTTTTCAGCAAGAAATCTCATGAATTTCCCCTTTAGTCATCAATAAATCGTCATTATAGTTATAATTGCATGGGTTTCCTAGACAATGGCATTGAATTACTAAATACCGCTTATTTATAGCTACTTACAGTTGTAATTTATCTGTAATTAATTATAGGTTTCAGGTAGAAGACTTATGAAAAACCTTGAGGGTTTTTTCGAAAGGTTTTCCTTAGATTAGTCAGGCTATTCAACGAATACCTAATATTATACACGAAACTAGCTTTCCGCCCGGGACTTCGGAAAAAATATGTAGCCTATGTTACTCAGGGATAATGTAGCATTTTAACGTCGAAAGAATTTTTCAATACGGTCCAGTAGTTTTTAAGTTTATTCGTTACATACAAAAATACTTAGTTAGACTCTTTATAATTTTAGTTTTCACCGTGTGGTGATCGGTTGAGAATAACACCACTCCATCTCTTTCCGTGGGTGTCGTAAGAGGCGACTAAGGAAACACAAATGAGACCTGCCTCCTATTAATCCATCCCAGGCAACGACACTTCATTTTTTTCTGAATCTGAGGTGTCGTCCTATGGTCTCATGCGGTGTGGTAGGCTCTGTAAAGGGCCGTCTGGTTCGCGACCACCCTCCTACCGAAGTCCGACGCCAAACAGCTTGCTGTGTTCCGTCGGTGCGTGGGAGTACCAGTGCCTTTATAGGTATATTCTGGGTTAACTCGCTCCATCGTCGACCTTATCTTTGACCTTTATGGTCAAGATTGAGGTCAAGAGTTAACCCATCTTATAATAATAATAAAAAAAGATGAGATCTTATAAATAAGTATCCTTTTCTGATTTCTTTGGCATTGCTTTTACAAGGTTTTTTAACCCCCGAAAACAAAGAGGGGTGTTATAAGTTTGACGCGTGTATCTGTATGTCTGTCTGTAGCATCGTAGCATTCGTAGCTCCTAAACGAATGGAAAGATTTCGATGCGGATTTTATTGTTTGAAACCAGCAGGCGGAGTATGATAGTGACAGCGCCGCGACAACACCGCGGTCCTATGTCAAAATTTCAACATTGACAACGCCATAGGGCGAGCAAGCCTTTGCGCGGGACCCTCGCGCAATCAAAGTGAAGTTTCAGCGTGAGCCGAGCGCGAGTTTGTCGTTATCGTGCTAGAGCTGCTGACATATAATCAAGATGGTTCATAACTTTATACTGCTTTACCACAAAACATAAAAAGATGATGAAAACACAACTTAGACAATGTCTTAAAGTGACTTATGTCACTTTGTCGTAAATTTTTAGGGTTCCGTACCCAAAGGGTAAAAACGGGACCCTAACTAAGACTCCGCTGTGCGTCCGTTCGTCCGTCTGTCACCAGGCTGTAGGTATCTCATGAACCGTGATAGTTAGACAGTTGAAATTTTCACAGATTATGTATTTCTATTGCCGCTATAACAACAGAATAAAATAAATATTAAAAAACATGATTTTTTTGCCGTTTTTATAGATAATGGTACGCAACCCTTCGTGTGCGAGACCGACTTGAAAAACCGACCGTTTTTCAACATTGTCTGAGTTTTTTATTTTATTTTTTGGGAAAGCCCAAAAAGTTGGGGATTATACTTTTTTTTAGAGTTTTTTAATTAATGTTAATACTTTGTACCTATGTTATCTAAATGATATATATATTTAAACTCCTCCCGGATAGGAATAGCGTGTTTGTAAGGTATAAACTCAGTATTTCCCATAATTTAACTCATTGCTCATGTACTATAGATTATCTCCGTCACGTTTTTACAACTAGAATTGCTCTTTAAGAGCGAGGATAAGATTATTTTTGTTTTTAAAAAAAAAAGAATGATGATTCGGATACGTTTTTGGAAATAAATGTCATTTATCATTTATTTATTTCATGCTTTCATGTGTTACAATAGTTCTTACAGTCATGTGTTTCATGTGTTACAATAGTTCCTACAGTCATGTGTTTCATGTGTTACAATAGTTCTTGTTTTGTTTTTTAACCCCCGGCAATAAAGAGGAAGTGTTATAAGTTTGAAGTGTGTATCTGTGTCTGTCTGTAGCTCCTAAACGAATGTACCTATTTCGATGCGGTTTTTTTTTCAAATTATTCTTTATTGTACACACATAGTTTGATACTTAATTAATAAACAATGTTACAAAGGCGAGCTTATCTCTATAAGAGATCTCTTCCAGCCAACCCATCCGGTGTCAGAAAAGCTATAAATTACGGACACAAGACTGTGTGCATTAATTATAGTAGTTATATATTTTTTGTTTTAAAGTTGACGTAATTGCGGAGGTTCCTAGCGATATCTAAATATATAAAAGGAGAAACTGACTGACTGACTGACTGACATATCAACGCACAGCCTAAACGGCTAAACGTAGGCACTTGAAATTTGGAAGGGACGTAGCTTAGGTACCGTAGAGGTGCACTAAGAAAGGAATTCCCGAAATTCCCACGGGAACGGGAATTAGCGGGAAAATCTTTTGTATGAAAAATCTAAACCGCTTAAGTTAGACGCTTGAAATTTGGCATGCAGGTACCTTAGTAAACTTAAAGCTTAGTTGCAACAGGATATTGCAAAATTCCCACGGGAACGGGAGTTAACGGGAAAAAACTTTTGTATGTAAAAATCTAAATCACGTAAGATAGATGTTTTCAATCTGTGTCCTCTGTTCAAAAAAAATTTACACGCAAATGAAGTTGCGGGCATCAGCTAGTTTGATATAGTCTGATATTACTGTCCACGTCAACCGACTTCAAACTAAACAATGCCCATCAGCAGATAACCACAAACCAAAACATCATCTAATTATAAAGGATACTCTTTCGAACAAAAAAACTCTTTTCCTAGAGCGGCGAGGCTATTGCACTGATATTCTGCCGTTACCAGAAAAAAAAAAGAAAAAAAAAACTGGTCATGTGCGAGTCGTACTCGCGCACGAAGGGTTCCGTACCATTATCTATAAAAACGGCAAAAAAATCACGTTTTTTGTATGGGAGCCCCCTTAAATATTTATTTTATTGTGTTGCCAAGTATTTTTAGTTAAAGCGGCAACAGAAATAAATCAACTGTGAAAATTTAAACTATCTAACTATCGCGGTTCGTGAGATACAGCCTGGTGATAGACGGACAGACAGACAGACAGTCTTAGTTTAATAATAGGGTCCCTTTTTTACCCTTTATTATTATTATTATTTAACTCTTTATTTGCACACACATAAATATAAACAGACAAAAACAAACAAAAACAAGAAAGTGTACAGAAGGGCGGCCTTATTGCTAAAAAGCAATCTCTTCCAGGCAACCTTGGGGTAGAGGAGAAACAGAAGTGGATGGTGCAAATATTAATGATTAAAAAAATAAAATAAAAATAAAAACTTAGTACTTACCTATTTAAAATACGTAGAAATACAAATCGAATATAAGTATATAAAATAAATAGAAGTATATACCTACCTATAACAATATATATATATATATATATATATATGTATATGTATATGTATATATAGAACTCTAAAAAAAACTTGGGACCTGATTATATAGTTTTTAACGTTTCTAGCGTTGTTATGAATGCCTGGAAAGTTTTCTCGAATTTCAAAACCAGGTCTATGACCCTATTATAAAATAAGCTAAAAAATGTCGTAATTTATTAATCTACCATGCCAATGCTATTTTTTTTAATATTTATTGTCACATTATAGACCATCCATAAATTACGTCACACGTTAAGGGGTGGGGAGGGGGTCGACAAAGTGTGACATTGTGTGACAAGGGGTTATAAGTTTCGTGACATCACATTTCAAAATGTGTTATGAGTATCAAAACGCGTTAACTATTAACGACAAACTTAACCTCCGCAGTCACAAGCACTCTTTTTACGTTTTTACTTTGGTTGAGACAATGAGTTTTGAGATCCCAAAAAAAATAACAACTCTATTAAGTACTGATTTTATTAGAAAATGTCAAAAAATGGAAAATATGTGACGTCGCGCTCTAGGGAGGAGGGAGTCTTACAAATGTGACCAGCTGTGACAAGGAGCGGGGAGGGGTCAAAAAATCATGAAATTCTTGTGTCGTAATTTATGGATGGCCCCTTAGGAATAACATAATAATGTAGTCATCCTGTATCCTGTGATAGTTTTAACTGTGTTACAGGATACAGAATGCCTTCCCATACAGGGTGTAAAACACAGCTAGCAGAAACTGAAACCCTGGACTCGACAATCATTCTGAATTATTTTCCAGTGGAATTTTTCTCCGACAATTTTTTAAATTTTTTTTCATGTTTTTTAAAATTTTCTGCTTACATTTTTTTATTATTTAATCGAATACACTTCGTTTTGCAATAAAAAACAATCATAACAACGTAAAACACGAAAACCAGCAATGTACATCGCACTCCGATATGTACATAGCAATGTACATCTGAAAAGTTCTGGATCATTGTCAATCAATCATTTATTTCAATCCAATAGTAAACAAAAATAAATACATTGCTCATTTGCATTATTACATTTAATATTCAAATTTTGATAAAACTGTACGTGAATATTAATAATCATTTAGAATACGAACCAGGACAAAGCATAACATAGGAGAAGTTTATTTATACTGATGACAAAATTGTCACCAATCATTTAAAAGACAGTTTTTGCATCAGTTTCCTCAAGAAATTACATTTACAGACAGACAAACAATGCATCGTAAGCTGACCTATTTACCATTCATTATTGTATTACTTTAGTTATATAACTGCTCTGATGTTGAAGCGCTTGTAACCCAATGGCTCTCGTTGATCTCAACCGATCAGTGAGGTTAAGCAACGTACACAGAGGCAGGGAACCTGATGGGTGACCAAAGTAGCAATTTATCACGAGCGTTTCCGTGCTTCGGAGGGCACGTTAAGCTGTCGGTCCCGGCTGTTGTCGATTGACTACAGTCGTTAAAACCAAGTCAGAGGCCATTGTGCGGTTTGAAAACTCTGACACCAGGGTTAGCCAAGTTCGCCACACACTTGACTATACCTACACGATAAGAAGAAGAAGACTGATGTTAATATTTAATCGATTTCACATTCAACTGTCTGCTGTTGTTTTATTTGTATGTTTGTTACGCGATTACTCCGCTAATTATGAATTGATTTTGATGATACTTTTTTAAATAATAGCTAATACTTCAAAGGTCCCACTAAAATTGTATCGAAATGGATTCTGCGCTTTAAAAAAAATCAAAAAACATAAAAACACATTATACACACATTTAAAAAAATTAAGCAATAAATACATAATTTTCTACATAGGACATAGCAGGCTACATAATTTTCCCGAATTCCCACGAGAACGAAGTCCCGGGCGGAATGCTAGTCTTAAATACTTTTCACAGTTTCTCAAAAAGGCCTTTGTTGTATGAAAAATGGTGCGTGTTGCTTAGACTATTTTGATGTGTGTATTTAGATGACGTTTTGGTTTATGGCTATCTGCCGAAAGGCATTGCTGGGATCAAAGTCTGTTGATTATAAAGTTTTTGACGTAGAGAATTATTCTATAAAGTTTTTGACGTGGACTAAAAAAGGCCTATTGTTGATTTTGACTGTACCTAATTAAAAAACCAGTAATTAGAAATTGTTGTGAAATAAAAATAGACCAAGAGCTTGCTAAGTAACACGCAGTATAGGTTCCGTAGTGGAAGAAATAAATTTTATTACTTGACCGACCACTACTAAAATACCTTGGAAAGCCATATCAATTCAGACCTTGATGACAATAGACATAGACGTTAACATTTAATCGCTCAAAAAACACAGCACACGTTACAAAACAAATAGACAAAGTAAAAGAAAACAGAATACATATTTACAAATACATGGACAAACAAGTATATATGTAGGTGATAAAATGATTTTTTTTTGTAGTACCAAGGTTCTCTAAAAAAATCGCTGACAGACGGACTGACGACCATAGCGAAACTGTAAGAGTTCGTAACTAAACTTACTGCGGAACCCCAAAAAATGTTTAACCTTTTACAGAATACACGTCAAAGTTCACCACTTTCACCCATAACTTCAATAAAACACACACATACAACATACAACACAAAAAAAAACACATACAACATACAAAGGTGAAGAAACTTTAAAAAAATAAATATAAAAGACAAAACAGGTTTTATGAAAAATACTTGTTTCCGAAACAAACCGTTTTTTTTAATAAATATCAATTTAAAAAAGAGACCATAAATAACTGTAACTAAAATTTTAAAAAATTGCTTTTGTATGTACTTTTGAAAATACTACTATAATAGTAATTCTATTGAAACTATTATTACACACTTATGAGTGGTTCAACTACAAAATCTAATTGAACTAATGAGACTCAAAAAAATGTCACAAAGAAAAATCATTTGAATTATTAATTGAACTACTGGGAGCAAACGCAAAAAAAGCGTTAAGCTTAACACGGCCTTGTCTATACTCAAAATCTGATATCTCTCTTTCTCCAAAAATAGAAAGTGAATTTAAAAATTAATGACCTCTAATATTAAGTTTTTTATAAGCGCCATTAATTTTTTTTATCGACTTCTTGTTCTAGTGAATCAATTAAGTGGTGCGAAAAAAAAATTGGTAAGTGCGAGTGTATTTTTAATAGAGGGTTCAAAAGTTCCCTTTGAGATTTGAAGTTGATAATTTGTGTTACTATTTTCTAAAGATGCCTAGAAATAACACTGCAGAATAATTTTTGAAATGCTATAGAAAAGGTAATAGCTAGAAGTCTTATATTAAAACAATAAGTATAATGAAACAAGGGGGTCTATTCTTTACGTTGAAATCGGTTATGATTGATCTTACGCACACACACACACACACACACACACACACACACACAAACACACACACACACACACACACACACGGTTGTATTATTGCTACACTTTTTAAATGTTTGCACTTTTCTCATTTCTAATTATTTTTTGTTTAATTCTACCTCAATTTCGTTTCTCAGTTATCTCAATTTTAAGCAACGTACACCGAGGCAGGGAACCTGATAGATGACCAAAGTGGTAATTTATCACGAGCGTTTTCGTGCTTCGGAGGGCACGTTAAGCTGTCGGTCCCGGCTGATGTATATTGACTACAGTCGTTAAAATAAAATCAGAGGCCATTGTGCGGTTACACCAGGGTTATAGCCAGTTTCGCCACATGCTTGACTATACCTACACGATAGGAAGAAGATCTCAATTTCGTCAAACATTGCTTTTTACTGGACGAGCATGTCTTACAAAGAAATTAAAATAAATCTTCTTAGATCGACATACTTATTGTTAAATAGGTTTAAATCGATATAAATTGTTAAATACAGACGATGTTTTGATCAGTAATGTAAATTTAAAGCTACGTTGATCACGTACAATTAAATTAGGAAACGTGAAACTATGCAAACTAAAAGGTTTTCTTATTCTTCATAAGGGAACCCCAATTATTCATCTGAAATTAAATAGTCATCACTATGCAATGTAAGATCTTAGTAGATATAACCAGCACAGTGCCGGTTACAAATAACACCATCCTATCTCATCGTGCGAGCTCGTAGGTAGCATTCACCGTTCGGAATCGATTACTGAGAGCAAGCAATCTATACGGGATAAGGAACCTTGATGGGAGACCATAGTGGTTTATCACGAGTGCTTCCGTGCTTCGGAAGGCACTTTAAACCGTCGGTATTATAGTTCAAAATATGGGTAAGTTTTTTTATTTTTCTGTGACAATGCATTTTTTTTAAATATATATTTTATATCATTTTATTTCATGTTCTTACAGATATCAGAATGTCTAAGCTGACATTTCGACACTAAACTAATCGGCAAAGTCTCCTAAGATAATTTCTCGCGATTCTGCGCAAGCGCTGCCACAGGAAGTGGCTTGTTGTGGCAATACTGAATCAGGTCACTAGGTGAGGCAAGTCATTGACCGGTGGATACTTTTTTGCTCATAGCCCAGTGGCGGGGCAGTGCCCTGGGGCCCTCAAGCTCAGGGGCCCCCCTCTGACTCTGACTTGCAAACTAAGTATAAATTGAACCAGTGAAAATTTCTCCCAAATTCGGAATATAAATAAACCAGATTCCAGGAACGCCACTTTGATAATGGCAACATATTTTATTATGAAATCGACTGTAGTACGACGAATCTGGATTAAGACAAATCTGGAGTACTTCGAATTCGGAACACGACGAATACGGAAACAACGATTTTAATTTTTTTATTATTATTATAAGATGGGTTAACTCTTGACCTCAATCTTGACCATAAAGGTCAAAGATGAGATCGACGATGGAGCGAGGTAACCCAGAAAGGCACTGGTACTCCCACGCACCGACGGAACACAGCAAGCTGTTTGGCGTCGGCTTCGGTAGGAGGGTGGTCGCGAACCAGACGGCCCTTTACAGAGCCTACCACACCGCAGGAGACCATAGGACGACACCTCAGATTCAGAAAAAAATTAAGTGCCGTTGCCTGGGATGGATTACTAGGAGGCAGGTCTCATTTGAGTTTCCTTAGTCGCCTCTTGCGAAACCCACGGAAAGAGATGGGGTGGTGTTATTCTCAACCGATCACCACACGGCCGAAATAGTTTATCGAAGAAAAAAATACTACGGTAATATTCAGGACATAAACTAGAAAAGAGTTTGCTGAAAACATGATTCAGCACTTTTCGTTCGATAGAAAAAGCTCACAAAGTCACCTCTAAATACCAATGTTGTGTATCTTTTAAGCTGTAAAAACGATAGTAAAATGCACACAGGAACTTGAATTTGCTATTAAAATGTTCGTGATTGAACACTCTCGATAAGTAGTTAACGCATTTTTCGATTTAAGCTGTTACCTTTCCATAAATCTCATTTTTCTAACTTTCGCACATGTTTTTACGCACGCACGCTTATAAGTTGCTAACTAGGTACTTTCAGTTAACAATATAGTGGCTGTCATCAAATGTACGACATTTGGATAGCTCCCAATTTCTCCCAACCGAGTTAAAGACTTTAAATAATTTAAGTACACACATCAACGCGGTCTAGGGATATTGCACGAGTTTTCATACAAATTGAGAAACTATAAAAGCATTCTCGAGATAAATGAAGAGCTATAATTATCAGACGAGTAAGTGCTAAACCTGAATTTTCAATTCTAATTATTAAATTTTGTTTAACTTGAAATTTGTAAAAACGAAAACGAAAGTGCACTTTTTGCCTGCTCGAATTTATGCAAGTTTTTTTTTCCTTTTCGCCACGTTTTCTCAAAATTCAAGTAAAACAAAATTTATTGACTAGAATTTAAAATTCAGGTTTAGCACTTGCTCGTCTGAAAATTATAGCCCTCCATGTATCTCGAGTATGCTTTAATAGCTTCTCAAACAGACCTCTTTTGTATGAAAATTCGTGCAATATCCCTAGACCGTGTTGGTGTGTGTATTTTTGAGAGCAAGTTAAGAGCAATTAGAGAAAAATTGTTATACAGTAGATGAATTTTGAGCATAACTGACATGGAGCTTGGAATACTTCTTTTCTGTTTTTGTGTATTGTTATATAATTGATATTACAACTCTTCTTGTAAGATGGATATTTTAACTTTCTTTTTTAAATGTTCACAAATTTAAATTTGACAGGATTGATTAGGTAGGTAATTTAGTTTTTAAATGACATTTATTTTTGTTTTTAACCGACTTCAAAAAAGGAGGAGGTTTCTCAATTCGATCGTATATTTTTTTTAATGTATGTCCGCGGATAACTTCGTCGTTTATGAACCGATTTTGATTATTCTATTTTTGTTGGAAAGGGAGTATCCCAAGGGTGGTCCCATGGTAAGGAAACTCATGGTAAGGATCTGATGGCGGAATCCTGAAGAAATTGAGGGAAACTCTCGAAAAAAATTTCTTTTTGGGATTGAAGTCGGCGACTCTTACGTTTTTGACGTGGAAAATTATTGTATTTAATTTTTATGAATCATATATTATTATTTTTTATTTTAATCATGTAAGATATATTCGCATACAGTGTAATTACTGTTTTTTGAATAAATATTGATTGGTTGATTGATTCACCACCTGAACTGATAAAATGGCGACCTATTTCAACCGCCATCCATTTGATTAGTGGAATAGTAATCCTTTACATCGAATTGCCTCAAGACTTGAAAGATATTACTAGCAATAAAAAAGTATTGAAGTCAAAAAAGGTAAAAGCATCTTTTATTAGAAAAGTACTGTTATCGTTAGGTTTTTATACGATTAATGTTTTTTTTCATTTAGCGTAAACTTATATCTTCTTTTTTGCTTTTTCCCACTTTTTGAAAAATCGGCTCTCCTAATTTTGCGTAAGCTTATATTACGTAAACAAATTCAAATACAATAATTTATTATTTTTTAAATAAATGAATATATATTCATGTTAGAACGTCGGCTATCATGCAACTAAGTAGGTATACAATATAACTTAGTATATAACTCGATCTTTGAGGTGATAGCAACATTACTTTCAACAAACCTCATCTGAGGTAAGTAGGGCAAATAAGCAAAAACGCAGGCTGAATAACAGCAGTTAGTTTTTGAATGGTTTAGAAAGCTTTAGGCCTTATAATAGTTTATTTACTATCACGCTTGTATCATCTATTTAGGTAGATAGAGCATCAATAAGTTATAGAAATGTTTGAGCGGACATGCGGTTTGTATTTTTAAAAGACTACAAAATTAGGAGGTGTTCAGTTCAACTGGTTTGTTTTTCTTCTTTTTGTACGTTTGTTATGCGATTACTCCGTCGACGGCCGGTTTGGTCGAGTGGTAGGTGACGCTGCCTCTTGATCGGCGGGTCCTGGGTTCGATCCCCAGTCGGGGCAAACATTTGTGTAAAAAGCAGATGTTTGTTCTCGGGTCATGGGTGTTTGTGTTTTGTCTTTATGTGTTTTCCAAGGGACCCACGACACAATTGAGGAAACCTTAGTGTGGGTCTTTGAGTATGTAGCGTTTATTTTATTTTATTTTTTTATTTTTTATTATGAGTAGATTTTGATCATTCTTTTTTTGAATGGTAGGTAATATTTCAAAAGTGGTCCCTTATAAATTTTATCGTAATTGATTCAGCGCTTTTTGAAAAAATCAACCAAAACACATACATGTTATAAACTTATACCCCAGGATTAGTGACTCTAAATTAGTAAGGTGAATCAGCCAACAGAACTGAACAACGTTTTCCAACGAACATAGGTCGAAATGTGAAAAAAAAAATCGCCTGTCTATACAACTTAAGGGACCATCCATAAATTACGTCACACGTTAAGCGGGGGGGGGGAGGGGGTCGACAGGGTGTGACATTGTGTGACAAGGGGGTGGGAGGGGTCACAAGTTTCGTGACATCACATTTCAAAATGTGTTATGAGTATCAAAACGTGTTAATTATTAACGACAAACTTAACCTCCTCAGTTCCAAGCACTTTTTTTACGTTTTTACTTTGGTTGAGACAATGTTTTGAGTTCCCGAAAAAATAACAACTATTAAGTACTACTTTTATTAGAAAATTTCAAAAAATGGAAAATATGTAAAATATGTGACGTCATGCTAGAGAGGGGGGAGTCTAACAAATGTGACCAGCTGTGACAAGGAGGGGGAGGGGGTCAAAAAAATCATGAAATTCGTGTGACGTAATTTATGGATGGCCCCTAACCTATCATACCGCTTGACTTGAAGTCACGATAGCTCAGTTGGTTAGACTACCAGGGCCCCGATACTGTAACTTAAGTTGTGTGGCGATGGAATGGAGGCCATTTTATCTGTTCAAGTGCCGAAATTGAGAACTATTTAATTTTCATATACTTACTGACAACCACCCCGACCAGCAGCGCCAGCGCCAACCGAACGTAAATTTGCAAACTACCTGCAACTGAAAATTCAGTTAGCGGTAGCGCCACCAGTTAAAGCAGCCGTCATAGATGTATGAAATTTGGATAGTTCTCAATTTCACCACCTGAACGGATAAAATGGTGACCATTCCATCGACACACAACTCGGGGCCCACGAGATCTAACCCTGAGGTCGTAGGTTCAAGTCCCATTCGCGCCGAATTTTTTTTCCCTAAAACCATTTGTAATACATAAAATATGAAGGAAATGAAGGAAACTGTGCATTATCTATCTTAATACGAGTGAAAAAACCGATATAGTAGTTAGTTTTGAAAGCGAAGTTGTATTAATTGGTAGCGGCGCGCGCGCAGACCCACATGTTGCAATAGACCGGTCGAAAGCGAGTCTGACGTCTGATGCGGCTCGCGGAGTGTTCTAGTAGTATTGTGTACAGAGTATAGTACACACAACAGCACATCGGGTTACCTAAGTTTGACCTCGAGCTCGCCCTTACGCGCTCGTAACAGTGACTGTTTTCGTAGTGCAACTGTTTAACCTGATGTGCTGTTGTGTGTACCTAAGGCCCGTTTTACAGTAGGAGACTTAAGTCTTGATCTGTACTCAACAAATAATGTAAACTACGTAAGGTACCTGTAAATTTATTTTATTTCTCTGTAATTTGTGATGTGGAAATAAAAAAAATCTATTCTATACTTAAGTATTGTTTGTAACTCTCTCTCTCACTATCAAAAGACTGCTACTTAAGTATAGATCAGAGTCTGAGTCGCATTATGTAATAAGGATGTAACTCTCTCTCTCACTATCAAAAGACTGCTACTTAAGTATAGATCAGAGTCTGAGTCGCATTCTGTAATAAGGATGTAACTCTCTTTCTCACTATCAAAAGACTGCTACTTAAGTATAGATCAGAGTCTGAGTCGCATTCTGTAATACGGATCTAAGGTCCTTATTAAGGAATGCGACTCAGACTCTGATCTATACTTAAGTAGCAGTTTTTGTCATTTTGATAGTGAGAGAGAGTGGCAATCAACATTTAAGTATCGATCAATACTTGAGTCTCCTTCTGTAATACGGGCCCCATACTCGTAGCCCAGTGACGCTCGCTGCTCTGACCCTATCAGTGAGGTTAAGCAATCTACACAGGGGCAGATGTTTAAAGGGGGAGAGTTATTAAAGATTTAGTAAAAACTAGCTTTCCGCCCGGGACTTCGTTCCTGTGGGAATTCGGGAAAATTATGTAGCCTATGTGTTAATCCCCTTAATGGGTCGAAGGGAGGCCCGTGCCCCTCGATCGGGACGTATATGGGTTGGTAAAAAAATGTGTTGGTCCAGGGTGTCAGCCACCTCCATACCAAATTTTATCAAAATTGGTCCAGCCGTTTGAGCGTGAAAGAGTAACAAACATCCATACAAACTTTCGCGTTTATAATATTAATAAGGAAGGAGGGAAGTAAGGATTAAATGGTTGTGTTTATTCAGATTAAAGATAAACGTGCAAAAATTCACAAGGTGTAGTTAATTTGTGTATTAGGATCCATAAATTACGTCACACGTTAAGGGATGGGGAGGGGGTCGACAAAGTGTGACATTGTGTGACAAGTGGGTGGGAGGGGTCATAAGTTTCGTGACGTCACATTTCAAAATGTGTTATGAGTATCAAAACGCGTTAACTTTTAACGACAATCTTAACGTCCTCAGTCCGAAGCACTCTTTTAACGTTTTTACTTTGGTTGAGACAATCAATTTTGAGGTCCCAAAAAAAAACAACTCTATTAAGTACTGCTTTTATTGGAAAATTCCAAAAAATGGAAAATATGCTAAATATGTGACGTCACGCTAGGGAGGGGGGAGTCTTACAAATGTGACCAGCTGTGACAAGGAAGGGTCAAAAAATTATGAAATTCGTGTGACGTAATTTATGGATGGCTCCTACTACAAAGTTATACTACTCATAGATGTATAAAAGTGCATGAAATAATAATATTTATGTTAATTCCACTACTAAAGAAGTTGTCAATAAGATATAGTAAGGAACACATCTTTATTTACACTTTCGCATTTAAATAAATAAACAAATTGAAGATTACAGCCTACAGCGGCGCGGAGATGGCGCAATGTTAGCAAGAAGTACAGAGTTCGATCCCGAGTACCGCCAAGTACAGTCAATCCTCATTAAACCCCAACAAAAAAAGACGGGTGTTAAGTCTGATGTGTGTATCTGTGTGTCTGTGTATCTGTGTTAATAATTACATTTAATTTTCTACTAATCAATTATACATTCAATTGCCATTCATTTCTATTTCATTACAACTTTTATATTAAACACAACTACACATTACACACTATTTCATTTTCACATAAGGATGTATGCACACAGACACACTTACCCATACTCACACACACACACACACACACACACACACACAAACTCACACATACACACAATTATTTGTTATTTTTCATATTATTTGTTTCCCTAATGTCTGGTACCGCTCGGACGCGGTCGCTCACGGGTGCTGACGGAAGAACAGCGCTGTCCAGTGGCAGCACACGCTGAGTCAGCACCCTTTTATATACAGTGTTCCTTTGTTTTGTCCTAATTATTAGTTATAAGTTGTAATTAGTTTTGTTTTGTTGTTAACTGTGTATAAATAAAGATTTTATCTATCTATCTATCTATCTATCTATCTATCTGTGTCTGTCTGTGGCCTCGTAGCTCCAAATCAAATCGACAGATTTCGATGCGGTTGTCTTTGTTGAAAGCTGAGTGATTCTTAGCTATATTTGATCTCAGTTCAGCCGTTTTTTTTAATGATTTTTTTATTGGAATACACAATACACAACAGGTTACAACAATTAGGTGTTGTTACAATCTAGTACACAAGTATCTAAGCTAGGCTATAACCCTAAGACTGTATATGTTACAGTTAAAACTAGTTAGTAGTTAGAACGCGTTTTTCCTAGTTAGAACTAGTTTTTACTTGGTGCCTTTGTTAAAACTAGAATTGACTAATGTCTGAATCAAATATCAGTTAAAACTAGTTTCTGCAAGACAAAACGCGTTTTCCCGAAGCGAGTCAGTTAAAACTGTTCCGACCGAGGTTAGAGTTCATCATACCTTATTCTGATTGGCTTGAGGTTATGTTGTGGGTTGTGTAGTTGTTGTGCTTACCGTTTAACGTAACAAAAGTCTTTTCTGGCACTTCGCCGGCCGCTGCCGCGGCACGCTCGCTTCGCTCGCTCGGCTCGTGCGTTGGGGGTCGCAGTTCTAACCTAACCTAACCTAACCTAACCAACCCTTAACGAATTGGTTAGGCTAGGCTACTAACAAACCTAACCTAAATTTTCTGCCCCGATATAATCTCCGCGGGGGGGCTACGCTCGCTCGGCTCGTGCGTTGGGGGTCGCAGTTCTAACCTAACCTAACCTAACCAACCCTTAACGGATTGGTTAGGCTAGGCTACTAACAAACCTAACCTACAGTTTCTGCCCCGATATAATCTCCGCGGGGGGGGAGTTTTAACTATAGCTAGTTTTAACTATAGCTCGAAGTGACAACTAGTTTTATCTGAAAATCAAATATGTCAGTGGTAAATTCTAGTTTAACTGATTATTTCTAGTTTTAACAAAGGCACCAAGTAAAAACTAGTTCTAACTAGGAAAAACGCGTTCTAACTACTAACTAGTTTTAACTGTAACATATACACAGCATGATTAATAGCTTACAAGCAAATTGTGCTAACACGCAAATGAAAGAACAGAAAGAACAGCTCCCAAAAATAAAAAAAAGTAGCTAGCTTGAAAGTTTTAAGCAATCAAACGTTCCGAGGCGATAAAAAATTATAATTTTAGAATGATTTTAGTATTTTTAAAACACTGGTCCGCGTTTTTCCGCTTGACTTGAAGGCACGATAGCTCAGTTGGTTAGAGCACCAGGAGATCTAATCCTGGGGTCGTGGGTTCAATTTCCCATTCGCCCTGAAATTGTTTCTTTCTCAAAATAGTATATTGTTAATCGAGGGTGGAAAGAATCAATTCCCGAGGTATTTAGACGCTGTGCTCGGGCGGCTATAGTACGAGTAGGAATTGATACTTTTACCCGTGTTAAATACTCTACTTTTCATTTCGAATATGAGGAAAATAAAACTAGTTGTTTATCTAAACTATTTATTGATAATATATAATAATATTAGTAGTACCTATTTTTTTGAATTCCGTCACAGATACATAACAGATTAGTATCCCGCCAATTTATGTCGACTTTTTAAATTTTAAATATGGAACTCACCGCGTAATTGTTGCGGCTTATTCCTCTCAAAGAAGTTTGCACTAAGTTCACACTGGCTGTTTAGAAATTCACATGGCCACAGCATTTTTTTTAATTAGTTTTGTTTTTACATAAAACTCTTCACAACTGACAGCAGTTCTATTTTTAAATTTCATTCCGGCCCTTAGGTGGGAAGTAATTGTATGAGTTTTTCCCTCCCTATGGAGGGAAGCAGCATTTTCCACCCAATAATCAGATCAAAATAACACTACTTTCCGAGTATGAGAAATGAAAAATCATTTTGACACTTTATTGACATTTGACCGTGACGTTTCACGTTTGTTGAGCTGCAGTTGCTAGTGTACAGCTTTAAGGACTTGTAACTGTATTTACTACATTATCTATAGCTTTTATCTAGCATTGACTATTTGTATAATGTTATAACTTATTTACTTCAAATGATTTTGTATATTTACATTCTACTTATTCCTTAAAAGCCTGTCGAGGTATGGTGGTGCTAACTGTTTGCATACTATACATAGAATTCAGAAAATCTAGTATTTATTACATGTAGTAGCATTTAGTTTGTAATGCTCGTTTGTGTGTATCTATTTTTTTTTAAAGGGGGCAGTTTGGTAAAGTGATAGCGACGCTGCCTCTTGATCGACTGGTCCTGGATTCGATTCCCAATCGGGGCAAATATTTGTGTACAAAGCAGATGTTTGTTCTCGGGTTCGTATCCATCTTTATGTATGTTCCAAGGGAACCACGACCCAAAGGAAAACCTTAGTAAATAATCGTATTTATTTAATTTCAGTACTTAGAATAGAATAGAAATAATTTATTGTTACCACACCACACACATAGTTACAAATAACATGCAAACAAAAAAAAATAACAAAATCAAAATGTACTAAACCTATTTAACATAAATAACTATGTGCATGCCGCAGTGAGTCAAAAGGTTATAACTCAGTGCGGTCAAACACTGATTTTCAGTTATAACCTGAGGGGCGAGTACGAGATTTAATGAAAATAAAAACATGAAGAAGTGATGGATGTATGAAATTTGTGTAAGTCCGTGAGTGATGTGTGTTGTGTGGTTCCTGTGAAATGCAAAAATTAAATAAAACACTTAAATAAATACTTATCACTATTTTCTAATTGGGTTTGATGCAAGAGATCGTTCACACATAAGCTCGCCTTTGTATACTTTTTAAAATTGTGTTGAAACTTTGTGCAATAAAGAACGGATAGGTATGTTAAACTTGAGTCCTTGAAATATTCGGCCGATGCAAATGATTAAATGAATTTGCAATAAAATACCTACAGTATTGCATAAGTAATATCTTCTTCTTAAATTTAAGAGCCGCGTACGCATGCATACACACACGCACGCAAACACACACGCATACACAAATACACGCACATCATATCTTAAATTTTCTTACTTCATCTACACTCGCTACACCTAAACTGTCATGAACAAATTTTATAAAAGAAGAAAGAAAAGAAAACTAGTTATATATAATTATTTTCTTTTATGTTTCTTAAGTACCTAAATGAGGAAGAGCGGAGTCTCCTGGTACAGGCATATTAAATGCTTAAAAGGAGGTTCTAGCAATTTTATGTAAATGTTATATACTAGGTGTTACAAAAAAAACTCAAAAAAAAAAGAAATTCCAAGATTTAATTTTAAAAGTGAAATAGTCGCAACTCTAGTAATCAGTTGCACGGTTTGACATCTTTCAAAATGAAAGTTTCATATAATTAATATTACATACTTGTCATATTTGTAATAGAGCTGCGCAATAAGCTAAATTTTAATTAATTTTGAATTTTTTTTGGGAAATATATATTTTTGTATTTTGTATTTTTTTTTAAGTAAACGCCACACACCTCTATCCTCCGCTAGTGATTTAACCTCTCGGTACGACACGACCTCAACCTGCTCTTTTATTTGCTAGAAATAGCTCCTAGGTCTACCCCTGCCTGACTTATGTATCTCTGTGTATCTGTGTGTATGTCTGTGGCTTCGTAGCTCGAATAGACCGATTTCGATGCCGTTTTTTTGTTGTTTAAAATCGAAATGGGTCTTAGCTTTACTTTATTAAAACTGATTCAGCTGTTTAATAGTTATATTATAAGCAGTAACTGCTTTACCGCATAAGTCAATTTTAAAGCTTGTTTAAGTGTTAAAAAAACACAAAAGTTTTAAACATTGTCAGCGATGATAGCCCAGTTGGTAATGAGCCAGACTTGTAATCCGAAGGTCGCGGGTTCTAATCCTGGTGCGGGCCTTTACCACTAAATTCGTCTTTTCGGGTGTATGTAGGGATTTCTAATTATCACCTTGCTCAACGGTGAAGGAAAACATCGTGATGAAACCCGCCACCAACCCACCAACCCACCAACCCGCATTGGGCTAGCGTGGTGGACTATGGCCTAAATCGCCTTCGTGTATCGAAGGGAGGCCCGTGCCCTGAGGTGGGGACGTATATGGGCTGGTAAAAGAAAATGTCTAAGTTTTAGTTTAATTTCTTTTGGTAAAAAAAATATCAGGGATTACAATTTTTTTTAAATTAATGTAAAAGTTATGAGTAAAGTGGTGATAGGTGCAAATAAATGATTAATTCATAACACACATGTACCTGCACATGTGTATTAATAACTGTATCACATATAAAGCCTATTAACCCGTTAAATTAAAATTCTTATAAGACATTAAAGACCACACATAATACACAGCATATTATAATCTGAATAAAAATGAACAATTATAAAATTGTTATTAAATTATCACATTAGACAGGAAAACTGCATCAGTTACTACTGGATACTAATAATTGTCCACGTAAAAACGTAAGAGCAAATCGACTTCAATCCTAACAAAACTTATCAGCTGCAGCTCGAGTACGAGGGTGATAGCGCGTGTAAGTAATCGGCGTAATGCGCCGCGGTTCTGTCAAAATGTCAACATTGACAACGCCAGAGGGCGAGCAAGTCTTTGCGCGGGAAGTTTCAGCGTTAGTCGAGTGGCGCGCCGCAAGAGTTAGTCGATCGTTTCTTTTTTTTTTCTAAATGATTACACTGTTGGCCGCTGATGGCCTAGACAGCTTCACCGAAGAAGTGGCGAGCGCAGATGGCTCTCAGCCCAAAATTTTAAGTAACAGGCCTAAGGGCGCCCCTGTGGGGCTCGAACCTCGGCTTAGGGCGTTACTGGGACAGGGGAGTCGGACATACGTTTGTGGAGAGAAGCGGCCGGGTACGTACCGGTACCGCGAATCGGGAAACCACAAACCAAAACGAGTCATCTCAATATGTGTATGTTTTTTTTTTAACAGCCCATATACGTTCCCACCTCAGGGCACAGGCCTCCCATTGAAACACGAAGGGGATTTAGGCCATAGTCCATCACGCTGGCCCAATGCGGGTTGGTGGACCGCTCGTCTTTCGAAAATGATTTTTTTTTGGACGAGCGGGTTTCATCGCGATGTTTTCCATCACCGTTGAGCAAGTGATAATTAGAAATCCGTACATAAATTCGAAAAACGAATTTAGGGGTACAGGCCCGCACCAGGATTTGAACCCACGACCTTCGGATTACAACTCTGGCTCATTACCAACTGGGCTATCACTGTTTTTGTTTATTTATTTTTAATAAAACTGATCATTGCTCTGTCAAATAAATTTTTTTTTTGAAAATCGGCTGATAGTAATTGGCGGAGTTATCGCATAACAAACACACAAAATATAAAAAAAATCATACCTATTTGCCAACTACAGTCAAACCTACAGATTCAATTTACTGTTACTGACCCTTACAGTATGCCTGAAAAGAGCTAGTAGCTAATACATCGCACATTTTCTTTCCTTAAAGAGCCAAATTTATTTTTAACAACCATAGTTTTCTCAACTGAATTTATTTTAAGCAACCATGAGATACGTAGTACATTAGACATTCATCATTATGATTTATTAAGGAAAACGTAAACGACGTACAAAACGTATGCAAAAATCACGTGAGCAGAATGTAAGATGGAATAAATATACTTTTTAGAAAAAAAATTTAAACCGACTTCAAAAAGTGAAAAATAAAGACAATGTCATTTAATATGCTAGGAACCAACTGATCTGTTTGAAGTCGATGCCAAGCCAATAATATGTAATATTTAACGTGAGAAATAATGTAAGTGCCTGTTAAATTCGGAGGTATTCCTCAATTTTCCTAGGATTCCATCATCAGATCCTGACTTGGTAACAATGGGACCATTTCTGAAGTATACTCTTTCAAACAAACAAAAAAGAATTTTGTAAATCGGTTCACAAATGGCGGAGAAATCGGTGAACATACATTAAAAAAAAAAGATACATGCGTTGAACATAGAACCTCCTCCTTGTTTGAAGTCGGTTAGAAATCGTGATCGTTCCCCTTAGTTACATCTTTTAAGACAATATTATAATTTTGAAATTTACATAGGGACATGAGTTTTTGCTGTATTATGCGATTATAACAAAAACAATAGCTTAGGTAAGAAATTGACGATTTTTCCTCAAATATATGCCGTGTGGTGATCGGTTGAGAATAACACCACCCCATCTCTTTCCGTGGGTGTCGTAAGAGGCGACTAAGGAAACACAAATGAGACCTGCCTCCTAGTAATCCATCCCAGGCAACGACACTTCATTTTTTTTCTGAACCTGAGGTGTCGTTCTATGGTCTCATGCGGTGTGGTAGGTTCTGTAAAGGGCCGTCTGGTTCGCGACCACCCTCCTACCGAAGTCCGACGCCAAACAGTCTGCTGTGTTCCGTCGGTGCGTGGGAGTACCAGTGCCTTTATAGGCATTTTCTGGGTTAACTCGCTCCATCGTCGACCTCATCTTTGACCTTTATGGTCAAGATTGAGGTCAAGAGTTAACCCATCTTATAATAAAATAAAAAAATACTAGCTGCCGTACTCAGAGACGTCAATTAAAGTTAAGTACTGCTAAACTCTGATATTGTCTCTTCCACTCTTGTTGATATAAACAGGGATAGCAGGACATTTAATTACTTCTTAACTTTAATTGACGTTTCTGAGTACGGCAGTAAGTTTTACCACGTAAAAAATAGTGTTTTATTAGCACTCGAAACTCGCTTTTCTCCGTATTTAAAGAAGACTTAGAAGTCGCCTAACTGTTTTGTTTCTAATAATTTTCCACGTCAAAAACGTAAGAGTCACCGACTTCAATCCCAAAAAGACAACTTTTTCGAGAGTTTCCCTCAATTTCTTCAGGATTCCACCATCAGATCCTGGTTTCCTTACCATGGGACCACCCTTGGGATACTCCCTTTCCAAAAAAAAAGAAGAATCAAAATCGGTTCATAAACGACGAAGTTATCCGCGGACATACATAAAAAATATATATATATACGGTCGAATTGAGAAACCTCCTCCTTTTTTTAAGTCGGTTAAAAAGCTTTTTTTTTGCGCCAAATTTGAAAAAAGAACAGCATGCGCTTCGTAGTGAGTTTCCAAATATGAGACAAAAAAAATATATTAAAAAGTTTTTATTCAACCTTAAAGTCATTGAGTTGCCAAACTGCCCTCGTATTTACTCGTATGTATTATCCCCATGGATCTAATGATTATCCCTGATTATCCCTTTCGGACTTATTTTTTCTATGTCTATGCTTTCGGAAAAGGCAAAGGAATCTTTTGTCCATACAGCTATTTTTAAACATTGTCAAAGTTTTAATTTTATTTTTTGTAGTAAGGCTCTAAAATTATCGGGAGTTACTTATATCATGAAAGGCAAAGGAATCTATATATCCATGTTAACGGAAATGTGTGCAATCTGTCATTATATACAATTCCTAGAAATTTTATTTTGACATATGTTCCTTGGGAAAGTTGTTCAGTTTCATGGACTGATTTACCACCCGAGAGGTTGAAAGAGAGATACCTAAAGCCCTGTATATACAAATACAAAGAGTAATTATTTTACAATTTTACTTTTCTTCTTAATTTTTAGCAATGTAAGAAATTTCCTATTCCTAAAATCGCCCAGAAATGTGTGCAATTAATTATATTTGATACATTTCCTAGGAAATCTATACATTTCCTCGGAAATGTATAAAATGTTTGATTTTTTCTGTTTATAAGTCATTCGACTTTTTGTTTAATTGTGATAGACGGAATAGCGACAAGTAGGTTTGTTAGTTGGGTTAGATTAGGTTAGAACTGCGACTCCCAAAGCACGAGTCGAGCGAGCGAAGCGAGCGTGCCGCGGCAGCGGCCGGCGAAGTGCCAGAAACGACTGTGTTTGCGTTAAGTGGTTGTCGCATTTAAGCGGTTGTCGCATGTGGTCAATAGACAGTAAAAAATTTCATGAAATGTGACCATTTCATGAAATTCCCGAAAACATTTCATGAAGTGAGCAAATCTTCTAGGTGACCTACATCCTCGACCGCATCTTTGCCCTTGGGCTAGATTTTGGTCAAGAGCGAACCCTTCATTAATAAAAAAGAAAAAAATCTACAATATGGCCAAGACAAATTCACGTCGCTTATTCAGGTTAGGTTAGGTTGTTTTATTCACATAAAACATTAGATTTTATACAATGTATTAAAAAATCTTTGAAATAATATTTTATTCAATTTTCTAGATAGCCTCGGCATTGTATACAATTCCTAAAATTCATACATTTCCAGTAACATCCATACAGCTATTTTTAAACATTGTCTAAGTTTTAATGTTATTTTTTGTAGTAAGGTTCTAAATGTCTTCGTTATAAAACTTGTTTAATTTTAGAGTTATCACTAAGTAACTAGTAAGTTACTCGATATGTAAATTTTTTACAGAAATCTATTTTTATCTTTTAGAATATTACTCTACAATTAATTCTGAAACTGGATTTAGATACTTTATAAACATAATAACAAAAAAATTGTTACAAAACGTACAAAGTTGAGCAACCGTCCTTGTATATTGTAATTTTATACTATTAGAAGTTTAAACTTTAAAAAGAATTAGTACGATTGACACGCAAAACTGATATTATCTTGAAACAACTTTAGGTTTTGAAATATGCAATGATATAGTGAAATACTTAAGATACAATTATCTGAGTAATTTCTGCGTTAATATGTTTGAGTTACTTTTTTTTTACGCCATACACTCAAAGGCCCACACTTTCCCTTGGGTTTTTCCTTGGGTCATAAGGTTTTCCCTTGTGTCGTGGGTCCCTCGGAACACACATAAAGACAGACACAAACACCCATGACCCGAGAACAAGTTAGAATAACACCCCACCACCCCAGAATAACACCACCCCATCTCTTTTCATGGGTGTCGTAAGAGGCGACTAAGGAAACACAAATGAGACCTGCCTCCTAGTGATCCATCCCAGGCAACGACACTTCATTTTTTTTCTGAATCTGAGGTGTCGTCCTATGGTCTCATGCGGTGTAGTAGGCTCTGTAAAGGGCCGTCTGGTTCGCGACCACCCTCCTACCGAAGTCCGACGCCAAACAGCTTGCTGTGTTCCGTCGGTGCGTGGGAGTAACAGTGCCTTTATAGGCATTTTCTGGGTTAACTCGCTCCATCGTCGACTTCATCTTTGACCTTTATGGTCAAGATAGAGGTCAAGAGTTAACCCATCTTATAATAAAAAAATAAAAAAAAACAAACATCTGCTTTTTACATAAATATTTGCAAAAAAAATTACACAGACTGGGATTCGAACCCAAGACAGTCGATCAAGAGGCAGTGTCACTACCATTCGACCAAACCGGTTGATCATCATCATGTCAGCCGCAAGACGGCCACTGCTGGACATAGGCCTCCCCCAGGGATCTCCACCTCGTTCGGTCCTGCGCCACCTGCATCCAGCGGCTTCCCGCAATCTTTACCAGATCGTCGGTCCACCTTGTGGGAGGCCTTCCTACGCTGCGCCTTCCGGTACGTGGTCGCCAGTCTAGGACTACATACATACTTACATACATACATACGCCGTTTCACATAAACTCAGTGGGTTATTAAATGAAATATGTTGTATCTAATTGGTGATAGGTTGTCAGCTGTTCTCTCACAACAGAAAAATCCTCGCGTCCCATTTTCTGACTTTTACAATATGCCTGGGAAGAGTTGGCAGCTGGGACATTCTAAGTTTTTATTTTACTCCCAGTCCAGCGTGGAAGGATTACTACGTACTGGATTTTAAATTAAAAAACAAAAATGAATTAAAAAATTGCCTATATGTGTTAATCCTGGGTTAATTTTATCAAAATTGGTCTAGCCGTTTGAGCTTGAAAGAGTAACAAACATCCATACATACTCACAAACTTTCGCATTTATAATATTAGAAGGTTAGAATTTGTTCCTATCTATCTTATTTTCATAGCTGTTGGTTGTCGCAGCGTAAGACCGCAAGAAAATTAAGGTTTTTTACCATAAAAATGACATTAATGTAATGTCGTTGACCACAATTGGCCTTAACGACCCGTCCGGGCAAGAATTGGGGAAATACCCACAGTTGCTAAGCTCGGCAGGTACCTAAGTTGACCTACTACATTTTTGACCTTCGTTGTATTTTTTATTAGGGGAGAAGTGGCATATAGAAGCCAGGTTCTGAAAGAGCCATGCCATTTGCATTATTTCGTTAGTTTAGGAATCGATTTTGAAACTGTTTTTTTGTTTGAAAGCTGGCGTGACTATATCAAAACGGGTTCAGCCATTTAAAGGTTACACACATCAACAAGGTCTAATCGAAAACGAAAATGCACTTTTTGCCTGCTTTTTGTATGAAAATTGACGAATTTTCGTCACGTTTTCCCAAATATCAAGTAAAACAAAATTTATTGACTAGAATTGAAAAATTCAGGTTTAGCACTTGCTCGTCTGAAAATTATAGCGCTCCATATTTCTTTATTTATTTATAAATTGCATGTCACATGAGTTATAACCATAGATCGGATAATCGGATGCATATTTACCTAAAGTTGACCGGCGGCTTAGTATGGAAAGCACTTCTTTATCGTAAAGATTTCGGGATTTCGGAATTGATGCATTTAATATTCAGAATATAGAATTAAATGTATTTTCATTACGTTTGTAGTGTTTTCTATTACAATATATTATTTGTATTACATTACTTGTATGGAAAAAAATCCGATATTTCGGGATGAATACCGTTAGCGTTTTGATTATAAATATAATTGAATGCACACTCAAATAAAGGTTTTTAAATGAGGAGCCGTAATTATTTGCGTTGAGAACAATATTTGAACAACATTGTAAAGCTTGTTGTGCACTTAGCTGCACATTTACTAACGTTTAGATTTTAACTATTATGGAATGTATCGATTTTTTTTATTTTATTAATTTTATAAATTAATATTATAATTTGATAGGTAGGTAATCCACTCGTAATTTGTTTTATATCCGATTAGTTCAAAATCCCTGATTTTTTTCGAATCCCGACATTGAAAAAGACAATTCCGAAAAAAGAAGCCGTCTCCATATTTTCTTAGCAAAAAAATAAGTTTAGGTAAATATGCATCCGATTATCCGATCTATGGTTATAACGAAGGTGGTACTTAAAATTAAAAGAACATACATGTGACGTCCTGTAAGGACGTGGCAATTGTAGAGGTGCACAGACATAACTTACATAAAATTAAAATTATAAACTAGGTCCTAAAACATTTCTGAGATCAAATATTCTCTTAACTAAACATAAAACTTAGAACTACCTAACTTTTTTAAAAAGGGGAGGCAATCCCAAATAATTATATTACTATTACTATTGACCTAGAAAAAGTATCAACTTCAGTATGTGTGTGTGTATATATCTCTATATCATATATGTATATATCATATATCTCGAGTATGCTTCTCAAACAGACCTCTTTTGTATGAAAAATCGTGCAATATCCTTAGACCGTGTTGATGTGTATATTAGCTAAAAGCTGAGAGTTATATAATTCGAACGGAATGAAACAGCACGGCTTTGTATTACCCATTGCCCCCTATAAAAATGCAAATGTAATTGACTACTTAGACTTATTTTAAGAATGTTTTATGAACTAAGGCAATTTTCGTATACAGGGTGTAAAAGACAGCTAAGCAAATACTTAAATGGTGGAATCTCCCGAGGAGTGTGCCGGACAGTCCAACAGTCGTTTGTTTCAAAAAGCGTTTAAAAGAGTACTATCTTTCGAACGAGTCATCATAGGCAGGTATATTGTATATATATATATTTATATCGTATGTATTTATATTGTGTTATTGTATTTCATATAGATATTTGAATGAGTTAGTGTAGTTATTTTTTTGGTTATTTAGAGTTGTTTTATCAAATATGCACTTTTGTCCCGAGTTTTTAAAACAATATTTCTTACTGCACCAGGCTGGCTGGAAGAGATCACTATTAGTGATAAGTCCGCCTTTGTAAACTTTTTTCTTTTATTTTGTATCCTATGTTATCTAAGTGCAATAAAGAATATATATATCTACCCATAACTATCATCAGCTATAAGTAATTATTTTTTCCCAGAAACGTCTCTTTAAGGAGTTTTCATTATTTACCTACTTTGGCGCTACGCAACGTATCGTGTAATCGCGCTCCTCGCGCGATCCCCCCACGCCACGCTGCTATCGGAGTGTGATGATTGCTGGTTTTCGTGATTTACGTTGTTATGATTGTTTTTTATTGCAAAATGGATTTTATTCGATTAAATAATTAAAAATGTAAGCAGAAAAGATTAAAAAACATGAAAAAAACTGAAAATTTTCCGGAGAAAAATTCCACTGTCTGAGTCCAGGGTTTCAGTTTTTGCTAAGCTGTCTTTTACACCCTGTATAACTCTGACTGTATTCCTGGTGACATTAGGAACATAGGAGGCAATACCAATACCAATTTGCCGTGCCCGGAAATCCATACACTCATCTTCTAATATTATAAAGAGGAAAGATTTGATTGTTTGTTTGTTTACATTGAAAGGCTCCGAAACTACCGGACCGATTTGAAAAATTCTTTCACCATTAGAATGCTACTTTATCCCTGAGTAATTTTCCTGAATACCCGAACGAAGTCCCGGGCGGGATGCTATGCCTAATATAGTGGAAGTAGTCAGATGATCATGTGGTTCTAGAACCACCTGACGCAACATTTGACTGACATCTTGAAAGTTTTTATATGGGACAAGAATATTGTGATGTCACCCGCAAGACGTCCACTGCTGGACATAGGCCTCCCCCAGGGACATTAGGAACCCATTATCGTGATATATGGAACTGGAATATTGTGATGATAGGCTATCAGCCTTTTGCCCACGATACAGCAAAACCCTCGCGTCCCACTTATTGTATGCCTGGGAAAACTTGGCAGCTGGTACATTTAAAATTTTCCTTTGACTACCAGCCTTGGAAACCAACCAATGAGCAAGGAGATTCTTATAAGAAAATGGCGCTGTTTTTTTTTTAATATTTTTTAAAAACGCTTCACACTCAAAGGCCCACATTAAGGTTTTCCCTTGTGTCGTGGGTCCCTCGGAACACACAAAGACGGACACAAACACCCATGACCCGAGAACAAACATCTGCTTTTTACACAAATATTTGCCCCGACTGGGATTCGAACCCAGGACCCGTCGATCGAGAGGCAGGGCCACTACCACTCGACCAAACCGGCCGTCAACCCAAGATATTTGAACTTATCTGTGTGTATGTATAGTAAAAAAGGGGTGGTGCCATCTGTGACGGCACCAAACGGCAAACAATCATAAGGCGCGAAAAGTTTGTTAAGTCCAAACCAAGAAACCGGTTCTTTCGTAAAATGACCGCACCAGACGTTTTGCGAAAATACTTTCGTAATTTACCTGTGGCATGTATGAAAGTGGCCTTGTATTAGTTTTACGAATACACACTCGTTTTTTTATTCATTCCGTTTTTTTTTTGTGTAATTGTAGATTTGGTTGTAATGCTCTGGTTATTTTGGTTTGTTAGGTTAAGCATGTTGTTTGTTAGGTTAGGGGGCGTCCATTAATTACGTGAGGTATTTTTGGCGATTTTTCGACCCCCCCACCCCCTCTGGTGAGATGTCGTGAGATTTGGCTCGACACCCCCCCTCCCCCCTTTATCTCACGTGAGTTTTATGAAAGTGCTTAGTTTTAGTGTAAATACGTTAATTGGTAATTTGTTTAGAAAACTTACATAATTTGCCTAATTATTTTTAAACTTTTAATAACCGTACAATAAAAAACAGCTAAGATTTACTAACTTAAATTTGAAAAAAAAAATTGTTCTAATTCAGTCCACGGGAACTCATAAGTAGTCTTAAGAGTGGTTTAGTTGGTTAACAACATGGTTTAGTTGGTTTAACTTAGCTTTCCCGCAATTTAACACTATTTCTTTTGGGGGAAAATATTACGTGATTTTTGTAGAGACCCCCCTCTTTCCCACGTGAGATTTAGTGAGATCCGGCCCGACCCCCTCCCCCCCCAAAACGCCCCCTAATTAATGGATGCCCCCTTAAGAAGGAAAACATGGTGATCAAACCCGCACGTCTAAGAAAACACCAACCCGCATTGGGAAGCGGCAGCGTGGTGGAAATTGGAAAATTTGTATAAAGTCCTTCAGATTACTAATTTCATCGACCGGGCCTGAACAAAGAATTAAAAAAAAACTAATCGCTGTGAGACAAAACTAACAAACAGACACGAAGGTGAGGTGAGACCCTTGAAAAACACCTTGCCGTGTTAATAAACTGGAATTTTGGGAATGAATATTGCTCTTGAATTGCTTAATCCATTGGTGAAATCTGTATGAACTAAACGGATGTTTTTCAGTTTATCGCAGAGTTTCTCAAAGCGGGGTACGCGAACCCCTAGGGGTTCACCATTCGTCGGTAGGGGGTTCGCGGCTTGATGCCGAGCCAGAATTAAGGTTAAAATTGTTCAAAATTACTCCTAAAATTGACTAAATTTGCGACAAGAAACATTAAAAAGATATTTCTTTTGACACTGTTTTTGTTACCTTTTATTGAAATAAAAATCTTATTTTCTTCAACTTTATTATTTGTTACAGGCGGGGGGTGAGCGGGGGGTGGATTTAATTGGTTAGTCAAGGGGTTCGCTGTCATCTGGAAACTTTAACAGGGGTTCATGGAGCCAAAAGTTTGAGAAACCCTGGTTTATCGCGTTGAGATAGACAGACAGAGGGGCGGGGGAGTTTGTGATGTATAATATGATCTTCTTCTTCTGATCATTTATAGTCAAGTGTGTGGCGAACTTGATTAACCCTGGTGTCAGAGTTTTCAAACCGCCAAATCTGACTTGGTTTTAACGACTGTAGTCAATCGACAACAGCCGGGACCGACAGCTTAACGTGCCCTCTGAAGCACGGAAGCGCTCGAGATAATTTGCCACTTTGGTCAAGCAGGTTCCCTGCCTCTGTGTACGGTTGCTTAACCTCACTGATGGTTTGTAAAAAGTTCTTCAGACAACCTCTTTTAATCGACTGGGACTGAACAAAGAATAAAAAGAAAAAGAAAAACTAACCGCTGTGAGACAAAACTAACAAACAAACACGAAGGTGAGGTGAGACCCTTGAGAAAGACCTTGCCGTGTTAATAAATGCGCCTACTCTAATTTTTATGGTCTAATATTACATTGCTTTTACTAAATAAACCTTCACCAATTTTAATAGAAGATTTTAAGTGAATCTGCGTTTTGTGAGGTAGAAAATGATGTGATTGGTAAAACACTACCGTGCTGTCCCAGCTCGACAGGGCTTTAGGTAAATCTCTTTCAATCTCTCGGGTGGTTAATCAGTCCATGAAACTGAACAACTTCCCCAAGGAACATAGGTCAAAATATCCCAATTCAATCCCAAAAAGACAATTTTTTCGAGAGTTTCCCTCAATTTCTTCAGGATTCCACCATCAGATCCTGGTTTTCTTACCATGGGACCACCCTTGGGATACTCCCTTTCCAACAAAAAAAGAATAATCAAAATCGGTTCTTAAACGACGAAGTTATCCGCGGACATACATTAAAAAAAATATACGGTCGAATTGAGAAACCTCCTCCTTTTTGAAGTCGGTTAAAAAATGTTTTGAGTTCCCATACAAACTGCATCAGCATATAGCGCGTTTTGTATGGGAGATCAAAAAATTTTTTTCGTATTTTGACCTATGTTCCTTGAAGAAGTTTTTTAGTTTCGTGGACTGATTAACCACCCGAGAGGTCGAAAGAGATTAACCTAAAGCCCTATATAACTTTTGACATTTATGGCGAATATTTGGCGGGAATCCGATTAATTACAGAAAAAACCTTCTGAGGAAAATTCCACTGGATTCTGAAACACTGTCTGATCTGAATTCCGGGTTTCAGTATAGCTAGCACGGCCTGCGACAAACTGGAGCAGCACACTACTACGATTTGTTTACGATTTGAGCAAAGAATTGTTAGCTAGCCCTCTTGTGTTGTTGATTCGACACTTTTTGACATTTGGACACTTTTTTGATTTTTTTAACACTTTTTGCGTTGTTTTCGTACTGTGCTTGAGATACTGAAAGGATCAAATACCTAGTCACCATCGTCATTGATTAGTTAAATAGCCGCTCTGACCTCCGTGACTTTTTTAACAGGTGGACCTGACCGAATTTGTTTTTTTTTGTCATGTATATGTTCCCGCTGCCAACTCTTCCCAGGCATAGGGAAGCGAAGGTTTTGCTGCATCGTGGGTGAAAGGCTGACCCACTATATATCATGTTTCATCTATTAACACTCAGAATAATTTATGTCAAATGTGCAGTGCCGGATTTATATTATTAAATGTACTCTTGTATTGAAAAGTACCTAAATGTACTGTATTAAGTATAGTATGTAACTATCAGTAAGTTTGTATATTTCTCGGCTGCAGACAATAATTTTATTTATTAAATAATGTTTGTGTGAAAGTATGAAGTTATGATTTTTTGCCGTGAGGTGATCGGTTGAGAATAACACCAACCCATTTCTTTCCATTAGTGTCGTGAGAGGCGTCTAAGGAAACACAAATGAGACCCCAGGCAACGATACCTCAATTTGTTCTGAATCTGAGGTGGCGTCCTATGGTCTCATGTGGTGTGGTAGGCTTTTTAAAGGGCTGTCTGGTTCGGGACCACCCTCCTACTGAAGGCCGACGCCAATCAGCTTGCTGTGGGTCAAGAGTTAACCCATTTTATAATTAAAAAAATATGAGATTTTGGCGTCCATTATAAAATTTAGAATCGGTAACCCAGCATCCTGGGGTGGGTCCTAAACCATACTGGGTTGGGTTGGTAAACCATACTCGCCTAATACTAAGAGTCTACTGTTATAAGATTGTTTCGGCTAATGTCTGCGTAATACTTTTGTTAAGCAACACTCTCATTAACTACATAACTAGATACCTCGCTGAAATACTAGTTTTAAGTATATACGCTAATTGGACGCTGGCATTTAATGAAATGCCTAGACGTTTAATAGAAAGGTTACCATCAACTACTGACTCAATCTAATTAATTGTAATAGATTGACGGCCGGTTTGGTCGAGTGGTAGTGGCGCTGGCCCTTGATCGACGGGTCCTGGGTTCGATTCCCAGTCGGGGCAAATATTTGTGTAAAAAGCAGATGTTTGTTCTCGGGTCATGGGTGTTTGTGTCTGTCTTAATGTTCCAAGGGACCCGCTACACAAGGGAAACCTTAGTGTGGGCCTTTGAGTGTGTAGCGATTATTTATTTTTTTAAATATTTTTCTGGTTGATGCCAGCAACTTCGTTGTAATTTTTTTTTGGGATTTTTAACCCCCTAAAAAAATGAGAGGTGTTTTAAGTTTGACGTGTGTAGGTATCGCTTATAATTATAACTCTTGAACGGCTGAACCAATATTGATAAATATAGGTAAGAACTATCTCGATCACGTCAGCTTTCCAACAAAAAAACCACATCGATATCCGTCCATTCGTTTTGGAGCTACGATGCTCACGTCAAACTTACAAACGTATAAATAACACTCTTAATTTATTGTTAGGGGTTAAAAATAAAGTCTTATGTAGTACCTACATCATTATTTTTAATTTATGGTATCTAACCATTTATGGTAGCGGTGATAGCCCAGTTGGTAATGAGCCAGACTTGTAATCCGAAGGTCGCGGGTTCAAATCCTGGTGCGGGCCTGTACCACTAAATTCGTCTTTTCGGATTTATGTACGGATTTCTAATTATCACTTGCTCAACGGTGAAGGAAAACATCGTGAAGAAACCCGCCCGTCCAAGAAAATTCATTTTCGAAAGACGAGCGGTTCACCAACCCGCATTGGGCCAGCGTGGTGGACTATGGCCTAAATCCCCTTCGTGTTTCGAAGGGAGGCCCGTGCCCCTCGGTGGGGACGTATATGGGCTGGTAAGATGGTATCTAAATATATGATAGTCTAATATTTAAGCACATCTAAAACTATTCTGAATTACATTAAGATTTTCTAAGTGTGGGAAAAAAAAATTTACACCTCTGTTTTTACGCTTTATTACTTTAATTAAAAATTTCTGATTTAAATTAGTTAACAAAAACTAAGGATTTTTTTATATTTTTTTTTATTATAAGATGGGTTAACTCTTGACCTCAATCTTGACCAAGGTCATAGATGAGGCCGATGATGGAGCGAGTTAACCCAGAAAATACCTATAAGGCACTGGTACTCCTACGCACCGATGGAACACAGCAAGCTGTTTGTCGTCGGACTTCGGTAGGAGGGTGGTTGCGAACCAGACGGCCCTTTACAGAGCCTACCACACCGCATGAGACCATATGATCCTTCTCTTAATAAAAAAAAAGATCAATGTTGCTAGTTGCTAGATCTCCAAAAACAAACATGCTCCTAAAAAACCACCCAATCTACCAATTTACCTATTATACATTATACTTAATTAATACTTATATTGACATAATTTCCATTCTTACCTTTTTAAGAAAAAGGTAAGAAAAAAAAAATTCTTATACAACATACTACTTACTCTACATCACCTTACACTCTCTTCTATTTCAAATTTTCACCTTCACTGCCAGCCTTGCTAAAACTACATCTAGGTCCTGACGGAAGATCAGCGCTGTAGTCTTTGTCTGCAGCATAATGCTGAGTCAGCGCCTCTTCACTCCTGTGACACTCAGTGTCGACTGATTCTTACTATTTTTATTTTATTTTTTTAACTTTTTCTTACTACTTTGTTTATGTGTTTTGATGTGTGTTATTGGAGTGAATAAAGCTGTTATCTATCTGTCTATCTATCTATCTTTTTTTAGGGGTTAGTAAATGTATGCCAGCATTTATTACAATTCCTAACTTTTTAAAGAAATATTTGCAAATAAACACTTTGAAATTTCGAAATAACGCAAAATCATCGCTTCATAATGATTAAGTAGGTTAATTTTGATTTTGCAAAGTTCGTTTTGCGTAATACTGGATTTACTAACCGGTCAACTAATGAAAGCTATTACAATCGTATTTTCAAATATTTATCCTTACTTAATATTATAAACGCGAAAGTAACTCTGTCTGTCTGTCCATCTTTCACGCCTAAACTAATGAACCGATTTTGATGAAATTTGGTACAGGGATAGATTAAAGCCTGGGAAAGGACATAGGCTAAATTTTATCCCACAGTTGGGCACGGTATAACCTGTAGTCCACGCGGGCGGAAAGCTAGTTTGTCCATAAATACACCAAATATTTAATAAATACGTAATATAAATGTTTAAACCGAAAATCGTGTGCACAACAGGATTCGTCACCAGGCCGCCCCTCTTTCCAACTTGGCACCCTGGCCAAGTGCCCAGGCTCCGATTCTTTAACTAAATGTTGTATATCGATGGAATGGAGGCCATTTTATCTGTTCAGGTGGCGAAATTGAGAACTATTTAATTTTCATATACTTGCTGACAACCACCTCGACCAGCAGCGCCACCGGCAACTGAACAATTGAACATAAAGTTGCAACTACCTAGAAACTGAAAATTCAGTTGGCGTTGGCGCCACCAGTCATAACAGTCATTAGATGTTTGAAATCTGAATACCTAGTTCTCGCGAGTTTGTCGCAGTAGTAGCTATGTTGAAGAGTGAAAACCCTCGACCGACATACACCGACTCGCACTTGAAGATTTCATGTTTTTATCATTTCTTTGGTTTAATTAATATAACTACCTATGTGCATATAATTACTGGTAATCTGTGTGTGTACAAGATATAAAAAATGTGGACATTGGACATGGTTATTTGAATTGAATTAGTTGATATTATTAATTAATATTGATTTTACTTTAGAAACGACTTCAAAAAATAAAATTTTGAAGGTCAATTTAATTCAATATTTTCTTGCTCTCTTAGTGGTAAGGGGTCATCCACATATTACGTCACAGCATATGGGGAGGGGGGGGGGTCTTACTAAACGTGACAGTACATGTTAAAGGGATACCAAAAAAGCGTGACATAGGGGGGGGTTCAAAAAGTCGAAATTTAGCGTGACGTAATATGTGGACGGCCCCTAACGTAGGTGGAAGAAACTTAAAATTAGTATCATTATGGCACGGCAGGCACGGGGAAGCGCTCGTAGCCCAGGACCTCTCGCTGAGCTCAACCGATCAGTGAGGTTAAGCAACGCACACAGAGGCAGGGAACCTGATGGGTGACTAAAGTGGCAATTCATCACGAGCGTTTCTGTGTTTCGGAGGGCGCGTTAAGCTGTCGGTCCCGGATGTTTTCGATTGACTACGTCGTTAAAACCAAGTCAGAGGCCATTGTGCGGTTTGAAAACTCAGACACCAGGGTTAGTCAAGTTCGCCACACACTTGACTACACCTACACCATAAGAAGAAGAAGGAAACGGCAAAGTTTTAAAAAGAGTACTTGTTCTAAAGGGTCAGCTAGACAAATAAATAAGAGATATCATGAAATAAAAAAAACATAAGAAAGGCGACTGCTACTCAAGTATAGATCAGAGTCTGAGTCACGTTCTGTAATACGAACTTAATTTTGCTTTGACGTAAAGTAAAAGTGCTTTTGATAAACTATAAAGCAATTGATTACTCTTTGCACGAATACCGCTTCACCTTCTGTATGGTTTCCTTCACCTCCCGGCTGCCTGGAAGAAATTTTTCTATAGCAATAAGAGTGCAGCATGGCTGGGCAGCATTTGGGAAGCTGCGTCATATCTTTTCGTCGCCACTCCCGCAGTGTCTAAAGAACAAGGTGTTTAATCAATGCGTCCTACCAGTCATGACCTACGGAGCCGAAACGTGGAACATGATAGTGAAGTTGGCCCACCGATTGCACGTCGCTCAGCGAGCAATGGAACGCTCCATGCTCGGGATCTCGCTAAGGGATAGAATCCGAAACGAGGTCATCCGACAGAAAACCGGAGTGATGGATATTATCCAAAAGTGTAGCAAGCTGAAGTGGTAGTTGGCTGGCCATGTGTGTCGCAGAACCGACGAGCGTTGGAGTAGACAGGTTCTCGAATGGAGACCACGTGTTGGCAAACGTAGTGTAGGACGCCCCCCAGCCAGATGGTCAGATGACCTAAAAAAGATAGCGGGTAGTGGCTGGATGAAAACAGCGGAGGATCGTGCAAAGTGGCGCACCTTGGGGGAGGCCTATGTTCAGCAGTGGACTGCAAGAGGCTGATATGATGATGACGAATAAGGCCGCAGCATTATACACTAGATGATGAACATTTGTTTTTGTTTTATTGTTATGTATTTTGTGTGCAATAAAGAGTATTGTATTGTATTGTTAAGCTGGTGAAGTGTTGTGAATTTATCAAATAAAATTAAATTTTGGCCATAAACACCACGAAAAAGAAAAAAATATGGATAAGCAATTTTTTTAAACTCCCGACGTCCCGACAAAAAAGAGGGGCGTCATAAGTTTGACGTCTGTATCTGTGTAATTGTATGTCTGTATATCTGTGTGTCGAAACAAATGCACCGATTTCGATAAGGTATTGTTTAAAACATTTTTTCCGTGTGGTGATCGGTTGAGAATAACACCACCCCATGTCTTTCCGTGGGTGTCGTAAGAGGCGATTAAGGAAACACAAATGAGACCTGCCTCCTAGTAATCCATCCCAGGCAACGACACTTCATTTTTTTCTGAATCTGAGGTGTCGTCCTATGGTCTCATGCGGTGTGGTAGGCTCTGTAAAGGGCCGTCTGGTTCGCGACCACCCTCCTACCGAAGTCCGACGCCAAACAGCTTGCTGTGTTCCGTCGGTGCGTGGGACTACCAGTGCCTTTATAGGCATTTTCTGGGTTAACTCGCTCCATCGTCGACCTCATCTTTGACCTTTATGGTAAAGATTGAGATCAAAAGTTAACCCATCTTATAATAAAAAAAAAGATGGTTCTTAGCTATATTTGATCAAAATTTGTTTTTTTTTTTGGAAAAATAAAATTTAAATAAACTTTAAATTTTGGAGCTAAGTCTATGTCTCGTTTGTTTTTTTTGCAATTTATTATTAAAAAAAAGAGTTATTATTTTAATTTTTTACTCTCCATCTTAAGTTTTATTAATCCAATGCCGCGAGTATTGCAAAATTTTAAATTTTGGAGTTAAGTTTTTAGTCTCGTTTGTTTGTATTTTTGCAATTTATCTCCTACTAGCTTTACGCCCGGGACTTCGTCACCGTGGGAATTTCAGAAAATTATGTAGCCTATGTGTTAATCCAGGGTATCAGTTACCTCCATACCAAATTTGATCAAAATTTGTCCAGCCGATCTTGAGTTATAAGTGTTGTAACAAACCCGACTTTCTTTTATATATATATATATATATATATATACAAAAACAAAGAGTTATTGTTTTAATGTTTTACTTTTCATCTTAAGTTTTAGTAATCCAATGTCGCGAGTATTGCAAAATTTTAAATTTTGAAGTTAAGTTATTGGTCTCGTTTGTTTGTATTTTTGCAATTTATCTCTTAAATATACAATAACAAAGAGTTATTATTTTAATATTTTACTTTTCATCTTAAGTTTTAGTAATCCAATGTCGCGGGTGTTGCAAAATGTTAAATTTTGGAGTTAAGTTTTTAGTCTCGTTTGTTTGTTTTTTTGCAATTCATATACAAAGATATAGAGTAATCATTTTAATGTTTTACTTTTCTTCTTAAGTTTAAGCAATATAAGTAAATTAGTTACTTGATTATGTGTTTGAATAATAAAGTTGCTATTTTAGAAAGATCATGAAAAAGTTAAAAAATTATAAGCCGCAATATTTGTAAAACTCTGTGGTTTAATAATAATTAATTTACTATGTAAATTTTTAAAGTGGGTTTTGATCTAAAAATTAAAATAACCTTCATGATATGTAAAACATTACGTAATAGTTAGTTACTTCTAAAACTTGAATGAAAATAATCGATTAATCACGTTTGTAAAGGCATAGTTTTTCGCTCGGGACTTCGTTCTCGTGGAAATTCGGATAAAATATGTAGCCTACGTATCGTTATGATTTTCAAGCTACATGACTGCAAAGTTTTATCAAAACCTTTCTAGCCGTTCTTGAGTTATAAATAGAAAACTATCACGACTTTGTTTTATGTATGTATAATATGGATGCAAAAATTGTGGATGAAGGTTTGTAACGCCTTCACGCAAAAACCACTGGACGGATTTTGATGAAATATTGCAGTTATCTAGTAAAACATCAGAACAATAGATAGAGCACGTAATTTTCCCTAATAACGAAGTCCCGGGCGAAAAGTTGTTGACATAGCTAAACAATCGCTTACATGATCCTACTAGACGGCCGGTTTAGTTGAGTGGTAGTGTCACTGTCTCTTGATCTACGGGTCCTAGATTCGTCTCCCGATCGGGCAGATATTTGCGTAAAAAGAAGATGTTTGTTCTCGGGTTATGGGTTTTCGTGTCTGTCTTTGTGTGTGTTCCAAGGGACCCACGACTCAAGGGAGAACCTTAGGTGTGTGGTCTTTAAATGTTTATCATTAAAAAAAAATAGTTTTCTGTCATTGTAGATGAGTGTGTGTTCACACAAATATTTCCTATTGGGATAGGTAGAGCAAGTGTGCATAGATTTAATTATTATTTAAGGTAACAATTTAATTAATATCTAGTTTAGATTGCAAAATATTTTTTTAAATAGCCGTTTTTCAATTTTGGAATGCTGAAAATTGAGTTCATTTTTTAAATGCTCTGTGTCAAATTGGCAATGGCATTACTTCATTCAGCCAATAAAATTAAAAATAGTTAAACCACTTCACAGCAATTGCTTCGCAGCCTCCGTACGTCTCAGTGCTTATAAAGATCACTTTCCTACGTCCTACTGCCCTACTAACGTCTCCCCACCTGTATCTATCAGTGAAAGCAATATACAACAAAAACTAATAATGACATAACAGATTAATAAAGCAATACATACCTCTGCTTTGATCCTTTAAAAAAGCCGAATAAAAAAAATCACTTCAAAAATTAAATTTTCACAACACTGGCACTTAATAAAAAATCACTGAAAAAAATAAATTGGAACACTGTTCGAATTTAGGGAGATGTCACTTTAAAAAGGCGCGCGGATTTTCACTTTTGTTTTTTTAATTGTTTTTTTTTTAAATCGCGAACGCAAATGCACGACGCGTAGAGCCAATTCGGGCTTCTATGCCCGACTGCGTGCTTGCTTACAAAGGTACTGCGGTCCGTCCGTTCACTGGCCGCGTCTGAGTATATTTACTAAGAAAAATAATAACCAATCTGGAAAAGCTTATGACGTTGACACACCGTGTTTTGAGGCAATTTTGAGTCAGCGATTTTTTTCTCGGACCTTTTATTTTGATTGGTATTAAGATTGCAATTTGCTGTGACGCGTTTGCGGTTTTACTTTTAGCGAGTTGAACCTCAAATTTATCATTTTGGTTTTTAGAATTGTCATATTTTATTCGAAAACTTTTCCATAAGGAAGTGTGGTAGTCATCTTTCCTGTTATTGTTTTTCAAGTTTTTTTAAATTTCATTTTAGAACAACAGCGTCCTAAAAACCGTTTGGTTCGTAACGGATATTTTAAACATGAGTGAGAATTTAAGAATACAGAAAAATAGTCTAAATAGAATAGAATAGAATAGAAAAATCTATATTTTATAGGACATTCAGAATGTCACTTAAAACAAGTCAAGATTACAATAAAATACATACAAACATACATTAAACGATTTAAATACATACATACGCATTCGTTCCTCTGATCCTACTGACTCTACGCCTATTCGCAAAGGTGCAGTCTTCCTCAGAGAAGAACAGGCAAGAAGCTCTGCAAGAAAATTGTTTTCCTTTTCTTTATATTAGGTGATTTTAAATTATTTATGAAACACAACAACATGAAACTGAACAACTTTCCCTAAGGAACCTATACGAAATGCTCAAAAAAATGTCGATTCTTTTACTAAGGCAATCAGCAGGCAGAGTACGATAGTGACAGCGCCGCGACAAAACCGCGGTCCTATGTCAAATGTCAACATTGACAACGCCATAGGGCGAGCAAGCCTTTGCGCGGGACCCTCGCGCAATTAAAGTGAAGTTTCAGCGTGAGCCGAGCGCGAGTTTGTCGTTATCGTGCTAGAGCTGCAGGTGGGCCCAGATTCTGTAACTTCAGTTATGTGTCGATGGAATGGTCGCTATTTTATCCGTTCAGGTGGCGAAATTGAGAACTATTAAAATTTCATACATCTAATGACTTGTATTGTACCGTCCGCAAAAGCAGTTGGTTTTCAAATGAATGAGACCAAAGTGAAAAATTGTCAAGAGCGTCTCCGTGCTTCGAAGGGCACGTTAAAACATCGGTGCCAGCTGGGCCCTGATTCGGTAACTTCAGTAGTGTGTCGGTGGAATAGTCGCCATTTTATCCGTTCGGGTGGCGAAACTGAGAACTATCCAAATTTCATACATCTATGACGGCTGCTTTGACTGGTGGTGCCATCGCCAACTGAATTTTCAGTTGCAGGTAGTATTGCAACTTTACGTTCGGTTGGCGGTGGCGCTGCTGGTCGAGATGATTGTCAGTAAGTATATGAAAATTAAATAGTTCTCAATTTCGCCACCTGAACAGATAAAATGGCCTCCATGCCATCGAACAACTGAATTTACTGAATAGGGGCCTGATTGCTGAAGTTGTATAGAGAGACCATTTTTTTTTCTTCTATATTTCGATTCGATCTATGTTCCTAGAGAAAGTTGTTCAGTTTCATAGGGAGAATCACCCCCTATATAAACTAATAAATAAATAATAAAAATTTAAAGTGTTTATTTCATTGAACATCAAAATGTTACTTGAACACTTCAATAAGTATATAGTAAATTACATTTGCACTTTTTACTTTGCGCCTATTCGCAAAGGTGCAGTCTTCCTCAGGAGAAGAATAGGCAAGACGCTCTTTTAAAGTCAATTAAATATATTTTCTTACTTCTAATTTTAATTGACCTATTGGGCCTTTTTAAAATACGAAAACGGCACGGCAAAATGGTATTACCATTGCCTCCTATGCACTAGTGATACTAGAAGCTGGGAACATAGGGGGCAATGGTAATTCAAATTTTGAAGTGCCGTGCCGTGCCGTTCGAATTATAAAAAGCCCCAATATCTGACTCTGGAGCTGAGCAATTTATTCCCATGGTTGCTTGTCTCATAGATAATCAGAAATTCTATAATAACCTTTTTAGTTTTTTTTTTAATTGTTGTCTTGAGTTTTTCTAAACGTAAGTAAGTTGACGGCCGGTTTGGTCGAGTAGTAGTGACGCTGCCTCTTGATCGGCGGGTCCTGGGTTCGATCCCCAGACGGGGCAAACATTTGTGTAAAAAGCAGATGTTTGTTCTCGGGTCATGGGTGTTTGTGTTTGTCTTTGTGTGTTCCAAGGGACCCACGACACAAGGGAAAACCTTAGTGTGGGCCTTTGAGTGTGTAGCGTTTATTTATTTATTCTATTTATTTAGGTGCCACCCTTTAAGCTCATCGCCTGTGTCGGGTGACACTTTCTTATAATTAAATTACATACATTGTAGGCAGGTACCGCCAACTATTCCATGATTAGAAAGCGCAGCGCGTCGTTGGTATGTCGCCTCATGCGCAGCTCCAACAGCATGCTGAGCGCGCTGGCCGAGCGGTGGGACTCGCCGATGCTGGAGAGGTGAATGCAGCTGCATGCAAGCCCCTTCCCCTTTGTAAAGTAGGTGGTTGTCTTATTATTATTATTATATTTCTGTGACATTTGATTGATTGGATTCTGTGACATTTATTTTATTGTATTGTGTTATCTTACAACGTGTTTCAAAAAAAACCAAAAAAAAAAGATAATTCAAAATTAATTAAAATTTAGCTTATTGCGCAGCTCTATTACAAATATGACAAGTATGTCACATAATTATATGAAACTTTCACTGATTACTAGAGTTGCGACTTTTTCACTTCTAAAATTAAATTTTGGAATTTATTTTTTTCGGGTTTTTTGAAACACCTTGTAGACTAAGACATATATACCAACACAATGTATTTCTATGGAGTAATCTGAAATAAATGATTGATTGATATGACAAAGGTAAGTAAGAAAAAGTCACCTAATGTCAAATTTCAGATTCTGACTCACTGACTCATCAAAATGCCCAGTCTGAACCCTTAGACGTAGAAAGATGGAATTTGACCCAAAGGTTCCTTTTATAACGTAGAGGTAAGGATTAGTAAAGGATTTTACGAAATTCTCACGGTAATGAAGTCCTGGGCATCCTCTACCTCTAGTCCTTACTATATTATAAATATGAATGTAAGTTTGTTTGTTTGTTACGCTATCACGCCTAAACTACTGAATCGATTTTGATGAAGTTTAATATATAGAAAACTCTTTATTTTATAGGACATTCAGGATGCCACTTAAAACAAGTCAAGATTACATTAAATACAAACAAACATACATTAAAGGATTTAAATACATACATACACATTTATTCTTTTGATCCTACTGACTCTACGCCTATTCGCAAAGGTGCAGTCTTCCTCAGAGAAGAACAGGCAAGAAACTCTGAGGTTGCTCTTTTTAATCGCATTACAAATTTTCTTATTTACTCATTTTAACCTTGAGGAATGACATAAGCTACATTTTATCCCACAGCTGGGCACGTGATTATAACCTGTAGTCCACGCGGGAGGAAAGCTTGTAATAAATAAATGCCACACACTGAAAGACACGATTTAAGACTCAACCTTGTGTGGTGAGTCGATTGAGACCTAGGCAAATCTAGTTTGGCCTGATATTACGTTTGACCGGTAACATAACAGGCTGCCTCGGCACCGACTTCAAACAGGGCCCCGATTCTGTAACCTGTGTGTCGATGGAATGCAGACAATTTTATCTGTTCAGGTGGCGAAATTGAGAACTATTTAATTTTCATATACTTGCTGACAACCACCCCGACCGCAGCGTCTTTTTTATCACAAGAACTACCAAAAATGTTTCTAAAATCTACCAAAATCTACTAGGCCCTGTTTTAAATTCTACCAAAAATAATTAAAGTATTAAAAAGCATTTTAAAGTAAAAAAAAACCGGCCAAGTGCGAGTCGGACTCGCGCACCGAGGGTTCCGTACAAACCTAGCTTAAAGGTATTGTAGACCTGAGTATTTGATATGAATTTCAATTTAATACCTCAACGCGTTCATGAGGAAAGGGGTAGTAAGTTTAAAAATATTAAAAATATTTTTATGATATGATGTAATTAAAAATTTATGGTTTTCGCAATTTTTCCTTTATCTGTGCTATAAGACGTTGCTTCGTACCAAATTTCAAGATTCTGTGTTCACGGGAAGTACCCTGTAGGTTTTGATTCCTTTGCGAGTGTCGAAAATTTGCGGAAATTTGCGGCATAAACGGCTGTATCTTTTGATTGCGTTGGCTTAGAAGTTTGATTTTTTCACAGCTTCAAGGGACAGTAGACCTGAGTAATTGATATAAATTTCAGCTTCATACCTGCACGCGTTCCTGAGAAAAAGGGTCTTGACAGACGGACGGACGGACGGACAGACGGACAACAAAGTGATCCTATAAGGGTTCCGTTTTTTCCTTTTGAGGTACGGAACCCTAATAAAACAAAATTTTGTGTTAATTCTGTGTTTAATTTTCTTAATCATCTTCTTTTTTAATATTTTATAATATTTTTTTGTGTAACAGGCTTTGCAATACGTACTGTAGTTGTCGTCACGACATTTACATTACACAGCCACGCTGAAAACGATGGCTCTTCCTCCCAATCAGCACGATATTGCTGTTTGTACTTTCTTTTCATGATTTAAACTATAAACCTTAATATCCAAAATGAATTCCGACTAAGAAATGAACTAAACTAATAGCCTTACTGAATCAAATGACAGAGCTAGCGATATCATAACATCGTATACAGAAAAGAGACCGATATAAAACTTTTCTAAGTTACGGGAGATTCCCTGGTAAATACTGCTTGCCTTTTAGTGTTGCCAGATTCGCAGAATTTTTTTTTTGGCCTGGATACTTACTTGCATTTTGATGACCATTTTTCCGAATGTTCTTTATTTTCAATTTTCTACTAAAATCTACTAAACCATTTTAGACTTCTAAATTGTCATTTACTTTACCCCAAATCTACCAAAAAAGTAGAAAACTACTAAAAGTGGTCACGCTGCGTCACCGCCAACTGAACGTAAAGTTGCAAACTACCTGCAACATTGGCAGTGGCGCCACCAGTCAATGCAGCCATCATTATATGCATGAAATTTGGATAGTTAAACGTCGCCCTGATCTCGTTTGCAATAGCGCCGGCTTTCGTAGTGCAAATGGGTAACTGGACGTGCTGCTGCCTGTACTTTATTTAAAACTTTATCATCAAGGTTTTTATTTGATAATCAATAACATCGAAAACACTCAGAGTTAAATTTATTAATTTTGTATTAGAATATCGGGGCCCTACAAAAACAGCTATTTTATTCACGTATTTTTTGTACTTAAACTTTATTAAAATTTAACAGACCCGTATTTTTTTGTTTTATATCGTTTCATATACAAATTTCAAGCTAGATCGTCTGAAGCATCTTTTTTTTGTATGGATAAAAAATAACTTCGTCCAGTTGACTTGAAACTTGGTAATAGTACTCTTCAACACATTTGTGACACCCGTTTTTCTGCGTTTTACAAAATTAATCTACTAAGACGTTAAAAAGGGTAATCAAAATCTGAAAATTTTGGAAAAAAAAATTTTTTCTTTCCTATTTACGTTCTATCAACGTATGTATGTATGTATGTAAATTTTTTATTGCTCAAAAACAGTGTCATATAATACATTTCAAGGTAATTTAGTAGCAAAGGCGGACTTATCCCTGAAGGGATCTCTTCCAGTCTACCTTAGAGTAGTTGAGAGAGGAGACACAGGTGTTGCGGGTTGCAATGCAATTAAAATAATAATAATAATAATAACTGGCACAATTAAAAAATAATGACTCAACGTTACTGGCACCGTAAGAAAAATTTGTGTACTGATTGAAAAGTAACCCTGTATACTTAAAGCTGTTTTTTTTAACTCTACCCGTGACCAAGGCGCGTGCAACCGCGTCAAAACGTCGGGAAAACGTAAATAAATATATAGGTAGGTACTTACTTATACGCGAATTTAGACCCGTTTTTGAATTTAATAATTTTATTGTTTCTCAGCTTCTACGCTGGACTGGGCGTGAAATAAAAACTTAGAAAATACCAGTACCGGCGCGGCGCAGCGTAGGAAGGCCTCCCACAAGGTGGACCGACGATCTGGTAAAGATTGCGGGAAGCCGCTGAATGCGGGTGGCGCAGGACCGATCGAGGTGGAGATCCCTGGAGGAGGCCTATGTCCGGGGATGTCTTGCGGCTGACATGATGATAATGATGAACAGCTGCCAACTCTACCCAGGCTTAGGGACCATCCATAAATTACGTCACACGTTAAGGGGAGGGGAGGGGGTCGACAAAGTGTGACATTATGTGACAAGGGGTGGGAGGGTCATAAGTTTCGTGACGTCACATTTCAAGATGTGTTATGAGTATCAAAACACGTTAACTATTAACGACAAACTTAACCCCTTCCGTCCCAAGCACTCTTTTTAAGTTTATTCTTTTGTTGAGACGAGTTTTGAGTTCCCAAAAAAATAATAAATATTAAGTACTGCTTTTATTAAAAAAAATACTTACAAAAAATTGAAAATATGCAAAATATGTGCCGTCACACTAGGGAGGGGGGAGTCTTATAAATGTGACCAACTATGACAAGGAGGGGGAGGGGGTCAAAAAATCATTAAATTCGTGTGACGTAATTTATGGATGGCCCCTTACTGTAAAAGTCAGTTAAAGGGACGCGAAGGTTTCGTTGTAGGTTCGGCGAAAGGCTGACAATCTGTCACCACTAAACAACATTTTTCATCTATTAGCCCTTAGGATTTATGTCAAAAGTGGCTTCAAGTGGTTCTAGAACCATTGATGCTCTGCCTACTCCGTTAGGGATCATAGGCGTGAGCGTTTTTATGTCTACACTAATATTATAAAGAGGAAAGATTTGATTGTTTGTTTATTTGTTTGCATTGAATAGGCTCCAAAACTACTGGACCGATTAAAAATTTTTGACCATTACAATTCTACTTTAGTGATAAGGCCGCCTTTTGCACTAATGTAAATTTTCCATAATGTTTTTGTTTACGTGTGCAATAAAGAATTTATTCATTCATTCATTCATTCATTCTACATTATCCCTGATGAACATAGGCTACATAATTTTCCCGTATTCCCACGGGAACGAAGTCCCGGGCGGAAAGTTAGTATGTAATAATTTTATTAATAATTTCTTTAATTCAGCAGCTATTTCCATTTTTTTTGGTTTGGTAACGTTATAGAGATTTCGAGTACAATTTTTACATTTTTGCTTTTTATTTATAACTGATGACCAGACTCAAATACAGCTTATTTGAACGATGATGGTAGGCGCGTAATGCGCCGCGGTCCTATGTCAAAATGTCAACAATGACAACGCCAAACTTCTACAAATACTTTTAAAACAAGCTATCGACAATATTTATTTTCCCTTCAACTGTCCGGTGGTATATCTGAGCAACACCACAAAATTTAATTCATTACAATATTTACAATCTTTATTATTATTTACAACATACGGTTTTTACTTACATTTTTCATATTTATCTACTATTTTTATTATATTCATTATATACATACGTCATAAATACTACACAGTAACATGCACACGCGCGCAGAGAGCGCCTCCGTCCACTTAGGTCCTGGCAGAATAATAGCGTTGTGGTTTCTTACCACAATAAATGCTGAGCCAGCGCCATTTTCACTGACACGATACACGCAACACCAACCACTCACGCACACACACACACATACACACACTCACACACATTCCTACTCACTCTCAAACACTATACTCTTCCAAACACATTAAAAAAAGCGCGAGCAAGCCATTGCGCGGGGCCCTCGCGCAATCAAAGTGATGTTTCAGCGTGAGCCGAGTGGCGTGGCGTGCGAGTTTATAGCCATCGTTGTCAAGCTGCAAATATATCCCTGTCAATGCTTGTTTTCGCTCTAACTTTTTTCCAATTGGCACTTTCAGTAAACACTAAATCTGGCAAGTATTAACTGATTGTTGTCAAAACATTTCTACAAAATGATGTTACTTTTGGATCCTTTAAAATACATTAATTTTTTGAAGTGAAAACTTCTTTAGCGGCGTTGAGCACTTTTAGTATGGGGAAAAAATGTTAAACTCGCGATGAACTCGCGTCAGATGTCACGTGACCGTGATCGTCGATAGGGTTGCCACCTTTTTTTGTGAAAATGCGTAGGATAGGGTTGCCATCTTTTTTGAAGTGAAAACTTCTTTAGCAGCGTTGTGCACTTTGAAGTATGGGTGGAAACCCGGACGGATGGCAGCCCTATGGTTAAATTATCTCTGTGACAGATGTCAACGATTATTCGCACATAGTGCGCAAATACCGATAGACTATTTTACGGAATTGCAAGTAGACAGTTTGGTCGAGTGGAAAATTTGCCAGATTGTAAGCAACAGGTTGAGGGTTCAAATCCTGAGAGAATGACGGACTCTTTTTGTGTATTTTGTTTTATTTTCATATTAATGCACAACGGTAATGTTCAAGTTTTCACTTCTGCCGGCACTCCCGGAGTGCAACAAGTTGTTTTTTTTATAGATAATGGGTTTGCTCTTGACCACAATCTAGCCCAGGGGCGAAGATATGGTCGAGGATGTAGCAAGCTCACCCAGAAGATGCCTATTCACTCGTTTGCATAAAAAATCAGTTTTTATAAAAAAAATGTATTGAAAGCAGCAATTCCATACTTTTACGATTTTAAATATAAGAAAGATGCCTTTTTGAAGCAAAATAACATTAAGTTTTGATACTCGAAGTTATTAAGTTTTTCTGAAAAGGAGTTCTGTTTAATAGGGATGTTGACTGATTTTTTTTTATTGTTTATCTTAAAAAGGAACTGAATCCAAAACCCAAAACCGAAATAATTTTTGAAAACTTTTGAGAAATAAAAAAAGTTACAAGCTATTAAGTTTCAATAGAAGGGGAAACTGTGAAACAACGAAAAAGAGATGCACTTACTGGCACGTGATATCACCAACATTTGTTTGCGTAGGTAAAAACGAGATAGCTAGCTCTCCCCACAAAACGAGATAGCTAGTCCTTAGATATAAATGCTAATAACTTCTTTATTCTGTTTTCGGATAATAATATATTTCTAGCATTATATTTTGTTACACATACAATAATTCATAAAATCAAACACTGTCAACATCCCTAGGGGCCATCCATAAATTACGTCACACGAATTTCATGATTTTTTGACCCCCTCCCCCTCCTTTTCACAGCTGGTCACATTTGTAAGACTCCCCCCTCCCTAGCGTGACGTCACATATTTAGCATTTTTTTAAATTTTCTAATAAAAGACTCAATACGAGTTGTTATTTTTTTTGAACTCAAAACTCATTGTCTCAACTAAGTCTCAACCAAAGTAAAAACGTAAAAAGAGTGCTTGGCACTGAGGAGATTAAGTTTGTCGTTAATAGTTTATACCTACTCATAACACATTTTGAAATGTGACGTCACGAAACTCATGACCCCTCCCACCCCCTTGTCACACAATGTCACACTTTAACGTGTGACGTAATTTATGGATGGTCCCCTATTATGAAAATCATTTTTTAAAAGGGACTTCGTACACGTTTAAAGTAATTAAGCCTTCATCAATTTTTGCAGTTGGTAAAACCTAATGTTGTGAATGAAAAATTAACCATGACCCGTAGATTACTACGTTGAGACGTAGATTCTTTTAATTAATGCCTATAGTGTATTTTTTAACTGCTGTTTTTGTCCAAGAATAGAAGAAAAGTTGTCCCATTAGAACACAGTTTTCCAAACTTTTAAGCCCGCCTGAGAGGCTTATGGATTTTAGGACCCTTTTTTATCGTGTAAATATGTAGCGAACTTGACTAATATGTATCAGACAGGCAGCCATGGGAATGAACTGCTCAGCTCTAGAGTTATTTCAGATTTAGTAAAAATTAGTAAATAATGAAAATTTGTAATGCGATTTAAAAGAGCAACCTCAGAGTTTCTTGCCTGTTCTTCTCTGAGGAAGACTGCACCTCTGCGAATAGGCGTAGAGTCAGTAGATGTATGTATTTAAATCGTTTAATGTATGTTTGTATGTATTTCATTATAATCTTGACTTATTTTAAGTGGCATCCTGAATGTCCTATAAAATAAAGATTTTTTATATTCTATTCTAACCTTGGTGACCTTGGTGCCAGAGTTTTCAAACCGCCAAATTAGCTCTGACTTGGTTTTAACGACTGTAGTCAATCGACAACAGTCCCTGAATCTGTAACTTCAGTTGTGTGTCGATGGAATGGTCGCCATTTTATCCGTTCAGGTGGTGAAAATGAGAACTATCAAAATTTCATACATCTATGACGGCAAAGCAGCCATGCTTTGACTGGTGCGCCACCGCTAACTGAATTTTCAGTTGCTAGGTAGTTTGCAACTTTACGTTCGGTTGGCCGTGGCGCTGCTGGTCGGGGTCGTTGTCAACAAGTATATGAAAATTAAATAGTTCTCAATTTCGTCACCTGAACTGATAAAATGGCCTCTATTCCTTCTAGACCCAACTGAAGTTACAGAATCGGGGCCCTAATTAGCGAGCAAAACATAGGGGGTGATTTCCCCCAGGAAACTAAATTACTTCCCTCATAGAAAGCTTTTGAAATTATTAAATTTCGACTTCTTTATACGGAAAGGCAATTTTCTTTTGACATTTCGACCTATGTTCCGTGGGAAAAAATTGATATAGACATTTTTTTTCAGTTTCGTGAGCTGGTTCTCAACCTACAACTTTAACCCTTGACAAAAAAGAGAGGTGTCATAAATTTACGTATGTATCTGTGTGTCTGTCGAATGGAACGATTTTGAGGCGATTTTTGTTTGTTTTAATGCTAACTAAATGGTTATTTGCTATTTATACTAATATTATAAAGAGGTAAGATTTGATTGTTTGTTTGTTTGCATTGAATAGGCTCCGAAACTACTGGACCGATTTGAAAAATTCTTTCACTATAAGAAAGCTGCATTATCCCAGATGGACACGGGCTACATAATTTTCCCGAAGTCCCGGGCTGAATGCTAGTATTTCATAATAATACTAAAATTAAACATTTTGAATCACCCCTGACATTCGATTGCTTATAACTTTTAAACGGCTGAACAGATTTTCATGATACATGGCTAAGAACACTCGGGATAAAATTTTATCTGTGACACAAAAAAACTAAACGAAAATCGGTTCATCCGTTTAGGAGCTACGATATCGCAGACAGATACACAGACAGACACGTTAAACTTATAACACCCCTCTTCTTTGTCGGGGGGTTAAAAAGGGTACCCTTTTAGAGTTATATCTAAGTAAGCGATAAATCCGACTGAACCGTTCCATTTTACATGCTGGTGACAGCTTGAATGTGCGAACAAAATAATGTAAAATTTACAACTGTATTAACCACATTCCAGCAGCTCGAGTACGATGCTGATAGTGCGCGGAATGCACCGTGGTCCTATGTCAAAATGTCAACATTGCGAGCAAGCCTTTGCGCGGGCTCCCGCGCAATCAAAGTGAAGTTTCAGCGTTAGCTGAGTGGCGCGCCGCAAGAGTTGGTCGCCATCGTGCTCAAGCTGCTGCGAATTTATGTAGTAAATGGTCTTCCTAATTCCTAATACGCGACCACATTTTTATAGAAAGTCTGTCCGAGGCTGTATCTCATGAACCGTGATAGTTAGACAGTTGAAATTTTCACAGATGATGTATTTTGGTTGCTGCTGTAACAATAAATACTAAAAAGTAGAATAAATTAAATATTCAAGGGGAATCCCATACAACGAACGTGATTTTTTTGCCGTTTTTATAGAGATAATGATTTTTATAGAGTCCGACTCGCACTTGGCCGGTTTTATAGGTAATGGTACGGAACACTTCGTGCGCGAGTCCAACTCGCACTTGTCCGTTTAATATTTTTTCATAGTAATAAAATGTGGTTTTCTTTATATGTTTCTGTTGCTAACTGTACCTGCTTTATCTAATTAAAGAAAGTGTGGCAACAGGAAACCCAAGAAATTAATTTTTATTCATTATTATAAAATCGTGGCAAAAGTGGAACATTTGTATGGACAAAAATTTTGCTGGCAACAGGAAACTGTGGCAAAGGTGGAACAACCCTTTGGGGCGTACTACAAAGTTTGGGAACCCTATGCTGTTTATACCATAATAGCACCAGATATTAACTTTTTTTCTAACACTCAAACCATTACTAAGGTGAACAATAACTAAAGTCTTAAATTAATACAAAAACAGTAATGGATATCATGTGTTTTTTTTTGTTGGTTTTTTTGCAATATTCGACGTCAGCCACCGGAAAAACATGTCGTTTGTGGCTTAGGGGATTGGCAGACAGGGTCAAAGGACGTTTATAATTAAACGCCAAACATTCAAAGGCCCATTTTATGGTTTTCTTATGTACCATTCTTCTTCTTCTTATGATGTAAGTATATAGTCAAATTCATGGCGAACTTGACTAACCCTCGTGTCTGAGTTTTCAAACCGCACAACGGCTTCTGGTTTTAACGACTGTAGTCTATTATCGAGACCAGCCGGGATCGACAGTTCAAAGTGCCCTCCGAAGCACGGAAATGCTCGTGATGAATTGTCACTTAGGTTCCCTGCATCTGTGTGCGTTGCTTAAGGCGACTACAGCACCCAAATTACGATTTTATGATGCGTAGATAAGCATGACGCACTGCATTAAATCGAAGAAACAAATACTACGGTAATATTCAGGAGATAAACTAGATAAGTAGTTTGCTGAAAACATGATTCAGCACTTTTGGTTCGATAGAAAAAACTCACAAAGTCACCTCTAAATACCCAATATTGTGTATCTTTTACGTTGTAAAAACGGTAGTTAAATACACACAGGAACTTGAATTTGCTATGAAAATGTTCGTGATTGAACACTCTCGATAAGTAGTTAACGCATTTTTCGATTTAAGCTGTTAGCTTTCCATAAATCTCATTTTTCTAACTTTCGAACATGTTTTTACGCACGCACGCTTTCATAGTCCGTAAACTTCGTGTACCGACACTGTTCGCACTGCCGGCCCAGGCCTGTTGAGAGACGGAGATGGCACTATTCCTATGTGTGCTGCCTTTATCGGGTGCTGTAGTCGCCTTAACCTCACTGATCGTATCAGATCAGCTAGCACCACTGGGCTATGAGCGCTTTTTTTGTAACATCGGTTCCTTGGAAGATACTTTTCAATTTTTTTTATTATAAGATGGGTTAACTCTTGACCTCAATCTTGACCAAGGTCATAAATGAGGTCGACGATGGAGCGAGTTAACCCAGAAAATGTCTATATAGGCACTGGTACTCCCACGCACCGAAGGAACACAGCAAGCTGTTTGGCGTCGGACTTCGGTAGGAGGGTGGTCGCTGATAGATGTATTGGATGATTTAGATGACTTTAAGTTAACGATAATGTGACTTTTTATGCTGTGTGGTGATATTGAGAAAAACATCACCGTCTCTTTCCGTGGGTGTCGTAAAAGGCGACTAAGGAAACACAAATGAGACCTGCCTCCTAGTAATCCATCCCAGGCAACGACACTTCATTTTTTTCTGAATCTGAGGTGTCGTCCTATGGTCTCTGTAAAGGGCCGTCTGGTTCGCGATCACCCTCCTACCGAAGTCCGACGCCTAACAGCTTGCAGTGTTCCGTCGGTGCGTGGAAGTACCAGTGCCTTTATAGGCATTTTCTGGGTTAACTCGCTCCATCGTCAACCTCATCTGTGACCTTGGTCAAGATTGAGGTCAAGAGTTAACCCATCTTATAATAAACAATAATCACATTACACTTCCCACTGTTGGTTTGTTCAGCTGTTTGAGTCTTCACTCTCAAATTTGAATGGACACCTTGAATTAACACAAAGGCTACATAATTTTCCCGAATTCCCACGGGAACGAGCTCTCGTAGTTCAGTGGCGCTCGCTGATCTCAACCGATCAGTGAGGCTAAGCAACGTACACAGAGGCAGGGAACCTGATGGGTGACCAAAGTGGCAATTTATCACGAGCGTTTCCGAGCTTCGGAAGGCACGTTAAGCAGTCGGTCCCGGCTGTTGTCGATTGACTACAGTCGTTAAAACCAAGTCAGAGGCCATTGTGCGGTTTGAAAACTCTGAGACCAGGGTTAGCCAAGCTCGCCACACACTTGACAACAACTACACGATAAGGAGAAGAAGCAGAAGTAAACACTTTTTTTTGGGGTACAACACTAACAAAACAGCATAAACACAACATACGCATGTTACGCATATGTCGTCCTATGGTCTCCTGCGGTGTGCTAGGCTCTCAAAGGGCCTAAGTTAGTTTTTTTTTTAAATAAATAAATAAACGCTACACACTCAAAGGCCCACACTAAGGTTTTCCCTTGTGTCGTGGGTCCCTTGGAACACACAAAGACAAACACAAACACCCATGACCCGAGAACAAACATCTGCTTTTTACACAAATGTTTGCCCCGACTGGGGATCGAACCCAGGACCCTCCGATCAAGAGGCAGCGTCACTACCACTCGACCAAACCGGCCGTCATGATGATGCTATATCATTGATAGAAACAGATAATTTTACTTATATCCATCTATTGCTTATGCACCGATTCAAATGGCGATCAATCTTTATTATTATCTAATAAATCACATCACACTTCCCACTGTTGGTTTGTTCAGCTGTTTGAGTCTTCACCACTCAAAAGGCTGGACCAATTTTGATAAAATTTGAATGGAGGTAGCTGATACCTTGGATTAACACACAGGCTACATAATTTTCCCGTATTCCCTCGGGAACGAAGTCCTGGGCAGAAAGAAAATAAAAAAACCCGACTGTTTAATAAAAACTGAAAAGAAAAAACAAGTAATTTCAGTAGTCGAGACTAGGGAATCCAATCCCGCAAACTCGGGATCCCACACCTTTCTTGCGGGATCAAAAATGCGGGATCCCGCACTCGGAATGAAAATAAAATAATAAGAACTGAGCTTGTAAAATGGACTCAGACGACGCTATGATTCTTTATTAGACAGTACAGCCTCAGTAAAGAGTAATTGAAGACTTTTCCTATGGAATAAGTGACTTTTCTATGAAGTTTGTTTATAAAACGGCCGGTTTGGTCGAGTGGTACTAGCGCTGCCTCTTGATCAACGGGTCCTGGGTTCGATTCCCAGTCGGGGCAAATATTTGTGTAAAAAGCAGATGTTTGTTCTCGGGTCATGGGTGTTTGTGTTTGTCTTTATGTGTGTTCCGAGGGACCCACGACACAAGGGAAAACCTTAATGTGGGCCTTTGAGTGTGTAGCGTTTAAAATAATTTTGTTTTCAGTCTCTATTTTACAGCTAAATATAGTTTGAATTTATATTTTGTGTTGTGTTGTGTAATTCCTGTAGGTCTGTATCGCAACAGAACAATCAATCAATATGCATGTAGGTAATTCAAATATAACTTTACAATTATGTCTTTTTGAATTTTTTAATTATAATTTATTTTGAGTCAGAAATTAATGTTCCAAAAGTGCAGAAAAACTGCGGAAAATTTAAATATCCGAAACGCGTTGCTATTGATTAGAGTGAATATGACGTCAAAGTTCAGAACAACAAGAAGACTTAAATGAATTTATATTGTTTATTGGTTTTTTACACCGTCCTATAGATGGAGAATGTTGTTCCATGATAAATTAGTTGAAACTTTAGTCGAAATATACATATTAAAAAACAGTAAAATTAAACCAAAATCCACACAATAGTCGTGAACTGTCACGCTAAGCGTGACAAAATTGTGGCCGTTTAAAGTTCTCATTTCAGTTAGCTACTTTTAACTTTTGAAAAAAATACTTACAATTACTTTTCATCGTAGATATTTTGTAACGATTATTTAGCGATGTACCTAAGTTATTTTTTTTAAATTATTTATTGTACCATAAGCCTAAGTTATACAAGACAGAGTATAACAAAACCAGCACAAAGGCAAACTTATCCCATTAGGGGACTTCTTCCAATCAACCCAATAAAAATATTTAAAAAATACATGCATATTTCGTCGATTAATTGAGAAAATTATTGCGCCATTTGTATCTTAATTGTTAGGTGAGAAGGTACGATACAAATATTTTGTTGTAAAAGTTTTCATAGTAAGTTAAACGGGTGAAAAATTACTTGGGTAATGATTAAAAACGAGTGTGAGTTTAGTTAATAAAGAGTTTAAAAGTTCAAGTGAATTGTGGAAACATTTTTTAAGAGACAAAAAATATTTAAAAATCTTAATTCCGCAAATCCCGCGGGATCTGCGGGATTGATGGCCTCAGTCCCGCAGGCGTGCGGGATCACGACTTTGATGCGGGATTGGATTCCCTAGTCGAGACTTTTGTTATTGAATATTATTGAATAACATAACGATTTTAACAGTCGGGACCCATTATTAGGACGCCTACTGTTAAAATCTACTGATTTTGATGGGTTCCTACTGTTAAAATCGTTATGTTATTCAATAATACAGGGTAATTTTTTTATCAGTATCCAAATTTTTTGTACGTAAAATTTATGAAAATTTAACAGACCCGTATTTTTTTTTGTTTTATATCATTTCATATAAAAATAAGCTAGATCGTCTGAAGCATGAAAATAAATCAATTTTTTTTGTATGGAAAAAAAATAACTTCGTCCAATTGACTTGAAACTTGGTAATAGTACTCTTCAACACATTTTGTGACACCCATTTTTCTGCGTTTTACAAAATTTAGAGGATGAGTTAAAAAGGGGTATCAAAATCTGAAAATTTTGGAAAAAAAAAATTTTTCTTTCTTATTTACGTTCCATCAACGTAACTGACACCGTAAGAAAAATCTGGATACTGATAAAAAAATTACCATGTATTCAATAACAAAAGTCTCGACTACTGGACTAACTTGTTTTTTTCTTATCAGTTTTTACCAAGCAGTCGGGTTTTTTTTATTTATTTTTTATTTTACAGTTTTTAGTTAGGGTCAGATATTTATATTTGTTTATTTATTTTCTCATTAGTTGTATATAATATGCATAAAAATTAAACAATATCCGCATTAAAAGCCTATATTTAAGTGAAAATCGTTTTTAACCAACTTTAAATCATTATAGATCCTAAACGGTAATTCTGATTAAAAATGAAATGAGAAACCTACAAATGATTTTTAAATACCTATTCAACGATACCCTACTTGACATAGTTTGTCGATTTTCACCTTTTTCACATTATGGCGTCCAAAATCGGCCATTTTGTTTTTTAAATTTTTTTATACTTTGCACCGTTATGACGAATCCAACAACGTATCATTTATAAAAATCGGCCCACGTGTTTGGTCTAAATAGTGCCACAAAGGTACAAACCTACATACATACATAGGCTGATAAACACATTACCCTCCTTTGCGTCACGCAGTCGGGTAAAAAAACGTTTGTAGTTTTCCTTAAGCTTATAAGAAAAATTACGTATTTCACTAATCTGTATTTATTCATAACTTGATAAAAAAAGACAACCTATCTATTATGTTATATTTAGCGCGAATTTTTGCGCAATATTTTTTGTGGGTAGAAAAATTACAGCACAAAAGCACTTAAGTATACACGTGATCAACTAACAAACATAATGGTTTTCTAACAATAAAAAAGTACGCATAGATTAAGCCGTGTGATGATCGGTTGAGAATAACACCACCCCATTTTTTTCCGTGGGTGTCGTAAGAGGCGTCTAAAGAAACACAAATGAGACCTGCCTCCTATTAATCCCCCCAGGCACAACGACACCTCAATTTGTTCTGAATCTGAAGTGGCGTCCTATGGTCTCATGCGGTGCGGTAGGCTCTGTAAAGGGCCCTCCTCCTACCGAAGTCCGAAGTACCGAAGTACCGAAGTCCGACGCCAAAGAGCTTGCTGTGTTCCGTCGGTGCGTAGGAGTACCTTGGTCAAGATTGAGGTCAAGAGTTAACCCATCTAATAATAATAATAAAAAAAGGTAGGGAACCTGATGGGTAACCAAAGTGTTTTCGTGCTTCGGAGGGCACGTTAAGCGCACTACACACCAAACACCGGGGGTAGGCCACCGGACTTGTTTCTAGCGATAATCGTCCCGGCGGCTTTGGTGTGTCCCGACTGTTGACGATTTGCTACAGTCGTTAAAACCAACCCAGAGGCCATTGTGCGATTTGAAAACTCTGTCACTAGGGTTAATCAAGTTCGCCACACACTTATGACTATAAGCAGCTACAAGATAAGAAAATAATAATATAAAAAATATTTTCATTAAAGAAAAGTTTTCGGCACGAATGGGGAGTGAACCCACGACGCCAGGACGCTCTAACCCACTGAGCTACTCATGTAACTCAAAAATATTACAATTTTGTTACATACGTGTTTCAAAAAAACAAAAAAAAAAACAAAAAAAGATAATTCAAAATTATTTAAAACTAGCTGACCCGGCCAACTTCGTAACGCCTTTTTTCCATATTTTCTCACCTTTTAAACTTCCTTGGACTTCCACGAATATTTCAAGACTAGAATTAGCCAGATCGGTTCAGCCGTTCTCGAGTTTTAGCGAGACAAACGAACAGCAATTCATTTTAATATATAAGATTTAGCTTATAGCGCAGCTCTATTACAAATATGACAAGTATGTCATTAATAGGGATGTTGACAGTGTTTGATTTTATGAAATATTGTATGTGAAACAAAAAACAATGTTAGAAATATATTAATATCCGAAAACAGCATTAAAATTGGTTTATAAATGGACAAGTTATTAGCATTTATATTATCGTAAGGACTAGCTATCTCGTTTTGTGGGGAGAGCTAGCTATCTCGTTTTTACCTACGAAAACAAATGGCGGTGACGTCACATGCCTATAAGAGCACCTTTTTTTCGTTGTTTGACAGTTTCCCCCTCTATCGAAATTTAATAGCTTGTAACTTTTATTTCTCAATAGTTTTCAAAAATTATTTCGGTTTTGGGTTTTGGTTTCAGTTCCTTTTTAAGATAAACAATAAAAAAAGTTAGTCAACATCCCTATTATTATATAAAACTTTCATTTTGAAAGATGTCGAACCGTGCAACTGATTACTAGAGTTGCTTCTATTTAACTTTTAAAATTTAATTTTAAAATTTCTTTTTTTGGGTTTTTTTGAAACAATTATAACTCATGGACAAATTTTCGTCGCTTGACTTGAAGGCACGATAGCTCAGTTGGTTAGAGCACCAGGAGATCTAATTCTGAGGTCGTGGGTTCAAGTCCCATTCGCACCGAACATTTTTCTTTTTCTAAATTATTTATGAGTATCCCTCATGCGGATATCCTCATGGGTACGCGTTTTAAAATTACTAAATTAAATGGTATTAGTATGTAGTTCTCCGTACGAGACACAGATGGCGCTTACCTACACACATGACGTAATGTGCTTAGTAAGGAAATGAGATATTTCGCGGCTTGACTTAAAGTTATTTGTGAAGGTTTCATCGTGATGAAACTCGGACGTCTAAGAAAATTAGTTTTCGAAAGTCGAGCGGTCTTCCAACCCGCATTGTGCCAGCGTGGTGGACTTATGGTCTAAATCCCCTTCGTATTTCGAAGCCTCCACCCCTCGGTGGGAATAAATATACAATTATCAATATCAGTCATGTACGTATATACCTATTCCTTTATAGGAATAAAGTCACTTTTTGCTATAAATTGAGTCGAATAGAATCAAAGGCGGCTATCTTATAGGTGATTATTGGCAAATGTCAAAAGAAGGTATTCCATACAAATTTTAACTTACGAATTATTCATCGTAAACTTAAATATGTATTGTAAACAATATTACTTTTAGTTAATAAAGTAGGACACAATAAAATACAATATGCAATAATGTTTTATTTTAGACAACAGTTTTTTTAAGTTAAATTTTACAGATTGCCGGATTTGAAACTGATTTCATACTTTGAAGTGGTTTTTCTATAAGAAATAGCCGACTTTGATACGAACTGTGAATAATGGTAGAAAGTATTCAAAATTCTGAGTGTTGCTACATTCAAAGCTCATTTTTACTTTAAATGTTCGATAGCCGCCTTTGATTATATTCGACTCAATTACCACAATTATCACGTTATTTAGATTAGACAGTCTAATTACAGGGTGTAAAAGACAGCTTAGCAAAAACTGAAACCCTGAACTCAGACAATCATTCTAAATGATTTTTCAGTGGAATTTTCCTCCGGAAAATTTTCGATTTTTTTTCAAGTTTTTTAATATTTTCTGCTTTAAAATTAAATTATTGATTCGAATACAATCCATTTTGCATTAAAAAACAACAATAACAGCGTAAAACACGAAAAACAGTAATATACATCGCATTCGATTAGCAGCGCGGCGCGGGGGGATCGCACGCAGGGCGCGGTTACGCGGTACATTGCGTAGCGCCAAAGTAGGTAAATAAGGAAAACTCCTTAACTTGACATTTCCGGGAAAAAATAATTACTTGTAGCTGATCATAGTTATGGGTTGATTCCACCATTTAAGTATTTGCTAAGCTGTCCTTTACACCCTGTATATGTATATCTTTTCTTAAAACTGGTTTTCCCAAAATAATGATAATTGTTTTCAAATTCACAGGGTACTTTTTTCTTGAAGCTAGCAAAAAATGCTTGAAAAATTCGTGTAAAATACGTAACAATTGACTGACTAAAAAAATGCCCGGCCCGGGAGCTATTATAGGATGTGTTCGGATATCGTTGTTCCGTTTTAAATGTTTCTTTCTTTTTGTATAATATATTGTAAATGTTGCATGCTGGAACTGAAAGCAGCTAGGTGTGCAGATCAAATTTTGTTTGTTATACCATCTTGTGTCACCACTCCTGCAGCTCTAGCACGATAACGACAAACTCGCGCTTGGCTCACGCTGAAACTTCACGCGCTTGGCTCACGCGCGAGGGTCCCGCGCAAAGGCTTGCTCGCCCTATGGCCTTGTCAATGTTGATTTTGACATAGGATCGCGGTGTTGTCGCGGCGCTGTCACTATCGTACTCGGCCTGCTGGCAATAAATGACTTGATTTCATTTGATTTACAAACTACTTAAGGTCAGACAGCCTGTCAACATATCTACGAACGAAGTAGGGATGTTGACTGATTTTTTTATTGTTTATCTTAAAAAGGAACTGAATTCAAAACCCAAAACCGAAATCATTTTTGAAAACTATTGAGAAATAAAAAAGTTACAAGCTATTACATTTCAATAGAGGGGGAAACTGTCAAACAACGAAAAAGAGATGCACTTACAGGCATGTGACGTCACCGCCATTTGTTTGCGTAGGTAAAAACGAGATAGTTAGCTCTCCTCACAAATCGAGATAGCTAGTCCTTAAGTTAATATAAATGCTAATAACTTGTTCATTTATAAAACAATTTTAACGGTGTTTTCGGATATTAATATACTTATTTCTAGCATTATTTTTTGTTTCACATACAGGGTTCGAAAGGATAATTATCACGGATAATTATCATGATAATTATCGTGATAATAACAGATGGATAATTATCGATTGATAATAACAAGCAACAAAGCCAATGGAAATAGAATCATCATCGGATGGAGATATTCCTTTGGCTTCTTTGGTCAATCTAAGTTAATTTATTTACGACTAGCTTTTCTACCCTACCCGGGACTTCGTTCGGATGCTAGTAATCTTATATATAAAAATGAATCACTAAATATGTTGGTAAGCGCAAAACTCGAGAACGGCTGGACCGATTTGGATGATTCTTTTTTGTTGTGTTCCTTATTGTCAGGAGAAGGTTCTTATGAAAGAAAAAACTAAAAAAGTGCCACGGGAACGAAGTCCCGAGCGGAAAGCTAGTACTAGTGTAAAATTAAGATATTAGAAGGATGTCTAATCTGACGGAAACTGATTTGAACTTAATATACCTTTGATTCATGTTGATTACTTGATTTGTGTTCGATATTAAATAAAAAAATAAAAATTTATTTGTTTTTAATAATGGTTTGTCATAATTTGTTATAAACCCATATAACAAATGATTTTTTTACACTGGTGAATTATCCGATAACTATCCGATAATTATCAGATAATTATCAAGAAGCGTAATTATCTTGATAATTTCGAACCCTGTTCACATACAATAATGGGCTATGTACGACATTTTAAAAATATTTTTAATTTCGTTTAATTTTTTATTTAACATAAAGGAATAAGGTCCCGTTTCCTAAAAAAATATATAAAAAAATCTATCTTTTGAAATAAAAATATAATAATTAAAAGTTTCTCAGTAGGGTAAACTAATCATAAATACGGCATTATACAATCGTGTCTTTGCCAAGTTGTCATGTCAATAAAAAAAAACATAACCTATTTCATTTTGTATTTGGTTGTTTATTTTTGAGTTTTATTTTTGCTTTTGGTTAATTTTTTCTGAAGTCTTTTACTGCTACCGCATACCGGATTACGATTTAACTTTGCACGGACTTGTAGTGCTAGATTTCGACTGATTTTCTCACGACTACACCTTATTCATACCGGACTCCGAGAACTGCTTCAACGATAGTGATTAATACTCTTCGGATTTGTGGAATAACACTAATAACGACAGCGCAGCAGGCTTTGCTACTCAACATGGCATCTGACGAGTTACAGCGGTGGAGAGAACCAAAAAATGTTATACCTCTTTGTTCAAACACTGACATTAACTCACCAGATTTGACGTTTGTTACCATTCCAAAGGAATTGAAAGAAAGTTGGTGTAAAATGGTTGACAGGAATTGTCCCAAACGTTCACTTTTTTGCTGTGAGGATCATTTAATACATTGAAACGTATCTCTACTTAGTCTGTGATTGAAACTTAAATGTTGAACTTAAACTCAAAAACGCAACGGTATAGGTTATATGTCAACCAACTGTCAATCGTTTTTTTTTTACTTTGGCAAAGGAGTTAATCTGTAGAATGCTGTAATAAGCAACAAATCGTAACCAAAATTTTAAAAATTAATTATTTTTATATCTATGATCAGGGAGCGGAATCTAATAGCAAAACAATTGAAATGTAATAAAGATGGGACATTGTTTTGTATCGACTTTTCCAAGCTATCGATACTTTAGTACTTTTACTCAACTTAGATTTTTTTTATTCTACTTTGAATTTCTAAGTTTTTGAACGATTTTTGTCGACTTTCTATAGGAATTATGATCCTGAAGAGTTTGTAAATGAAGTGGGCTCGTTTTATTATAATATTATGGTCACGGCAGCACAACTTCATCTGAATAATAAATAAATTTGTATAATAATGAATAATAAATAAATTTGATGTTATAATGAATAATAAATAAATTTGATGTTTGATTTTTTGAAACATTTACCATAGGATCGAAAAGCGTCGAAAAGCGCGTAATCCACACGGGCGAAGCCGCAAACGGAAAACAAGTGTTCATAAAGCAAAACTCCACTTAGTTATCGATAGTCTGTTTAGTCGATAAAAAGCAATGCCCCATCTCTATTACATTTCAATTGTTTTGCTATTAGATTCCGCTCCCTGTCTATGATCAATGATCAAAATTATTTGATATATTTTTTATTTGATTTAAACCTGCTTAAAATAAAAAAATCAAATTATTTTAAAAACTTGCACATAGCCCATTCATAAAATCAAACACTGTCAACATCCGTAATTTCGCCACCAGGGCGGGTATTCCTCTGATCAATGGCGTCTCAATGGTGGTGGAATGACAACTGTTCAGAACTAAAGTCCATCCATAATTAAAAGTCTTAAGTTGTAAACAAACCTGTTACCGGAAGAAAAATACACATTCCGGGTGTAATCACACGCAATAACAAGTAAGTAATTGTTGTAACATCTAGGTAATCACGTGCAACACCATTATTTCTATAATAATATGTCCATTTTATCGTAAAATACTTATTTTTTTGCAGAAAACCGAGATCGCTGTAATTTCAAACCTACAACTGACATTTTAAATACTCTGTATTGTCTTTGGTGGATAGGGATGGGATGTTCTTTCATATCGATAAAAACTTGAGGCTATTCCGGTGCGCCAAATTTAAAAAAAAAAACATTGTTTGCCGAAACATATAGTTGCATACATGTCAGAGGCAAATAAAGAACTTGTTATTAAATGGTAAAAAATTTATTGTAAATGGTCATGTTTTCAATTCTGTCCGGTTATCTAGCAAAAAAGCATTTTCAATGAGATTACTAGAACACCGCACACAGAAAAAAACAACTACTCAACAAGGGATACAAGAGCCGAGATGAATTTTTTTTTCACGTGTTAGGTAGGTTAGGTACTCTACTTTTTACCATTGACTACGAGAAAAAGAAAATAATTACTCTGTGACAGTAAATTATCAACAATAGCTGCTGCTTTAACGCGAAATGACTCTGGAACGAGAGGTTCACTTTCATCGCTGGACGTCGAACTCATTTTATGATTTTGAGACAAAAACTTTTATCAGAAACTTTTAATTGCATGAAAATTGCACAGAAAATTGGCTGAATTCCTTATTCTAAATTTAAAATTTTTAACCGAGCCATATTCCATACAGCCATTTATTACATACAGCCAAGTTTTAGTACGGTTTTATAGCGAGAGTATGCAATCTCCTTGCACATTTTCTTTTGTTTTCTTACTAAAATCAGTATATTCGCGCATGTTCCAAATTCAAAATGTTTTATTCACTCAGTGAAATAAACAGCGTTTTATTCACTGTTTTTGAAGAATAACGGACCCTTTTTCGGGGGGGCAATGGTAAAAATGTATTTTACTTCATCTGTGTTCTTCTTTACTTCTTCACCTATTCTATTGCCTTAAATAGCAATAGCAGAAATGCACTTAGTAATTTTGCCGACATCGACATTATTCGACATACACCACATCACTATAGTAGTCTATGGTTACACATTCCGCCATATTTGTTTACCTTTTAAGACTTTTATTTATGGATGGACTTTATCTAAACTACAATCTGGCAAAAAAGAGTAGAAATTAAAAAGTGGCAACACTGTAGCGTCGTCGCTTTCAAATCAATCTAAGAAAAACGGGACGACACTACAGTGTTGACACTTTTTAATTTCTACTCTTTTTTGCCAGACTGTATCTGTCTGTTTTATTTTATTAGGTATAGTCAAGTGTGTGGTGAACTTGGCTAACCCTGGTGAGAGATTTCAAATCGCACAATGGCCTCTGACTTGGTTTTAACAACTGTCGTCAATCGATAACAGCCGGGACCGACAGCTTAACGTGCCCTCCGAAGCACGGAAACGCTCTTGATAAATTGCCACTTAGGTCACCCATCAGGTTCCCTGCCTCTGTGTACGTTGCTTAACCTCACTGATCGGTTTAGATCAGCGAGAGCCACTGGGCTACGAGCACTTAGCAGTTAGATGGGTGATGGGTTTTTATTTTATTAATGTAAGATTAATCATCCACTTTTTTTATTATAATTTCATTTTTTTTAATACTTAAATTTATAATTTCAATTCTAAAATCAATTATTTTAATTTAAATGTAGTAATATAAACTTTCTTGTGTGCAGAAATAAACGATTCATTCATTCATTCTCATACAATTAATGACAGCTACCTTGACTTGACTTTTCTTGACAATCTACGAAACTATGACTTTGCTTTGTTAGTTCTAAAACTGCCCGTCGTGTGGTGGCGCTGTAAGTCAAGATATTTAAAACAATCTGCTCAAAATGCAGCGCCATCTAGTTTCATTCAGGAACCTCTAGTATAGCTATGGTCAGTCCCCTCGAGGTGTATTCATGGACTTAGTATATTTTATCTGTGTATTAGATGCCTACGATAGAATACCAAAGCAGACTCACAGATACAGATTAAAAAACTACAAACTAAATTGTGTATGGTATTGTTTCTTTTAAAAAAGTGACAGTATATAAATTTTATTTTTTATTTATTTCGTATTTAGTAAGGTAGTAATTAAATCTGAAAATTAACAACTAACATGAGGTTTTTTGTTCAATCTACAGTAATTAAACTTTGAACTTGAATATAACGCAGTAATGATGACTCTTAGGTCATTCTGAAATCATTATGATGCTGCTTTACGTAAGGAACCATAGTTCAGTGGAAAACAACGTTATATGGTGTAAGTTAACAGGGTGTTCTTAAAACGAATGCATAGGTTACATACAATACAATACAATACAATGCAATACTCTTTATTGCACACAAAAAAAAACATAAAACATAACATTAAACAAAAACAAATGTTCATGATGTAGTGTGCAATCCGGCGGCCTTATTGCTATAGAGCAATTTCTTCCATTTTTATATCATATCTATCTTTTCAGAAGGCCTTTCTATATATCTATCTATCTACTGAGATCTAGCTGTCCACTTATTCGAGACCATATTCTTTCACCCAATTCCCCTAAACAGTGCATTAGTTTTACCTCTGCGCCGACAGTTCCATCTCTTTAAACCTCCCAGAAGCTTTTGAAAACCTTACTATCTCCTTCATGCTAATCTTTTGTATTTGGTCTTCTTCTATCTCATCCATGCCAGTAGTCTTCCATCTTACCAAGCGCGTATATTGGACTCTCAGTCAGGAAGTGTAGACTTGTTTCTTCCTTGTCGCATTCTGGGCAGAAGTGATCACTTTTTAAGCTCATTATTGTTAGGTGTCGGTTCAGAGGACAGTGAGTAGACCCACCACTAACCTGATGTCTTCTCTGTTTAGCTTATGGAGTTGTTCTGACTTTCCAGTGGGCTTTTTTATGCTGGTCCATCCGACAGTGACGGAGCTATACCAAGAAACGAGACTGTCTGTCCAATCTCTCGTTTCCCAGTATAGCTCTATCCCTCTCTGATAGTCCAGCAAGATTTAATAAAGCGTGTGGTGATCGGTTGGTGATCAGTTGTGAATAACACCACCCCATCTCACCAGGTAACGATACCTTAATTTAATTAAAATCAGCCGCTTGAGCACGATGTGCTCGCGCTAGGAATGCGCCGCGGTCCTATGTCAAAATGTCAACATTGACAACGCCAGAGGGCGGGCAAGCCTTTGCGCGGGGCCCTCGCGCTATCAAAGTGAAGTTTCAGCGTCAGCCGAGTGGCGTGCCGCGCGAGTTTTTCGCGCATTATGCTCGAGCTGCAGAGAGTGAGATAGGGCGGTGTTATATGTCAAACTTACAACCAGGGTTCGAAAGGATAATTATCACTGATAATTATCACGATAATTATCATTATAATTATCGTGATAATAACATATGGATAATTATCGATTGATAATAACAAGCAACAAAGCCAATGGAAATACAACCATCATCGGATGAAGATATTCCTTTGGCTTCTTTGGTCAATCTAAGTTAATTTATTTACGACTAGCTTTCTGCCCGGGACTTCGCTCTTTCCGAAAATTGTGTTACCTATGTATTATTCTGATGCATAAGCTATATTATTGTTAAGTTTAATTAAAATCCATTCAGTAGTTTTTGTGTCAAAGAGCAACAAATATCCATACAGCCACATTCACTTTAATAATGTTTTGTTACAATTTGTTATGAACCAATTATAACAAATTAATTTCTTACACTGGTGATAATTATCAGATAATTATCAGATAATTATCCGATAATTATCAAGAAGCGTAATTATCTTGATAATTTCGAACCCTACAACAACCTTTTGGGGATTTTTCCGTCGAATGGCAGAATAGTTTTTTTAACACCTCCTCTAGCTATGTTCTATACCACTTCCATACGTCAAACCTTGTCTAGACAATAGGAAATAAGATGGTGTCTAGATTTTAAATGATACCTAAGGTTTTTCCACGCGCAAACAGAGTCAAAGTCCCCATTAATGGGTAATAAGGTTTTAATTTTTCAATAAGTTAAGCCATAATGATAATAATTAAGAATAATAACAATAAATATTTAATTGACATAGCACGTGCGCGCTGTAGCGAAGTCAACGCATGACAAGTACAGATATCAGCATGTCCGGTTACCCATTCGAACTACGAAAGCCAGCGCTAGTACAAGCGAGATAAGGGACCGTCCATAAATTACGTCACACGTTAAGGGGTGGAGAGGGGGTCGACAAAGTGTGACATTGTGTGACAAGGGGGAGGGAGGGGTCATAAGTTTCGTGACGACACATTTCAAAATGTGTTATGAGTATCAAAACGTGTTAACTATTAACGATAAACTTAACCTCCTCAGTCCCAAGCACTCTTTTTACGTTTTTACTTTGGTTGAGACAATGAGTTTTCAGTTCCCAAAAAAAAATAACTCTATTAAGTACTGCTTTTATTAGAAAATTACAAAAAATTGAAAATAGGTATGCAAAATATGTGACGTCACGCTAAGAAAGGGGGAGTCTTACAAATGTGACCAGCTGTGACATGGAGGGGGAGGGGGTCAAAAAATCATGAAATTCGTATGACGTAATTAATGGATGGCCCCTAAGAGCGACGTCAAGGTCAACATGTGTAGCCTGATGTGCTGCCGTGTGTACATGGCTATAAAGGCTTCGTATTCTTTTGTGCTGCTTTCTCGTCGTTTTATCGGTTCAGGTGGCGAAATTGAGAACTATCCAAATGTCATACAACTAATGACGGCTGCTTTGACTGGTGGCGCCACCGGCCAACTGAATTTTTTGTTGCTCTTAGTTTGCAAGTGCTGGTCGGGGTGGTTGTCAGCAAGTAAGTATATGAAAATCCCACCAAAAACATAAATATAAAAATGTAGGCCAAGTTCTTGTACTTATATAAAATAAGAGTTGAAATCTTAACTACAGCCAAGTTAATAATAATCAGAACCGATATTAATCATTCCAACTTGGCGGGTTTTCAATTTTTCATCACATCAATACTTCTGAAAAGAGCAAATCTTGCGGAGGTATGTTTTATAGTTGGACTTTTTTCCTTCATTAAAATATCAAAACCCGCCAAGTTCGAATGATTAATATCGGTTCTGATTATTATTAACTTGGCTGTAGTTTAGATTTCAACTCTTTTTTATGTACAAGAACTTGGCCTACATTTTTACATTTATGTTTTTGGTGGGATTTCATTTCTTTTTGCTCAGTTTGCTTTATAGTACCTATCGCAACGTTGTTCATATTATATTATTTCACTGCGTGGAGGTACTCCCAGCTTATGTTGATTGCCAATATTTTAAGAAAGATATGTTTTATAAAATCTGAATGTTTGTTCATAGTTTCGTTAAAACATAGTTAGGTACTTGTATTCATGCATGACTAATTCTGACCTACTAGTAGTACTACTTTTTTAAATATTTAGTAAATTATTTTTAGTCTGACTCGCACTTGACCATTTTATATTTTCTAAAGTTTTCCTTTACTTTTATGCTAACGCTTACCCCGATGCCAAATTTCAGATTTGTAGGTCTTCTAAAAGTGGTCAAACATTTTGATGAGTTGTCAGTGAGTCAATCAGTGAGTACCAAATTTACAATTTTCTGGAGTCTATAACTTTTTTTCTGTAATAGCTACAATATTGAAACTTTTTATTCAAAGTATATTAATTGGTGTTATTATGTCCGTAAAGTTTCATCCAGATCTTTTAATCAGGTAAGAAGATACAGGGGGGTCAAAAGTGGCTCGAAGCGGTTCGGGTAAATAGTGCACGGTGTGCGCGCGGCCTGTGCTTAGAACTTGGCCGGCGCACTATCGTGCGCTTTGATTAACAGTTCTCAATTTCGCTACCTGAACAGATAAAATGGAATCTATTACATCGACACACAACTTAAGTTACAGAATCGGGTGGCATTTTTGACCCTTCGGACCCATGTCTACAGATTCTCATTTCAACAGAATCTCATTTTTCCTGATTTTCATGTCTACGAAATCCCATTTCTACAGATTTGGTAGGTAAGGTTAAATATGACGAGGGGTGTTGCTGATTATAGTTTTGTTTTAGTATTTAAAAAAAAGAGCTTTTTCTAGCATACTAATCGATATATGGGGTTATATATATCGCAGGCATTTTTTTGGACCTAACTTCTGCTTTTGATTTAGTAGATCATTCAATTTTGATTGCAAAACTTGAATATTATGGCGTTACAGAACGAAACCTGCAGCTTTTCAAGTCATATTTAAGTAACCGCTATCAATATGTAGAACTTAATACGATGTCTGATAGTGGCAGCGTTGAAGTGACCACATCAAAACTAGAGTCTGTCACGAGGGGTGTGCCACAGGGGTCAGTGTTGGGGCCTATATTTTTCTTGCTATATGTTAATGATTTGATTAATTACATGACATTACAAACTCCTGACATAAATTTGACATTATTCGCAGATGATACTACGGCTATAGTTGCTAGTGATGATATAAATAAGCTATCGGACAAAGTTAATACTGCTTTTAAATATTTTGACATTTGGTTTGCGACAAATAATTTAAAAATTAACATTGACAAAACTAACATTATTTTATTTAGAAACACTACACGTAACAATGATATTCTTAATTTAAATTTAAATGGAAAACTTAAAGAAACGGTTACAACAGTCAAAACTCTGGGTATACGGATAAATGAATATTTAAATTGGAAAGACGAATTAAAAGAAATAGAAGCAAAAGTGAGTTCTGCTTGTTATGCTCTTAGGACATTAAGCAATATTCTTACCACGGAGCAATTAAAGGGAGTTTATTGTGCCCTTGTCGAGTCTAGATTTAAACAAAGCATAACACTTTGGGGTGCTAGTTATAGTTACAATACACATAGAGCTTTCATTTTGCAAAAAAGGGCGATAAGGGCTATGGTTAGAATACCGCCGTGGAAATCATGTCGTGACCATTTTGTAAGACTTGGCATATTAACCATACCCAGTCTTTATATATTAATAATACTAACAGACTTTGTAGTAACTCGTAAACGATATGAAACAGAAATCGAGAGAGAGAAAAGAGAGAGCACCAGACGGAAGGACTTTAAGTCACTAATTGCACCACATTTAAATGTTGTTGAACACGGAGTCCTAAATCAAGTTACCCGATTTTATAATAAGTTGCCTGTAGAGTTGAAGGTCGAAAACAGTAAAAATGTATTTAAGAATAAATTGATACTTTTTTTTATTAAGTAAATGTTTTTATGATGTACAAGAATTTTTAGACGGTTAAGATTGATTTCGAACACAATTGTATTTGTTATCGAATAAATAAAAAAATAAAAAATATGTATAACTGTAAAGTAAACTTTATTAGTCTTGCAGTGGGACAGCAAAGGCTAGTAAAAAAAAAGTAAACTTTAAGTTAGAGCAAACCTTTATGACTCTCCCTATCTCAAACAGAACAAGTTTCCCCTCGGAACCTACGTGAAATTCACGAAAAAGTGTTCGACTCTATACAGCAGGGGTGGCCAACTTGATTACACCCAAGATCTCCTGTTTACTAACGAAACCCTGTGCGATCTACCAATTACATACTTCTTTAAATCTTGAACAGCGTAGTTCAGTACACAATCATGTAGTATTTTTTTTTCTTTATTGTACTCACATATACATACAGATTACAGAAGAGAAAAGACATATACAACGGCGAGCTTAACTCAAGAAATGAGTTTTCTTCCAGCTAACCTATGTGAGAGGGAGAGGCAGTTGAAGTGGGCAAGGATGTATCAAGAGAATTTGTGAAAAATTAAATTTATTATTTATTATATTAAGAGAAAAAACTTAAATCTGAAATATTTTTTATTTTTTTGCCTTGCCACGATCGACTGGACTAACAGTCGCGATCGACCGGTCGATCGGTTGGCCACCCGTGCTATACAGAGTTAAATCAGCTGATCGCACAAGTTGTATGGAGAGGCTTCGTTTTTCATTTTTGATTTATGTTTCCTGGGGAAAGTTGTTCAGTTTCATGAGCTGATTTAAGGTAACCCAACATTGTGTGTGCTTTTAATTGGCAAACATATTATTTATACATTTACTAGCTGTCCGCCCACAACTTCCTTCCCGTGCGAATTGTCCCGGTGGATTTTAATTTTGTTTTTAATATAAACGTGGTCGTGACAATAAGAAACACAACAAAAAAAGAATCATCCAAATCGGTCCAGCCGCTCTCGAGTTTTGCGCTTACCAACACATTTTGCGATTCATTTTTATAGATTTATTCGTAAGTTTTTATTGTCAAATATCAATGTCTTGCTGTTAGTACACCTTTAAATAAATAAATTGGTTACTTGGGGAAAGTTGATAAGTTTTATAGTTTACTTAGCCATAATTCTGGGGGCTTAAGAAAATAAAACAACAGCAATGTCCCTATACATGGCTTTAGGTATCTCTCTTTCAACCTCTCGGGTGGTTAATCAGTCCATGAAACTGAGCAACTTTCCCAAGGAACATAGGTCAAAATACGAAAAAAAATGTTTAGTTCCCATAAAAACTTCATCAGCACATAGCGCAAAATTTTTGGTGACCGTACCCGTTACCACTGCTATTTTCCACACTTCAAGTTCTGCTTTGACCACAGATGTATTCCTTTCGGGAAGCACTGACGAGTACATACAAATCGCTTCGCTAGTTTCGGAACTGGTCGTAAAATTTGGAGGCAACATTACGATACAGCTGATGCTAGAGATCATGATTTTGAAAATTTCAGGCGGGATTTGAACAGGGGGGGCTACGCCCATGGTCATCCCCAAAACTTTCTTTAAACAAAAAAGTCCCCTAATAATTATCTTTCTTTCATCAACCTTTTATTAATTTAATTCAATTATTTGAAAAATGGCGTCCACAATATCGTGATTTTGCCAATGTCTAAGTAATTTAATAAAAATTAAAATATAGAATGGCGAAGTCAAGTAAAGAAATCCTTTATTGTACAACTACAAAATTATAAAACAGATACTGATTAAAAACAAAGCGACATTAGGTACAAAGGCGAACTTACCCCACAAGGGATCTCTTCCGGTCAACCTAGTCACTATTTTTGACATTTAATTTATCCAATTAATATTATATTACATTCTAATTTTATCTTAATTCTGACATGGTTTTACCAAATTCAATATTTTTGACATTTAATTTATACAGTCATTTTATTACATTCTAATTTTATCTTAATTCTGACATGGTTTTACCAAATTCAATATTTTTGACATTTAATTTATACAGTTATTTTATTACTAATTTATAAATGTTTAATCTTTTTTTCTAAATACTGATTGACTTTTTTTTTCCTATATACCTAAATATAATAGAAGTCAGACGACTGTAAATTAAACTTATGTATTAGCATGCGAATTTTAAAGCTTGGCAAAACATGTCACAGTACTTTAAGTTATTTTTTAGATCTTTTATACCTACCATGTTTTATGCAAATAAAAAAATATTATTATAATGTTAAGAGAAATCTTGAGTAGGCGGGACGGTACAACCGGATGAAAACATAAATAGAACTATGAGACTACCTACTGTAATACGAGGAGCCTTGTCCGTTGATCAGCAGGGTGCACCGCTAGCAGGGTATCTATACCTACCACGATCGTTTAATTTAAACGCATTTCTGTTTAGGATCCAACTTTGAACTGCTTCGCAATTGGAATGTTTTTTAAAATGGTACCATGATGGCGCTGCTTTTGAACTGCTCGGTTGTCTATGGTCCATTTTAAATGTCTACATAAATTGTCGCTAGTCTGCCTTTGAATCGCAACAGCGCCAAAATTGAATCGCTTATAAGCCATCATGGTACGAATAAGCGTTGCAGACTTGTTTAGGTCCTAAATTGGATCGCGCTAAGCGATCATGGTAAACCTCCAGGTAAGAATTACGAATTTGGAGCACTTAGATAATTTGACCCCAACGTTTTTATTAAGTTACGGCAAACTTATTGTATTTAAAGACTTAAGGAAAAATCGATCTATATCTAGATTATCTAGGTTAAAGAGGGTACAAGGTTCAATTCTGATTAAGGCTATAAAAACCGGTCAAGTATCAGTGTTAAATAGTTAACTTGTAAGCTTTATTAGATCGTATTATAAAGGTTTAGGTTACACTAACAACTGTTTTTAACCCCCGACGCAAAAAGAAAGGGGTGTTATAAGTTAATAGTTTCTAATAGTTAATAGTCTCTAATAGTTTGAAAGATAGAGGGCTGCGACTGAAACACCAAACTTAAATATCAACCGCAGCATCTGCCCTAAAATTCGTTCCCATGGGAACTCCGTGTAATCTCTTTTAACAGTTTGAATGTCGACCAGTGAGGGGCTCCTCTAGGTGGGAGCCATTCAAGATTTTTGGTTATTTTGGCTATTTTTTGACAAAATATTCAGAAATATGTTGCTTAATTAATTCTTATAAATAATTAAACCTGAATTAATTAATTATAAATTTATGCATATAATATAATTTTTAATTAAATAAAAAAAATAACAAAAATATGATTTAATTCTTTATGGCTTATAGAACTCGCGCCCGCCGCGAGCCCGCCTCAAGGCGAGAATGGCAGCCAAACTGGTAAGCTTCCACAATAATTTAAAATCATCTTTGCAAAATTTCATTAGTTTTGATTTTAATCGCCTAGTTTGTAAAATGTGCACTTTTAAAAATTTCACCCTGCCCATACTTACCCCCTGGGAGGAGGTAGGACCCCTAAATTTTGGCAGGTCTCGGCAGATCCTCATTTCTAGTGCCAAGATAAAGTTATAAACAAAGTTTCAATGATGTACATATTTTGCCGCTAAACAGACATTTTTAGTCTTACTTTACCCGTGATATGTGGTGATCGGTTAAGAATAACACGATCCCACCTCCTTCCGTGGGTGTCGTAAGAGGCGACTAAGGAAATAAAAATTAATGAGACCTGCCTCCTATCAATTCATCCTAGGCTGTGTCCTAGGTAACGACACCTCAATTTGTTCTGAATCTGAGGTGGCGTCCTATGGTCTCATGCGGTGTGGTAGGCTCTGTCTGGTTCGCGACCATCCTATCGAAGTCCACTACACAGCTTGCTGTGTTCCGTCGGTGTGTGGGGAGTACCAGTACCTTTTAGACATTTTTTCTGGGTTAACTCGCCATTATGGTTCACAACATTTTTTAAATTAGCATGTGCTTAGGGCTCCAGACATCCAGGGGACATCTTAGGACCCACAGCTCACGCTAAACATCTCACGCTAATTATGGACACCTTACTTATAAGTACTTAAGTATGATAAAATAACGAGAATCGTCGCAGAAAAAAAGTAGTTTTTCCATAAAGTACAGTAATAGATTCATACCTAGTAAAGAGTTATTAATCTAATTTTATATTACACACAATTAATTACCTCCATTTTTATCCTTTAGCCTCGGTAATTTCTTTGAATTAATTAAATAAGTACCTCTGTACTATAAGTATGTTCGTACTTTTATAATTAACCCTTTCAGCCCAGCCCAACACAATTGTGACGTTAGTTTAAAGTTAAATTTTGGCGGTATTTCAAGGCGTAAGTGATCGGGCCCACGGCCGCACGATTGTGATGGATATGCTCTATCTATTGGTGTGAGTGAGACAGCTAGCAAGCGTCGCGAGATTCAAATAAAAACGGGTTCATTTCGCCGTTGTCGTCGTTTGGGGTAGCGCTGCGTGTGAGTAATTCAAATTAAGATAAAATTATGTCATTGCTGTGTTATTATTGTGTTTTATTGTTAATTCTGAACTGTTTTACGTAACAATGAATAAATTTGTTTGTGTTTTTAGGTAATTCTTAAGAAAAAGTGTCACAGAAGTTCACAGTCACAATTGTATCACTCCGGGCCGAACTACTTAGTATGTGCAATGGCTAGATCATCATTTAACCTCAATGACGATGCAATTGGGGCGTTATTGGAACAGTCTGACTTGGAAGATGTTGATGAAGATGATGATGAGGCATGTACGCAAGATGTAGAAGATTCTTACTCCTCCGAGGATGATGCTCCACTCTCATCTTTGAGGCCAGCCCCCAATCAAAGTGACGGCAAATGGACCAAGAAAAGATTTCGAGGTAAGACTACTAATCATGCTCAAGATAGCTCATGTAATGAACAGCCCAAATTACCTGCGGAGTACTTCGAAAATTATTTTAATGCCGATCTATTTGAGATGTTTGCTATCGCTACTGCGCAATATTACATGGCCGAAAAGGGCCAACAAATGAAACCACAATGTACACCAAATGAAATAAAAAAGTTCTTTGGGGTTCACGGGATTATGAGTTGTATTAAATGCCCTCGAATGAAAATGTATTGGCATCAAAGATTTCGATATGATCCAATAGCTAATGCCATGTCACGTGAGCGCTTTTTTATGCTGCGAGTCAACCTGCATGTGGTCGATCCTAACAGAGTTGATGAAAACGAACGGTCTGCTAATAAATTGTGGAAAGTGCAACCAGTCATAGATGCGGTTAGAAACCGCTGCCACGCATTACCACGCGAGAGTTCAACTTATTCTATTGATGAACAGATGATACCGTTTACCGGTCGATGCTCACAGAGGCAGTACGTAGCAAACAAGCCTAGACCAGTAGGATTGAAAAATTTCCTAGTTACCACTCCACAAGGATTGACTCTGGACTTTGAGATCTACCAAGGCCCGACCACGGACTTACCAGACAGGTCATTTGGCTTAGGTCCTGCAGTTGTTTTGCGTTTGACAAGAACATTACCAGGAGGAAGTTTATATTTTGATCGTTATTTTACAACGATTGGTTTACTGGAAGAACTAATCAAACGCAATTTCGATGGAACTGGTACATTAATGTCAAATAGATTCAAGACTAGCTGGTATACATTCAAGAAGGATCAAGCGATGAAACGAGGAGAGTGGGAAGAAGTTTGTAGTCCAGATGGGAAACTCTGCACGGTCAAGTGGAAGGATAATAAAAGTGTTTTGATGGCCTCCACGGCCCATGGAGCTGAACCGAGCACTACTGTAAGTCGATGGGACAAAAAAACACGTACTTACAAAAACATTCCTTGTCCTTCAATTGTCGCCAACTACAACAGCAACATGGGAGGCATAGACTTGTGCGACCAAATGATTGAAAACTATAGAACTTGGTTCAAAACCAAGAAGTGGACTGTAAAGGTCATAATTCATCTCTTTGACCTGGCTATCGTAAACTCCTGGTTCGAGTATCGACAAGATGCACGTAAAGCCAATATGCGCAAAACTGATATTATGGACTTGATGGCATTTCGGTTATCAGTTGTTGAGTATTTGTTAGGTGGACCGACCAGGAAAAGGAGACGCGATGATTTAGAATTAGCCGAGATACCGACTAGTTCCGAGTACAAACCTGCGGTGCTGCCGACACCTGACAAAAAATATGATGGCTACAATCATTGGCCAATGTTTGATACGTTGAAAGCTCCCCGAAAATGCAGGTTGCCTGATTGCACCAGTAGAACCCGAGCGAGGTGTTCAAAATGCGACGTATATTTATGTTTAACTAAGGATCAAAATTGTTTTTTTAAGTTCCACAATAATTGTTAAACAAAAAGTCTGAATTATGATACTCATATTTTGTGATTTGTATGTTCCTATTATGATAATAATGTTAAGATAAGAAAGTATTTTCGTTTATTTGATTAAAAAGTTTATTAATTAGCTAAGCAAAAGTTTGTGAAACTGATTGTTTTTGTTTTTTATAATTATATGTTTTAGTTGGTTATAAAAAGTTTAATACTTTTCATGTTACTTTGATTAAATTCACCTCAATATATGATAAATATTTGGAGAAAATGCAATAACTTAAATTAATTACCATTATTAGAGGTAATTAATATGGCCCACGCCGATACAATTGTGACCGTCACAATTGTGACTTTGAATGAGTTGGGCCCACATTGACACAATTGTGACCGTCACAATTGTGACGGCAAATGGGTAGGGCCCACGTTGATACAATTGTACGCCCCCTGAAAAACCATGAAAACACCATAGTATCACTGAAAATGTTCAGTTTTCATTTTCTCGGATCCCCAAAGATAAGGAATATCGAGTTTGTTGAACACTACCTTGTTTAGTTTTGCCGTGGGTCTGAAAGGGTTAAAGCAAGGTAGATCTTGTTATTAATAGAACGTATTCGAAGATATTAATCTACTTATTTTTTTTATAAAAAATTTGGATTAAAAATAGTATAGATTTATGGAGGAGCGGATTTATGGAAGCGATTTATGATAGCGATTTATGGAAGAGCGGAGCCTCCCAACACAAGTATTTTTATTACTCAAAGGGAGTGCTCCTGTAACATGTAATGTAAAATTAGTCTAAGTTACGGTAATAAACTATTTTTAATTTTTAATTTTTTTTAAATAATAAGTGCGTCTATCTGTGGCATCGTAGCTCCTAAACCAATGGACCGATTTCGATGCGTTTTTTTTGTTTGAAAACTGACGTAATGGAGATAGTAGCTATATTTGATCAATATTGGTTTAGCCATTTACAAGTTCTAAGCGATCGAATGTCGGGGGATAATTTTTATTTTTATTTTAGAGTTTTCTTCTACATCTTCTATCTATACCTACATATTATAAAGAGGAAATATTTGATTGTTTGTTTGTTTGCATCGAATAGGCTCCGAAACTACTGGACCGATTTCAATAATTCTTTCACCATTAGAATCCTACATTATCCGGGATGGACATAGGGTACATGATGATTTTCCCGAATTCCCACGGGAACGAAGTCCCGCGTGGGAAAGTAGTGATATTATAATGAGGTAAAATTTGTACGTTTGTTTGTAGGAAGTAAGTTATTTCTGGAAATACTAAATTTATTCAAAAAATTGTCTCACCCTCTCTAATTTAAAACCACTGATGCTCTGCCTAGACCGATAGGGATTTTAGACGTGAGCGTGTGTATGTGTGTGTAAAAACAATGTCTTCTATTAATTTGTACTGGCAACGCCATCTGTATAGATAGATCCTAAGCTATTATCAAATCATTTTTGTAACGTGATGTTAAAAGAGAATGTAGTTCGATCAAGTTTTGCTAAATGGCACTACTGTACACGTTCGGATATTTCGTAGCAAGAATATGAAAATAGGCAAGTGTACGTGTATTCGAACATGAGTCAGCTGGAAGGGGAGTGGTAAAAAAATTACCCCGGTTTTAGGGAAGTCTATTAGGGAAATTTCAGTCTGTAAGACTTCTTAAATATTTAGCTAAAAAGAAGTCTAGAAAATATTTTACAACAGCGTATTTGATTTGATTTAATTTGAAAAGAAAAATAAGTAACATAACATTTAACCTAAGTAAAAAAAGAATGATAATTATAGTTGAATCAAATGAAAAACATTGCATTTGATTAAGCAATAGTAACGCGGTGCTGCCTCGGAGAACCTACTTGAAACAATGAATGAATCCAATCACGATTGATCTTAAATTCGTAATTAATATTAAAATTCCATTTCTATTCAATAGGTACATACAGACCACAGAGGGCCATGAATCAGGCTACTACATGCTTTAGCTCTGTGCTGTCACGATAACAATGGTTTTGCAATTAAATGTTTACAATTCCTGCGGTTATTATAACCCATCATAATATTTTTGAAACTAACGATTCTGCATTTGGGATAGGTACCAGATGTGCTTGCCTCTCTGTACACTGCTTCTCCTAAAAATGATCTGCACGAAGGATTAGTGGAGTGGAGATGTCAGGATTGTCAGCGTACAAAACATAATGTTTTGATTGTTTAATTGTTCGTTTGTACACACATACACACACCAGGTAAACAGCATGTACTTGTAAAAGTAGATTTTGAATCTTCATGTGTTACTTTAGCTGAAACCTATTGACTTCATCTCAATATAAGCAAATTATTGCTTTATTTATTGAAAAACATTTATTTATTGTCAGGTACTAGCCTTGAGTTGGTCTCAAAATTCAAAAATTTTATTAATTCAAGTTAATCACTTCTGTTTTGGTAATAAAGAAATGTTCATTTGTTAATTTAAAATATTTATTTGAAATACTTTATCCATACTATCAGTATGGATAGTACATTAATACAGTTATTTTTCAGTCTACTACATAATCGACACTTCTAACATTTTTCACCGACTTCAAAAAAAAGAGGAAGTTCTATGTTTCACTGTAGGTATGTATTTTTTTACGGTTATTTAGTAAGGAACTAATTTATTTATCCACGCTATAGAACTGAAGCCCATTCCGAAACAAATAAGTGGGTGTTTCTGGATCATAGTGAATAAAATGTTTAGTTTATCTATTTATGGTCCCAAGTTGAACTGTACCTTCTCCCCACCATGACAGCAAATGAAAGTGAACAGTGGGGTACCGGGTAGTTTTACCCGAGAGCTTGCAACACTCAAGTGCCATGCCCTCCGCCGTCTGTTGCGAACAGTTGTAAATGTTTATGTAAACTTTCCTGCTGTTTTCAAACAGATTATTCACGTTTGAAACAAAAGGTTTAGTGTCAATTTCTCGCGTGTGGATAGTGGATTGATAAAACTTTCGATAAGTGCGTGGAAATAAAGAAAAACATGGGACCTTAATCGGTTTCCGTTGTGCCTTGTGTTTGAAGAAAAACATGGGACCTTAATCGGTTTCCGTTGTGCCTTGTGTTTGAGATAAAAAAAAAACAACGCAACAGGTTTCGAAATAAGAGTTTTTATTTTGATAATTAAGTGGTATCCTTGCTTCTGTTTTTAAAATTAGGTGCTTCAACGGTGAGAAATTATTCAGTGGTGATACGAAATTATAAGAAATAGTTTTATTAAAAGTTTGAAACAAAATTAATTAGTGATTTTGTGCTAAAAATGTCTTATCAAAAATTACAAAAATAATGATATCGCATTCTAAAAATAGGGTGCAAGCGATAAAGAGTAAATTTGAAAATTTAAGCAATGATCCTCCTAAAAATGCCAATACGCAGTTGAATAAAGTTTTGCAATATCATGAAAATGAAAAAGAGAATGAATGCAACAACAGCAATAGGCAAAGTAGCGATGAATTTAAAGAAAAAGAGACTGACTCTGATTCGTCAAACGAAAGATGGTCACCTGAACCTAATTTGAGCTATTTATACAACAAAAATGACATACAAAGAAGTTTGAGTGAGAATAAAAAGGCTTTGATACGACAAGCCAGTGATCCGGGAAAAAAATTACACCGTAGCCATGCATTTCGTTGTGATAGAACCAAAGTAATTAGCCCGAAAAGGCACGGTAGCTGCAACGGAAGGGCAGAAACCATGGATTTCACTTTCAAAGGAGAGAAAAAGTTAAGCAAAGATCGACTGAAACGATTAGGGAATCTATTAGAAGATCAAATGAGGAAAGAGAACTTTGTAGTCGGAAACAACGATGATGGTAATGGTTTCAATAACGATATTATCGTTAGTGAAGTACAAGAGCTGCCAAGTCCAGTTTTGAACTCGATACCTGATTCAGAAGTGCCAAAACATATCTTAGACCAATACGCTAAAGTCGTTAAAACTAAAAAGAATGAAAACGACAAACAAGACGGAATGACAGACAGCGGAGTCAGTTCAGAGACTGAAAATCTAGATGATGAGAAATTAAATAAAGTAAAAAGACTGACGAATCAGTTTGAAAGGGCTGAGGCAGTTGACGAGAGTAACTTGACTGCTATGAACGATTTATGTGAATCCAGTGACACCATGAAACTGGAGAGAAAAAATCCGCATCTTACCCTCACAGACACCTTAAAAAAGGCCTTAAAACAACCCTTACCCCCTGGCCCTCCCCCTAAAAAACCTCCAAGAATATTCCTCAACTCCCCTATATCAGAAAGTCCAGAAAAACAGAAGAAAGATACAAAAAAAATGCTCGAAAAGTTAGAACAAGTCCTGATTAAGCGAGAAGCTCAAAATACTTTGAAAAATGAATCTAATTCAGTACTAAAAAATGAATATGATATACCTGATGAAACAATAGCAAATACACCAAAAGAGGTCCATTATTTGTGTACGGAGATCTTAGACATTAGAAATAAAACATTATTGCCCAACACAACGGGTTGTTTTAAATCTTTAAACTGTGCCATAACAAACCAATCAACATTAAGTCTTCCATACACCCGTTTAAATTCGAAAAGAGAACTCCGTTGCAGCACCTGTTCCGACTCTAACGATAACACTTTAACAACATTCAAAAATGACACTCATAAGTGCATGAAATGTCAACTAAATGAGACTAAAAATGATAATTTTAAATGTCATTTGAGTTGTAAATGTAAGCCGGAGTCTTCAACTTTTTTTGATAATGAGCACATATACGATGAGCCGTTTGTTGGTGATGATGGGGTGGTAACGATTGGCAGACATTTACCGTCGAGGAGGAGTAATACTTATGGAGTTATCAGCAAGAGTTTAGAAGACCTATCACGGACTAAAATGGAAGAGGTGAGTGATATTGCTATATTTTGTTCTTAATATATATATATTTTTTGACATGTTGATTTTTTTTTTCTAAACTTTATACCATAGAGTGTAGATGCCAAGGTGCTATTTACCAACATCATAGGATCATTTTTTTTTTCATCTCAATGATAGGTCTAGGACTCCATACAGCCAAATAACATTCAAATGCATTACATAGAGGTACCATAAATACCTACATCAACTGGTAATATTGTAAATAAAAAAATATATAAAAACTATTTATGGCCTAAACACCTTTACACGTTTCAAAGGAGTCCTTGGGCCCTTTGGTGGAGCATAAAAATAAATAACAAATTTTGAATTTGAATAATTTTAGTTATTCTATATTTCTTTTTTTTCTTAAATCAAAGGTAAGGTAAACTGTTAGAATTCCTTCTAGAGATCTGCCTATGCATATTATGTTTTTGTTATTATTTTTTCCACAATTGTTTGCAATACATAATGAGTTCACATACCAACATACCAAATATATGTTAAATAACATTGACAATGTTTATTGTACCCAACTTGGGTGGGCATTAGAAATTCGGATCCTGAATTTGAGGTTAAAAAGTGGTTAGGGGGCAGGGGGGAGGGAGAGGGAACCCCCCCCTGCCACTCCCCCCCGCGGAGATTCTTATTTTATTTTTTATGAATTTTTAAAAATTGAGGCGGGCATTAGAAATTCGGATGCATTTGAAATTCGGATCCCGAATTAGGGGTTGGGGGGAGGGGGGGGAACCCCCCCTGCCACTCCTCCCCCCGCGGAGATTATATCGGGGCAGAAACTGTAGGTTAGGTTTGTTAGTTTGCTAGTAGGTTAGGTTAGAACTGCGACCCCCAACGCACGAGCCGAGCGAGCGAAGCAAGCGTGCCGCGGCAGCGGCCGGCGAAGTGCCAGAAAAGACTTTGGTTGCGTTAAACGGTAAGCACAACAACAACATAACCCACAACATAACATCAATTTTTAAAAATTCATAAAAAAAATAAGAATCTCCGCGGGGGTGGGAGTGGCAGGGGGGTGTTTTCCCCCTCCCCCCTCCCCCCAACCCCTAATTCGGGATCCGAATTTCAAATGCATCCGAATTTCTATGCCCACCTCAATTTTTAAAAATTCATTAAAAAAAAAATAAGAATCTCCGCGGGGGGGGGAGTGGCAGGGGGGGTTCCCCCCCATCCCCCCTGCCCCCCAACCACTTTTTAACCCCAAATTCAGGATCCGAATTTCTAATGCAACCCCCCTAACTTTATCAATATGTACTGAAAAAATCATAATAGGTAGAACTAACAGTAAACTCTTTTTTAGATCTAATTTTTGCTGAGGCTTCGATAACATGAGATTTGGACATAGACATAGAAATAAGTTAAATACCACTAGACTGGCTGTTGTCAAATCAAAAACGAGACCACTTGATTTTCGCCATTTTGGCGCTGTAGGCGGCAGCGGCAGAAAACCGAACTCGACGTAGTGAGGCCAAAAGTCGATTAGTCGATGTATTCCCAGCGGGGTAGGCAGGCAATCAGCTCAAGTTGTACTTTGCCTTAGTGCTTAGTACCTACTTTGCCTTGGCAATCAGCTCAAGTTGTACTTTTAACAAGTGAGGACCAAAAGTCGATAAGTCGACTATTTATGTTCTCTAGCGGAATGTAGAGCTTAATTTTTTCTTTTTCCCCAAAAGTATGTAAGTATGAGATGATCTGTTTTTCTTACAGCAGAGCATCAATTTTGCGTAAACAATAAAACCATTTTCTCACATTAGCATGACTCAAACTAAAGAAATAAGCTTTATCTTTTGCATTAGTTTCAAAAACAATAATATTTAAAGCTGTGTTACTTTATAAAAAGTTAAAGTATGTAATTTTTCAAAACTGGTACTCTTTTTTCAGTTTTGAAATATTATTCAATAGTTCATAAAGCCTACTACTATCCCTTAGCGGGGATCGTGACATGTTTCTAGTAACCCTTATGTATAACCTTTACCTTGAACATTTTCTTCAAATATTGTAGGAACACTACCAAATTTTAACAATTTCCTACTTCCTATGAAACAGTTAGGGTCAAAATGCTTCGAACATATTTCGTGGCTTTTCTTTGATGTCCAATTCTTCGAAACATTCATATTTTGAAGCCATTTTTTTTTAAACTTCGTCGGTTGGAAATCTGTTGTAAGAAATTTGGTTGGTTAGGTATTCTGTCTTACTGTTCTTATGAAGATTAGTAAACTCTTAAATATTTATCTAAAATCATTCAAGAGCGTGTCGAGCGACGCGCAAATTAATCAAACATTACTTGTTATCTTGAAAAGCTTAGGTACTAAGGTGTGATTACAGTTTTGTAGTATCAAGGGTCTCTTAGAAAATTGCGAGTAGACGGATATGGCGAAACTATAACTTTGTAGTCTACTACATAACCCTAAAAAAGTAATCATGAGTACTCAACAAAATAAAAACGGTTTTGTTTGCCATTGTACGTAACATTAAGTAATATTTTACACTAATATACCTATAACATGTTTCTATCGACATTGTTTTTATCGACTGTCTTTGGAAGCACTAGCGAAATAAAGCAGGCGAATCAAGCGAAATTGAAAATGTGAAAATTTTATCTTTTATAGTCATTTTAACATAACTATATAAATACTTTGAAAAAGAGAAATGTCTTCCCGACAATTTCTAATCATTTAAAGTAGAATTAAGACGTTTTAAAACAACATTTTTCAATAAAACAGTTTGTAAAAAAACATACTTGTACATTGACCGATTATCTCCTTTTTTCTGTTTATATTTACAAACCAAGCATATTCTCATGGTCACAAAATTGAATATTAATAAAACTTTATACAAAAATTCACTTAGTCTTTAAAATTTTATCAAAATTTTAATATATTTCAATTTGTTTACAATTTACTGCGTCAAGTTCCGTTCAATTTGTCACTTTCAATGCGTCCTAAAGAGAAATGCTGTAATTTATAGAGGACTGCCAGTCCATACACTTTATGTCAGTGGATTTGGAGGTCGAAAATAAATTCCACATCTAATAAAAAAACTTCATACTTATTTAATTTATTTTGAAGTTAAAACAATTACTTACACAATTTAAATCTTAACTTAATAACAATTACCTAACCCAAGACAGACAGACCAGTTTGTTGTATGGGAGCCCCCTTAAGTATTTATTTTATTCTATGTTTTAGTATTTGTTGTTATAGTGGCAATAAAAATACATCACCTGTGAAAATTTCAACTGTCTAACTATCACGGTTAATGAGATACAGCCTGGTAACAGACGGACGGACGGACAGCGGAGCCTTAGTAATAGGGTCCCGTTTTTACCCTTTGGGTACGGAACCCTAAAAAATTTCAAATTAAAATCCTAATTTTAATTACAATTTCAACACAATACGCCAATCATATCTAACACTAGAAATTTCTAAAATCACAAACTAATGGTGAGATCTAATTTTTTTATATGTTGTTATGAGTGGTCCTATTTTAATTTTAAACACATAATTTAGTACTTATATTAAGAATATCATAAACAGCGCGATAATTTCGCGGTTTTTCGAGTGCTGCAAAGTTAGCACAGGTCTTTCGAAGCTGCAAACTTGGATATACAACGATACTGGTAGTGGTCCTAACAACATATGAAAAAATCAGAACCAGCCGTTAGTTTACGATTTTAGTGACTGGCGGGAAATTAATATACTTACCTACTAAAGGACATCATCACGGCCCATACAAAAAATACCAAAATTTTTAAAGTGGCGTCCATTTTTTATTCGAAAGAACATATTACTGTCCATAATGTAACTTTTACTTTGTGTCATGTTCTGTAATGTTGGTGTACAATAAAGTATATTTGTATTGTATTGTATTGTATTATTCTAAACATTTTTTTAGTATGATAGCTAAGCTGTGCGACCATTACTAGATTTGTTTTTGACACTTACATATCTGGATTTTAAATGTTCCGGCCATAGAAAATAGTGTTTCAAAGATTGTGATACAAAAAATTTGTCGTATTAGGTTAAAGATTTAAATTCTAGATTCTTCTTCTTCTTCTTATCGTGTAGGTATAGTCAAGTGTGTGGCGAACTTGGCTAACCCTGGTGTCAGAGTTTTCAAACCGCACAATGGCCTCTGACTTGGTTTTAACAACTGTAGTCAATCGACAACAGCCGGGACCGACAGCTTAACGTGCCCTCCGAAGCACGTACCTCCGAAGCATTTTTGAATTCTAGATTTAAAAATGCATTTAAGCTTGGAAATCTAGATTTTAAGCTTGTATAAATTTTTAGCTGTCATAATAAAAAATGTTAAGAATAATGTGTCCTTTTGAAAAAATAACTTATTGTAATTTTTTTGGCTGCCACTTTTAAATTTTGGTACGTTTTGAACTATGTCCTTTCCAAGTCCTAACAATAACTAAATGTCCTAGTAAAATGAATTGATAAGTAAGGATATTATTTATTTTTGACATTTCTTTGAACATGAAAATTAAAACTTTGTCCATTTCGCCACAAACCATTTTCCAAAACAAATCGAAGGTCGCGTGAACACCCGTGAATCAGTAACACACATATTTCTGGTTATAATAACACTAGCTTTCCGCCCTGGACATCGTTCCCGTGGGAATTTGGGAAAATTATGTAGCCTATGTGTTAGTCCAGGAGATCAGCTACCTCCATACCAAATTTTATCAAAATTAATCCATTCGTTTGAGCGTGAAAGAGTAACAAACATCCATACATACAAACTTTCGCATTTACTAGTATGATAGAATATCACAGTAATATAAATGGATAAAAATTTACATAGAAATAAGTAAATTGATTTATTCTCGACATTTCTTTGAACATGAAAATGATAATTTTCCACGTTAAAAACGTATGAGTCACCGACTTCAATTCCAAAAACAGTTCGCATAAAGTAGATAACTAGTATTTTTTGCAGACTACAATGCCTATTAGCAGATAACCAACACGAAAATGTCACTCATCTTTTATGTACCTAGATGATGTTCTGGTTTGTAATATTATTTGTTTTTGTTGGTTTTTTTAAAAGCGCTGAATCATTTTCTATAACATTTATATGGGACCACCTCTGAAGTATACTCTTTTGAACAAAAAAGTTGGTAAAAACCCTGTCCATTTCGCCACAAACCATTTTCCAAAACAAATCTAAGATTGCTTGAACAGTTGAACACCCGTGAATCAGAAACGCACATATTTCTGTGTTATAATAACATTTTAACATGAATCACCGTACTCGGGCATTGTACGTTGTTATAATTGGTTTATTTAAAAGTTACTTCGCCAAATTGGATCATATATTTGATATGTTTTACATAAATATGGTTTGTTTTGTCGAATATTCTTTAACAATAACGCTACACTCGAAATACGACGCCATGAAACAATAAGTGCATTACTTATCAGCCCATAAACGTCCCCACCGAGGGGCACGGGCCTCTCTTCAAAACACGAAGGGGATTTAGTCCATAGTCCACCACGGTGACCCAATGCGGGTTTCGAAAACGAATTTTCTTAGACGTATGGGTTTTTTTAATGTTATTTTATTATAAGATAGGTTAACTCTTGACCTCAATCTTGACCAAGGTCATAGATGAGGCCGATGATGAAGCGAGTTAACCCAGTAAATGCCTATTTCATTCACAATACAATACAATACTCTATACAGTAAAGTCTGTAAGTGGGATGCGAGGGTTTTGCTAATAGACGAAAGGCGACCACTTCTCACAGTATGCAACTTGTTCCATCTGATGACCTTCACAATTTTTATCAAACGTGGCATCTAGTGGTTCTAGAATCACTGAGTCAACGTCAAAAAAGCTTTATTTCATAGAACATACAGAATATTGCTTAAAATAGGTCCAAAATTGTGAATTACATTAGCATTTTTAACCCCCGACGCAAAAAGAGGGGTGTTATAAGTTTGACCGCTATGTGTGTGTGTCTGTGTGTCTGTGTGTCTGTCTGTGGCACCGTAGCTCTCAAACGGGTGAACCGATTTGGATGCGGTTTTTTTTATTTACAAGCAGGGTTTTTGGCGATGGTTCTTAGATACGTTTTATCAAAATCGGTTTAGCCGTTTCAAGGTCATCAGCTCTTTTGTTAGCTGCGGTAGGGTTCTTAGACTCTTAATGTGTATTTACTTTACTTTCAATCATACATGTGACCTAAAACTTGAAATACTCATGTATGCTTAATAACTATGCAGGGTTATGGAACTCTTGGTCTGATGCTGCAGCCAGGATATCCAGAACACTAGCACACTCTTAAAAAAATAATAGCAGATATGTCGTGTTTGGACTCGTTTTGTTCAGTATTTGATTCTGCATACAATGCAATGGTGGCAACACGGTGAGCTGATGCTGCGGCCAGGATATCCAGAACACTAGCACATCCTTGAAAAAATAATAGCAGATATGTCGTGTTTGGACTCGTTTTGATCAGTATTTGATTCTGCATACAATGCAATGGTGGCAACACCGTGAGCTGATGCTGCGGCCAGGATATCCAGCACACTAGTACACTCTTAATTATTTTGAAAATAAGTTAAAAATTTTGAAATAAAAATTAAATTAAAAATTTAAAAAACCCCCCCGCAAAAAAGTAAAGCGGACATTTAAAAAGTAAAAAATAATACCTTTCGTTGAGCCATCAAATTCATTTCAGAAATACCTATATATATATATTTTAATTATCGAAATCGATGGATGGCACGATAGGGTTTGCTCATTAAAATGGCGCTATAATGTCGCGTCGGGGTACCGCTTTAGTGAATCAGACCCTTCATTTGATTGACTATTCACTGATTCACTAAAGCGGTACCCCGACGCGACATTATAGCGCCATTTTAATGAGCAAACCCTATCGTGCCATCCATCGATTTCGATAATTAAAATATATATATATAGGTATTTCTGAAATGAATTTGATGGCTCAACGAAAGGTATTATTTTTTACTTTTTAAATGTCCGCTTTACTTTTTTGCGGGGGGGTTTTTTAAATTTTTAATTTAATTTTTATTAACTTTGCGCCTATTCGCAAAGGTGCAGTCTTCCTCAGGAGAAGAATAGGCACGAAACTCCGAGAGTCGCTCTTTTCAACTCAATCATATAAATTTCTTTACTTCTAATTTTAATTGACTTAATATTTTTTAACCGTGTGGTGATCGGTTGAGAATAACACCACCCCATCTCTTTCCGTGGGTGTCGTAAGAGGCGACTAAGGAAACACAAATGAGACCTGCCGCCTAGTAATCCATCCCAGGCAACGACACTTCATTTTTTTCTGGATCTGAGGTGACGTCCTATGGTCTCATGCGGTGTGGTAGGCTCTGTAAAGGGCCGTCTGGTTCGCGACCACCCTCCTACCGAAGTCCGACGCCAAACAGCTTGCTGTGTTCCGTCGGTGCGTGGGAGTACCAGTGCCTTTATAGGCATTTTCTGGGTTAACTCGCTCCATCGTCGACCTCATCTTTGACCTTATGGTCAAGATTGAGGTCAAGAGTTAACCCATCTTATAATAAAAAAAAAGAATGTTGTTTTAAAATAGGTCAAAATAGCGAGGGTCGCTCTTTTTAACTCAATCATATAAATTTCTTTACTTCTAATTTTAATTGACTTAATATCTGAATAACTCTGGAGTTGAGCAATTTATTCTTAATTCCTATGGTTGTTTGTCTGTTGTCTGATGCTCTGCCTACGGGACTACAAGCGTGAGCGTAAGTAAGGGGGCGTCCATTAATTACGTGAGGTGTTTTTGGCGATTTTTCGACCCCCCACCCCCTCTGGTGAGATGTCGTGAGATTTGGCTCGACACCCCCCCTCCCACTTTTATCTCACGTGAGTTTTATGAAAATGTAAATGTAAATACGTTAATTGGTAATTTATTTAGAAAACTTACATAATTTGCCTAAGTAATTATTTTTTAACTTTTAATAATCGAACTATAAAAAACAGCTATGATTTACCAATTTAAATTCGAAAAAAAAAACATTGTTCTAATTCAGTCCGCGGGAACTCAGAGTGGCTACTGGAAGAACATGGTTTAGTTGGTTTAACTTAGCTTTCCCACAATTTAACACTATTTCTTTTGGGGAAAATATTACGTGATATTTGTAGAGACACCCCCTCTCCCCCACGTGAGATTGAGTGAGATACGGCCCGACCCCCTCCCCCCCCAAAACGCCTCACGTAATTAATGGACGCCCCCTAAGTTGAAATTTGATACACTGACTACCAAATTCTTCCCGCTAGGGTGAAGACTAAAGTTCCCAGTAACCGAAGCGTGTCAGTCTCACTCCAAAGAACCGTTCCATCTCGTTGCGTCCTACAGTCAAGTGTACAGAGGCCAGCGCATCAGGTTACTCAATTTTCATTGTAAAACACCTCTTATCACAGCAGCACAGAGTGCACGCGTATACCTGAGTTGCGGCCGTCCGTACATGAACTTAACACTTTGAAATTTTTAAAACTATTGAGACCACTTAAGACGGAGACTCGCGAAGTTTTGGTCACTTGTAGGTACTTAAACAGTTCTTGCAATGGGGTATCCAACCAAGGCTTTATCTGCTAGTAATAATTTTCCACGTTAAAAACGTATGAGTCACCGACTTCAATCCCAACAACAGTTCGCACAAAGTAGATAATAGTATTTTCTGCATACTGCAATGCCTTTTAGCAGATAACCACAAACGAAAATGTCACTCATTTATTTAGATGATGTTCTGGTTTGTAGTATTTTTTGTTTTTGTTGATTTTTTTAAAAGCGTTGAATCATTTTCGATAAAATGTATATGGGACCACGTATAATCTTTCGAACAAAAAAATAATTTTGAAAATCGGTCCATAATTGGCGGAGAAATCGGTGAACATACATTTAAAAAAATACATACAGTCAAACATAGAACTTCCTCCTTTTTTGAAGTCGGTTAAAAATAAGCTTGAAATTAGAATGATCTTGGATACCTCTTTTGGGACACGCTGTGTACATCACATTGACGCCATGTGGTCATCATTTTTTAATTTATTTTAAAAGTTCAATAGCTTACCGCCTGTGACTTCAAAGAATTTTATAGCTCATAGACGCAAAGTAGCTTGCCTATGTATTTTTAAAAGATGTACTTCGGGGAGTGTGCTCAGGAGCTGCATGAGCTCATTCCGCCTGCCCCATTCTTCTATCGGACGTCCAGCCACAGAATAAATAATAGTACTAACGTACAGAAGTCTCACTCCCTAAGAAAGGTCAACTTTAGGTATAAAAATTTGCCTACTATTGCAAGCGGCACAGGCTTGCAAGAGAAATTGAAACTTAAATTCGGCCGCTAGCGTTCATATTCTATTGCGCACCGCCGACTCGATGCCGCGTTCGCGACGAGAGCTCAGGGTTAACACTCGCCGCCGATTTAGAAGTAAAATTATTATTGAAATTAATTAAGTAAGTTATCAATGCTTATAAAATCAAGAGTAACTTTAATTAGGAAGTGTAGTAAGTCAAAACACAAGTTAACATAACCAACCATGTTATTTGATACCTAGCCTACATACGTACTAACTACAGACACTTACAGACTATTGTGATGGCAAAAAGTGTTTCCGTCTGGTTTTAATATTGTTAATAAGTAGGTACCTACACTTATTATTTTGTTCAACACGCGACTAACGCGGCCCACGCGCGCGCGGCGAGTTTCAACCCGCGCTCGCCGGCATACTCAGTATGCCCGCCACGCGAACATGCCTAAACTGCGGAGTGACACCCCCCTGGTCCAGCCCACAGCTGGGTACCATCCCTATCTTGTTGATATCCCGCGGATTCGCACTGAGCGCTTTTCATCATCTTTCATATTCCGCAGTACTAGGGAATGGAATTCCCTGCCTGCGTCTGTATTTCCGAGTTCATATAACCCGAATCTCTTTAAAGTTCGAGTGAATAGGCTTCGTCTGGGTGAGTTTGCTACATCCTCGACCACATCGACCCTTGGGCTTGAGTGTGGTCAAGATTTTTGGCCATTTTTGTAACGCCACCCCCCTTTATGTGATCACAGCGTAATCTTTTGTTTTTAATCCCCCCTCCCCTCGCCTTGATTACGTAATCTTCGTCTGTGCTTAAAATGTTAGCTGTTTATTAGCACTGACACGTATGTCATGTTTCTATGGGTCTTAAATGACCTAAATTTGGGAAGAGGGTGTGTCATTTGTCAAATCATGGATTCTTCCGGTGATCACGTAATTGTTGAATGATCCCCAAGAGCAAAAAAAAAAAACTTCCTGGGTTAATTCGGGGAAATTATTTAGCCTATGTCACCCGCTAGTAAGAGCTTTCTATTTGTGAAAGAATTTTTGATTTCCCATAGAAAGGAAAATCAGCTGATCGCACAGGTTGTGGCAATTTTTTTTACTAATCTTCTGTCCGGGACTTCGTTCCCGTGGTAATTTGGGAAAATTTGGTAAACCAGGATATCAGCTACCTCCATACCGTGAGCGTGAAAAAAAAAAACGCTACACACTCAAAGGCCCACACTAAGGTTTTCCCTTGTGTCGTGGGTCCCTCGGAACATACATAAAGACAAAACACCATGTCACAAACATCCATCCATACATACATCCATACTTTGGCAAATATTTTTTTTTATTATAAGATGGGTTAACTGTTGACCTCAATCTTGACCATGAGGTCAAAGATGAGGTCGACGATGGAGCGAGCTAACCCAGAAAATGCCTATAAAGGCACTGGTACTCCCACGCACCGACGGAACACAGCAAGCTGTTTGGCGTCGGACTTCGGTAGGAGGGTGGTCGCGAACCAGACGGCTCTTTACAGAGCCTACCACACCGCATGAGACCATAGGACGACACCTCAGATACAGAAACAAAATAAAGTGTCGTTGCCTGGGATGGATTACTAGCAGGCAGGTCTCATTAGTGTTTCCTTAGTCGCCTCTTACGACACCCACGGAAAGAGATGGGGTGGTGTTATTCTCAACCGATCACCACACGGGGTCATATTAGTAAGGATAAGGATTAATTTTTGCTAACTTATTTAAAGCCGCCCATAATATCTGATTCCTGTACACTTTCGCATTAGTAATCTGTCCGTCTGTCCGTTTGTCTGTATAGGGTCATCATAATGTCGTTTGCCGACTCATGTTGTTCACTTTCACTATACTTTTACTGATTTCTAATTCAATGTGCCACGTACTATTATGATATTCTTGTTGCAGGGATTGTTATTTGCAATATTACAGGGGCTGCACGTCGCATATTACAATCACTAGAAATGCGAAATTAACTCTCGTCACGCTTTAACTATTGAACTGATTTCGATGAAATTTGGTACAGAGATAGACTAGACATGGCTACCCTTGGAGAGGGTAGAAAATTGCTTGGAGAGGTTGAAATAGAGGATGAAAGCTTGTATGGAAGTTGGTCATTGTAAAAGATGTTTTGACAATCATGAAACTGTGTTTTTAGGCACTTGATAAGAAATAAATAAATATTTGTTGGAGCGTTTTTGAAATTTCGACCTGTGTGGGGATGAAATTGGGAATAAAAAAGTATCATAATAAAAAAATGCTGCCCAAGTAACTATTCCACGCGGACGAAGTTGCAAGCAAAAGCTTGTACAATATAGGTATTTTGTTTGCACCCAAGGACATAGTATCAGTGTTACGGTCACGGAGGTGACATGGCAGTCTCCCCAGAGCAGTGATATCCCCGTTGATTAAAGAACCAGTCTTGTATAAACCGGAAGGTTGCGGGTTTAAATCCTGGTGCGGGCCTGTACCACTAAATTCGTTTTTTCGGATTTATGTACGGATTTCTCATTAACACTCACCTGCTCAAAGGTGAAGGAAAACATCGTGATGAAACCGGCACGTCTGCGAAAGTTTCGTTTTCGAAAGACGAAAGACGAGTGGTCCACCAACCCGCATTGGGTCAGCTTGGTGGACTATGGCCTAAATCCCATTTGTGTTTCGAAGAAAGGCCCGTGACCCTAGGTGGAGACGTATATGGGCTGATGAGGGCTGTTTATGTGGTCTTCCAACGTTCCCTATTAACCGACCGAAAGGCAAACTTTTAGTTGGTTCTAAGTTAAATAAACAACCGCGGGCCGCGCAAACCCGACAGTTGTTACTCCCCGAGTGCAGTAATTGCATGATTTCTTACTTGTGCATTGTATAGATTTGCTTGTTCATCTTTTTATATTACTTCACACTTGTTAATTAGCTTCAAAGTTAATGTTTCCTGGATTCTGCGCGTAATAACGTTTAACAAAGGAATGGGTGGTTAAGTTGTTGGGAGAGTAGATACTGCATATTTTAAGAGGCAGTAAGAGGCTACTAGCTATTATGTACTTCGGGGAGTGTGCTCATGAGCTGCACGAGATCATTCTGCCTGCCCCTTTCTTCTACCGGACATCCAGACGCACTGCGGGGTACCACCCTTACCTTGTCGAAATTCCTCAAATCCGTACTGAGCGCTTCTGTTCATATTTTATACTGCGCACCGCTAAGGAATGGAATTCTCAGCCTGCGTCTGTATTTCCGGGCTCATATAACCCGAGTCTCTTTAAAGTTCGAGTGAGCTCGCTACATCCTCGACCACATCTTCGCCCCTGGGCTAGATTGTGGTCAAGAGGAAACCCATTCGTTATAAAAAAAGGCAATAAGCGATGACTTAGGTACTTGATCAGCTTAGCTAGAACGGCCCGCGACAAAACTGCCCGTCACACATGGCTTATTTTGGCACTGCCCAGGTCTCAGATCTTGATTATCTAAAAAATCTGTAATTAATTGGTCAAAATTAGTCATCAAAGGAGACAATTGGTCACCCTTTCTCCTTTGTGGTGATCGGTTGAGAATAAAACCTCCCCATCTCTTTCGTGTCGTAAAAGGCGACTAAGGAAACAAAAATGAGACCTGCCTCCTAGTAATCCATCTTAGGCAACGACACCTCAATTTGTTTTCAATCTGATTAGGCGTCCTATGGTCTCACGCGGAGTGGTAGGCTCTGTAAAGGGCCGTCTGGTTCGCGACCACCCTCCTGCCGAAGTGCAATGCCAAAGCTTGCTGTGTTCGGTCGGTGTGTGGGAGTACCAGTGCCTTTATAGGCATTTTCTGGGTTAACTCGCTCCATCGTCGACTTCATCTTTCACCTTATCGTCAAGATTGAGGTCAAGAGTTAACCCATCTTATAATAAAAAAAAAGGTTATCTTTTGATATCTTTTCAGTTTTAGAAAAGGGTAATCATATTCAGTCAAGAAAAAATACTTAAAATAACAGTAAAATTAAAAAAAATTAATCACCCCCCGACATTCGATTGCTTATAACTTTTAAACGGCTGAACAGATTTTCATGAAACATGGCTAAAAACACTCGGGATAAAACTGTCTATGACACAAAAAAAACTAAACGGAAATCGGTTCAACCGTTTGGGAGCTACGATACCACAGACATATACACAGATACACAGACAGACACGTTAAACTTATGACACCCCTCTCTTTTTGCGTCTGGGGTTAATGATAATACTTAAACCTATTTTCTAGGCTTTTTGGGGTTCTAATATTTAAGTGTTGTAATTTGTAACCGTAAATTCTTAACACTTGAAAAATGTCATGTACATTGTACACTTAGGTGTACATTCAGAATGTCAAAGCAATCAAAATGACTGATAAAACCGAACTCTACCTACTTAAAATAAAGTACACACGAAACCGTTAGTAACAGTTAGACCAGGGATGGCGAACCAATGGCACGTGAAAAATATTTTTGGCACGCCACCGATTGACGAAGCATGGATAATAGAATCTTTACTAATATTATAAATGCGAAAGTAACACTGTCTGTCTGTCCGTCTTTCACGCCTAAACTACTGAACCGATTTTGATAAATTTTGGCACAGAGATAGATTAGAGCCTGAGAAAGGACATAGGCTACATTTTATCCGACAGTTGAAAAGAATATAATACAATAGAAAAAATCTTTATTTTATAGGACATTCAGGATGCCACTTAAAACAAGTTAAGATTACATGAAATACATACAAACATACTTTAAACGATTTAAATACATACATACGCATTCGTTCTTTTGACACTACTGACTCTACGCCTATTCGCGAAGGTGCAGTCTTCCCCAGAGAAGAACAGGCAAGAAACTCTGAGTTTGCTCTTTTAAATCGCATTACAAATTTTATTATTTACTAATTTTAACTAAATCTGAAATAACTCTAGAGCACGATATCCAAAGCTAGTACTTATTAAATTTCGAGTAGTAGACAAATAAACAAAATTTACTATGTAGTTACTAACGAACTTAAGTGAGCCTACGTTACGGATTGAGTAGGCGTGGTGAGCGGGAAGCGCTCTTGTTTTAGTTTAATTTTAATATTTTCACAATAAGTCAACATTATTTGATGGCACGGTCGGCCAAATAATTGGTTTACCACTTTTGACAACACTTCCCATGTAGCCAAAATTACGCTAAGGTTGAGCATTATGTAACAATGAAAGAGATGCATGGTCTTGACGTTTTGTCACATGATATGCTTGACATCAGCTATCATTGATCTTGTTCTGGCTTAACGAATACTTTTTGATTTTCTTCTATAAACAATGATCATAGATCTAACAACACTATGGAAAAGTGTAAAAGCTATTTGCTTAATGTCACAAATCAAACTAGGAACACGAGGCAAAGTGTTGACAATGTCACTCTAACGAATGACAAAATAAGCATTGGCAAACTGTCAAAATATTATGCAAGCGAAAATCAACCTTGTTGTTTTATAATGTGCTGTGGGAAATTGAATCTTAAGGTGGTAAACCAATTTTTTGGCCGAATGTACATTATGTGGTCTTATGTAACATTTCTTTAAAAAAATGGTACGTAATTCCATAAAGGTTACCTTACTGCTGTCCTACCCTAAGGTTGCCTGGAAGAATTGCTACCTAGCAATAAGGCCGCCTTGTTGAACACTATGTTTTTTGTTCTGTTTATTATTGTACTGTATGTCTCTGTGTGCAAATAAAGTATATTGTATTGTAAAGGTTCGCCATCCCTGCGTTAGACCATTCATACAATGATGACTTATTCACACGGACCGAAGTTAGTGCATTACAACCGTTCAAGTTAAACTGTGTCGTTTGTCGTTGGGATAAAATTCATTTTGCAATGTGCTGTTGAGCAGAATGTATGTAGATGATTTCTTACACCTACTCTTCTTACGGTTAAAGTTTAAAATAACTATATACCTACTTACAAGATACTTTATAAATACATTAGGCCCGCCATTACAATTTCTTATTAGCCACCGACAAAAAATGAGGGGTTAAACAGGGCGTCCCACAGTGTTCCCAAAGACCTTCGGACCCGACATTTTTAGCTGATCCCGTAGATCGACGTAGTTAGGTGTATGAAACAAATCTCTCATACAAACCACCTACCAATTATCCATAGTTTCCTTGAAAAAAAATAGTTTTTTCGCTATTTTTGAGGGCATCGAAAAATGAAAAAAATTTTTTTTTCCTTTGTTATTGAAATCTTAATGCAGGTTGATTTATTTTATAATTACTAATAGAGTCTTTCGTTTAATAAGCTATATTACAACTGTCTATGTATACCTCATGTGAAGAAATAACGTAAAAGTCGTTTTTTAGTTTTCATTTTTTTAAAGAAATGTGCACTGTTTGCGCATCTACTTTTTTATGGTAATAATATTTCATTATTATATCAATTCACAAAAAAAAATTCACATCCGTATCTCGCGTCTAACTCGAGATATTATTCGATTATACATTTTGATAAAAGTGCCTGCTTCAATGTTCATAGCAAAGTTCTTTTTTTGTTTATTTACTTTGCTAAAATGTTGCAAATAGTTATATCTTGTACTTATTTATATTAAACAAGCTTTTCATTCACGACTTCGTTTGCGAGTAAAAGTAGCCTATGTCACTCTCAGAGTAAAATGAAAAAAAAAATAGTAATAATATATAACTTGGCGAAGGATTTGACGGCCCCACCGCCAAAGGTCCCACTGTTGTTCGTTTCCGGAGTAGACTTGACTTGATTTTTCAGACTCTGAGAGTGACATAGGCTACTTTTACTCGCAAACGAAGTCGCAAATGAAAAGCTAAATCAATACAAATAAACATAAGGTATGAACATTTGCAACATTTTAGCAAAGCAAATAAACAGAAAAGGAACTTTGCTATGAACATTGAAGCAGGCACTTTATCAAAATATTTAATCACAAATATCTCGAGTTAGACGCGAGATACGGATGTGAATTTTTTTCTGTGAATTGATATAATAATGAAATATTATTACCATAAAAAAGTAGATGCGCAAATAGTGCACATTTCTTAAAAAAAAATGAAAACTAAAAAACGACTTTTACGTTATTTCTTCACATGAGGTATACATAGACAGTTGTAATATAGCTTATTAAATGAAGGACTCTATTGGTAATTATAAAATAAATCAACCTGCATTAAGATTTCAATAACAAAGGAAAAAAAAAATTTTTTCATTTTTCGATGGCCTCAAAAATAGCGAAAAAACTATTTTTTTTCAAGGAAACTATGGATAATTGGTAGGTGGTTTGTATGAGAGATTTGTTTCATACACCTAACTACGTCGATCTACGGGATCAGCTAAAAATGTCGGGTCCGAAGGTCTTTGGGAACACTGTGCGTCCCACGCAAGGCCGTCTTATACAAGGCTGGGGCCCTTGGGCACACAAGAATTTGGGGCCCTTTTGGAAAGTAAAAAAAGCGAATTATATTTTTATTTTTTTACTAAGTATGACTATTTATTATAGGTAATCAAATACAGTATGATATAATATGTCATTAATGACATATTAGATAGAATGCTGCTGTTTTTTTGGTTACGATTATGATAACGGTTTCTTTGATCGCTAGATGGTGTACTTAGTAAATTAGGTAGGATGCGTTCGGAAATATTATTAATTAGTACAGTAGGAATAAACACAGTCATCGATATAATGGCGTAGTATATGCCTTGTAAATATACACATCAACACGGTCTAGGGATATTGCACGATTTTTCATACAAGCTATAAAAGCATACTCGAGATACATGGAGGGCTATTATTTTCAGACGAGCAAGTGCTAAACTTGAATTTTGAATTCTAGTCAATAAATTTAGTTTTACTTGAAATTTGTGAAAACGTGACGGAAACGAAAACGAAAATGCACTTTTTGCCTGCTTTTTGTATGAAAATGGTCGAATTGTCGCAATTTTTTTTTCATTTTCGTCACGTTTTCACAAAATTCAAGTAAAACAAAATTTATTGGCTAGAATTAAAAATTCAGGTATAGCACTTTTTCGTCTGAAAGTTATAGCCCTCCATGTATCTCGAGTATGCTATTATAGCTTCTCAAACAGACCTCTTTTGTATGCAAAATCGTGCAATATCCCTAGACCGTTATGATGTGTGTACCTTCTGATAAGATTACTGATTTGTGAAAAAAGTGTAATGTGCCCGACAAAAATGTTTTGAGAATAAATGTGTGTGAGAAATTGTCGGTCCTTCGGGGCCCCCTGAGAATGGGTGCCCTTATATGTGCCCTTATATGGTGAAGACAGTATTGGTCCCACTATATGCCATATGGGGGGAAATTACCTTAATCATTGCAGATGGGACACTTTACTGAAAGAAGACTTTATTTTAATTTTAAAAACAATTTAAACTGCATTCATACATTTTTTTAAAAATGCCTGTGTGTGGAATTGTTGATGAAAACACTGTTGTGCACTGTTTGACGTTTATTTGTCGTAAGATCATGTTATTTTATTAACTATGCAGGTATATTGTAAAGCTCTTGACGTGGTGAATTGAGAAAAGGTGGCTGATGGCTGACAGGACGGAAAATAAGCGTTGCCAACACAAGATTGGTTTATTACACCAAACAGCCTGGTTAAACCGGGAATCGAACCCGGTACACGAGAAAAAAAAATCATACTGTAGTTTTCATCAAGGCTCTCATAAGGATTAATTTTTTACTGAATGACATAGCATCAGAAATAAAAGGAAGACCATGAATTTTACAGGCTGATTTTTTTTTTCGTGTACCGAGTTCGATTCCCGGTTCAACCAGGCAATGTTTTAAAATGTATGAATGCAGTTTAAAATGTTTTTAAAATTAAAATAAAGTCTTCTTCCAGTAAAATATAATTAGTTACTTTCCCTCCATGTAGCATAGTCGTGGGACGCCCTGTATAAGTTTGATGTGTGTATCTGTGTGTCTGTCTGTGGCATCGTAGCTCCTAAACGAATTGACCGATTTCGATGCGGCTTTTTTACTTAAAAGCTGACGGTTTTTTCCTTTTGCACCGTGGGGTGATCGGTTCAGAATAACACCGCCCCATCTCTTTCCGTGGGTGTCGTAAGAGGCGACTAAGGAAACTCAAAACGTAATCGAGAAGGTTCTTTACTATATTACACAGATACACTGACATACATAATATACTCGTCAAACTTATTACACTCCTCTTTAGTCGAGGGTTAAAAATGAATGGCCTTAAGCCTAACAGAATTTAAAATGACAAATGACGACTCAGAATTAATGCGATTCTTCATACTAGCCGTGAGAAGCACACGACAATGACTAAGTATCTTTAAAACGGACAAACGGACAGGCGGTCACTAACGGTAATGTGTGTATGCTAAATTGGTCTCAATTTGTCCAATATAGGTCTCCTATTGACAATTTTTTTGCCCGGAGTGCGTTCGTTGACTTTTTGCGTCAAGGTTTTTTTTTAAATAAAATCACAAAGACAATGATTTGCTTAAATCAATGTAACATAGATTTGACCGTTTTCCGTACATTGCTAATTTAAACTTAAACATTACACAAATTATGACAAACCTTAATACAATGAAGGTAATAATTATTATAACTTACAAGTATAGCTCATTGAAATCGTGTTAAAAAAGAATTGTTGCCTAACATCAAATGAGGTAGTTCTGATTTTTTTATGAGTTGGTAGTGATGAAACGGGTGATGACAAATCCAAGTTTTCGACCTCGAAAGCCTCCGGGATCTCAGTCAAATATTTGAAAATGCATAAAAATTTTGGACTTTTTTTAGTTTTAGTCCATTTTTACCACCAAGGACCTATGTTACGGCAAAAGTTACTATGTACATTTTTTAGTAGGCTAAATTTACAATAAAATGAGAATAATTTGGTTTTGGAAGGCCAAACAGTTTATGAGTTACGGCTATTCAAAAGTTCGGCGCGAATGGGACTTGAACCCACGACCCCAGGATCAGATCTCCTGGTGCTCTAACCAACTGAGCTATCGTGCCTTCAAGTCAAGCGGCGAAATTTCTCATTCCCTTACTAAGCACTTACGTCGTGCTTATAGGTTTGCGCCATCTGTGTCTCGTACGGAGAACTACAGACTCATATTACTTGTTGCAAAGTAGATTATGACAAGGGCGAAACCTGTTAACGATTATATTTTAGTATTTTTAAAACGCTTACCCGCGTGAGGAATATTCACAAATAATATTTGGGGAAAGAAAAATATTCGGCGCGAATGGGACTTGAACCCACGACCCCAGGATCAGATCTCCTGGTGCTCTAACCAACTGAGCTATCGTGCCTTCAAGTCAAGCGGCGAAATTTCTCATTCCCTTACTAAGCACTTACGTCGTGCTAAGCATTTTCGCCGCTTGACTTGAAGGCACGATAGCTCAGTTGGTTAGAGCACCAGGAGATCTGATCCTGGGTTCGTGGGTTCAAGTCCCATTCGCGCCGAATATTTTTCTTTCCCCAAATATTATTTGTGAATATTCCTCACGCGGGTAAGCGTTTTAAAAATACTAAAATATAATCGTCAACAGGTTTCGCCCTTGTCATAATCTACTTTGCAACAAGTAATATGAGTCTGTAGTTCTCCGTACGAGACACAGATGGCGCAAACCTATAAGCACGACGTAAGTGCTTAGTAAGGGAATGAGAAATTTCGCCGCTTGACTTGAAGGCACGATAGCTCAGTTGGTTAGAGCACCAGGAGATCTGATCCTGGGGTCGAGGGTTCAAGTCCCATTCGCGCCGAATATTTTTCTTTCCCCAAAAATTATTTGTGAATATTCCTCACGCGGGTAAGCGTTTTAAAAATACTAAAATATAATCGTTAACAGGTTTCGCCCTTGTCATAATCTACTTTGCAACAAGTAATATGAGTCTGTAGTTCTCCGTACGAGACACAGATGGCGCAAACCTATAAGCACGACGTAAGTGCTTAGTAAGGGAATGAGAAATTTCGCCGCTTGACTTGAAGGCACGATAGCTCAGTTGGTTAGAGCACCAGGAGATCTGATCCTGGGGTCGTGGGTTCAAGTCCCATTCGCGCCGAATATTTTTCTTTCCCCAAATATTATTTGTGAATATTCCTCACGCGGGTAAGCGTTTTAAAAATACTAAAATATAATCGTTAACAGGTTTCGCCCTTGTCATAATCTACTTTGCAACAAGTAATATGAGTCTGTAGTTCTCCGTACGAGACACAGATGGCGCAAACCTATAAGCACGACGTAAGTGCTTAGTAAGGGAATGAGAAATTTCGCCGCTTGACTTGAAGGCACGATAGCTCAGTTGGTTAGAGCACCAGGAGATCTGATCCTGGGGTCGAGGGTTCAAGTCCCATTCGCGCCGAATATTTTTCTTTCCCCAAAAATTATTTGTGAATATTCCTCACGCGGGTAAGCGTTTTAAAAATACTAAAATATAATCGTTAACAGGTTTCGCCCTTGTCATAATCTACTTTGCAACAAGTAATATGAGTCTGTAGTTCTCCGTACGAGACACAGATGGCGCAAACCTATAAGCACGACGTAAGTGCTTAGTAAGGGAATGAGAAATTTCGCCGCTTGACTTGAAGGCACGATAGCTCAGTTGGTTAGAGCACCAGGAGATCTGATCCTGGGGTCGTGGGTTCAAGTCCCATTCGCGCCGAATATTTTTCTTTCCCCAAATATTATTTGTGAATATTCCTCACGCGGGTAAGCGTTTTAAAAATACTAAAATATAATCGTTAACAGGTTTCGCCCTTGTCATAATCTACTTTGCAACAAGTAATATGAGTCTGTAGTTCTCCGTACGAGACACAGATGGCGCAAACCTATAAGCACGACGTAAGTGCTTAGTAAGGGAATGAGAAATTTCGCCGCTTGACTTGAAGGCACGATAGCTCAGTTGGTTAGAGCACCAGGAGATCTGATCCTGGGGTCGTGGGTTCAAAAGTCCCATTCGCGCCGAATATTTTTCTTTCCCCAAAAATTATTTGTGAATATTCCTCACGCGGGTAAGCGTTTTAAAAATACTAAAATATTCAAAAGTTGCAAAAATTTCAAAAATACTTATAAAGTCGAAACTCATGAAATGACGTCACATGGTATTTTTACCTTTGACCAAGGTTGTATGTTACATTTTACCGAATAAACTATTCACCCTCACAACCTTTATAACAGCAACATAGATTTACAAGACAACTTCGAGATACCAACTTAGAACACTATGGTGAATAACATTGTGAATCAGGCATTTTATAGACATTTTCTGGGTTAACTCGCTCCATCGTCGACCTCATCTTTGGTCTTAAGGTCAAGATTGAGATCAAGAGTTAACCCATCTTATAATAAAAAATAATAAAAAATCTCACTTATCTCACTTATTATGTATGTATGATTTATTATATTCGTTTATATGTATTATATATGTTAGTATATATATTATTTTTATTTCATTATATTTAAGTATTAATAATATAAGCCCTTCTCTTATTTGGTATTTTCTTACGTTGTGCGCAATTCTCTCTTCCCGTCTCGTACACTATTTCTCACCAATTAGGTTGGCTGGAAGAGATTTCTTCTAGAGATAAGCTCGCCTTTGTACACTATTTTTTATGTTAAATTTTTCTACTGTGTTTGTGAAATAAAGAATATAAACATAACTTATTTGTTCTCTGGAACCACAGACACTGACAAGATTAATACACTACTAGTTTCTCAGAAAGAGAACGAAGTTCTGCCTTCCACTTTCAACAAACGACGTTCTTCAATACGCTGTAAGGTATGCTTTAGCAGCCTCGTGATACAGTCTTTGAAGAAGCGCAGAACATACTGGTGTAAAGGGGTAGGAAATGAGAGAGAAAGAGAGACGCCAATTACAAAGCAAGTAAAAGCACCAGGGTTAGTCAAGTTGGCCACATACTTGACCATACCTACATGATAAGAAGAAAATAATTTAATCTTTAAAAGATAGCGATTAATAATAAAATGCGAAACAATCTTACAAACTCTCAAATCGTTCCAGTTCATTACGTAGCGAGTTATACTTATAGCTAGTAATACTGCCTTGGAAACAGGTTTCAAATCCTGCCACCTGTAGTCTACACTGCAAATATCACACAATATAGCTATCGTTAGGCTAAGTCTGCACTGACAGGTGGTTCGCTTAGCGCTTAGAGCGAAATAAGCGAAATAAACTTGATTTAACTCTAAAATTGGCGGTGATAGCCCAGTTGGTATTGAGACTTGTAATCGGAACAATCGGAAGGTCGCAGGTTCAAAACCTGGTGCGGGCCTGTACAACTGTACAGATTTATAATCATCACTCGCTTAACGGTAAAGGAAAACATCGTGATGAAACCCGTCCGTCCAAGAAAATTCATTTTCGAAAGACGAGCGGTCCACCAACCCGCATTGAGCCAGCGTGGTGGACTATCGCCTAAATCCCCTTCGTGTTTCGAAGGGAGGCCCGTGCCCTGAGGTGGGGACGTATATGGGCTGGTAAAAAAAAGAAAACTATAAAATTTAAAAAAAAAAGTGTCATATGGGTATTTTGTACCCTGACATATTTGTGTTGGAGTGCGAAAAAGTATACGGTATTGTATTGTATATCCGACATTTAGGACCTCCCGTTCGTTCCCGTTTTTTTTTTACTTTTTTTTTTTCTAGAAACTTTCGCGGGCATACACAGATTAACTCTCCAAAGTTTCATCATAATCGGTTTAATAGTTTAGGAAAGCATTAGGTAGACATTGATTTTATTTATATAGATTTACTAGCTTTTTCTCGCGGCTTCGCTCGCGCAAAGAACTCTTTTAGTCGCCCATTTCATTCTTGATGTTCAAAAAATCGCGAAATACATGTCCGTTTATTTGCTTCAAGGCATTTCTTGACGAAGTTTCGAATCAAAATGTCCGAAAAAATTATATTCTCCAAATACATTTTTAAACCCCATTTCCCTCCTTCGGGGTTGAATTTCGAAAAATACTTTCTTAGTGCTTGCCTACGTCATAAAATACACCTTTTTGCCAAATTTCAGCTTTCTAAGTCTAAGGGTTTGGGCTGGGCGTTGATGAGTCAGTGAATCAGGACCGCCAATCTATATATACCTATAAAAATGGAACCCGATTTTCGTTGTCACGGCATCACGCGTGAACGGCTGGACCGATTTGGATGATCCTTTTTTTGTTGTGTTCCTTATTGTCAGGAGAAGGTTCTTATGAAAGAAAAAACTAAAAAAGTGCCACGGGAACGAAGTCCCGGGCGGAAAGCTAGTTTTATATATAAGAAGAAAAAGATAGTTGTTTTTATATAGCCATATGTTTAAGTTATTAATACTTTTTTTGATATATTTTGACCAATGGGCATTTCACCGCGCGCTTGTTATGCTTGAGCTACTAGTGCTCAGCAATCCACTGTCGTCAGTGCGGCCGCAGCTTTATAGTGGTATTTAGTAATTATATTATATCGAGTTTTTTCCTTAGAAGTATATCCTTTACAGAGTACATATAAAGCAGCTCTAGAACCACTATTTATTTTGCCTGGGAAAAGTTAGATATTACGTCGACCTGTTGCTTCGTTAATTAATAGGGAAACCAACTGCATAACATTTTAATATTACAATAAAAAAATTGAATCTAAGCTAAGGTAATATTTCTACTTTCAACTCTTTCAACCTCTCGGGTGGTTAATCAGTCCATGAAACTGAACAACTTCCCCAAGGAACATAGGTCAAAATACGAAAAAAAAATTTGAGTTCCCATACAAACTTCATAGCGCATTTTGTATGGGAGATCAATTTTTTTTTGTATTTTGACCTAGGGACCATCCATAAATTACGTCACACGTTAAGGGGAGGGGAGGGGGTCGACTAAGTGTGACATTGTGTGACAAGGGGGTGGGAGGGGTCATAAGTTTCGTGACGTCACATTTCAAAATGTGTTATGAGTATCAAAACGTGTTAACTATTAATGACAAACTTAACCTCCTCAGTCCCAAGCACTCTTTACGTTTTTACTTTGGTTGAGACAGTGAGTTTTGAGCGCCCAAAAAAATAATAACTCTATTGAGTACCGCTTTTATTAGAAAACTAGCTGATGCCCGCAACTTCGTCTGCGTGTTGTATGTATTTTTATAGACCGAGTTTGTACTTTGACACAACTACAGATACATGAATTGCCGTTTTTTATTGAAGCAACTATTTCGTTCATATTTTCGTTATATGAACGAATAGCAACTATTTCGTTCATATAAGGAAAAGCAATTTCTAAAAATATTTTTTATTTGAAAACTTGGCTAACTATGTCATATAAGGTTGATACTTAATACATTACTTTGGATCTCAAAACAAAGGTCAAACATAGTTGTTTCCTCTATCGCTTATATTTTCTATACCATTGTTACTGCTTTTGATAGATTAAGGTCCGTATTATAGAACGCGACTCAGACTCTGATCTATACTTAAGTAGCAGTCATTTTGATTTTTTGATACTGAGAGAGATAGACAATCAACACTTAACATGAGTCAGTGGTACCTCTAAAACATCTTGTTGTCTTAACAATCCCACAAAAAGTGGTTAATTAATATTGTATTTCGCGTTTCTGTGAAAAACGTAAGAATTTTGTAGTTATAAAAAATCAATTTTGATAAAATAAAAATATGTTAAGTACAAAATTTACGAAAATTGTATGTTGAAAGACCTGTTACTTAGGTAAGTACAATTAATGGCACACGAATTCCATAGTGCTAATTACGGACTTATTTTTGATTTTCAGTGGAATAGAAGTTTCTGAAACAGGTCACCTATGTCAGTATCTAAGACAACCCCCGTGCATTTGAGATTTCAGCTAGCACGCTGCTTTTTATTGTGCTTTGCGATAATTGCGTAAAAATGATTCAATAAAAAATTAAATTTAAGATAGAAATGACTAAGCTTTTCCCTTCAATGGACATTTGTAGAAATAAGCAAAGGTGTCAGTGCTTGATCCAAACTAAGAAACTTATGAGAATAGTAAGTAATATTATAATATCCGCCGGTTTGATCGAGTGGTAGTGACGCTGCCTCTTGATCGGCGGGTCCTGGGTTCGATCCCCAGTCGGGGCAAACATTTGTGTAAAAAGCAGATGTTTGTTCTGGGGTCATGGGTGTTTGTGTTTGTCTTTATGTGTGTTCCAAGGGACCCACGACACAAGGGAAAACCTTAGTGTGGGCCTTTGAGTGTGTAGCGTTTATTTATTTATTTATCCATGGCTTATATACGCATTGCTACGCTTGATGTAAACTAAAATCAAAAAATCAATAAATAGCCCTTATTTCATGACAGAACATCAAAGCCATAGATCAAACCTATATAGACCATATTCATAGTGGTTTTAATAAAACAAATGTCAATTGTCAGTTTCTATTGAGTTTCCCGCCTTTAAAAATAAGAAATGCATTGAAAACACCGGCTGTACGGCCATAGATTCCTTTGCTTAAAAATAAAAATAAGCCGTTTTAGTGTTTTCAAAAAGTGATATCCTGAAGATTGAAGAATGTCATTTAGTTAGGGCCGAATTAAGATTTGAAGACTAAATACTTAATCAACTTCGTTCTTATTAACACTGTATTAAGTATTTGGTTTTGGTTCGTTAAAAAAGTGCAGAATAGCCGAACTATTAATGGGGAAGCTGACAAAAGTTTCGATATTTTAGATATTATACGCCTATAATCCTCGTTGGGGTAACATAAGTCACATAACTTTACATGTCATGAAAATTTAAAAAATGGCATATTGTTTATGAGTATATAATACGTTGTCTAAATTTTGCAATGCACGGACGGCCCCAACTCAGGTTACCACACGCGTGCACTCTGTGCTGTTGTGATAAGAGCGGTTTTGCAATGAAAATGGAGTAACCTGATGCGCTGGCCTCTGTACCAACAATGCAATGTATTTGGTTGGCAGCTGGCACATTCCAAATTTTTTGTTCAGTGCCAGTTCAGCACAGAAGTTTTTGTTTTATTTTTGGATATTTGTGGGTCAGTTACAATAATTTTAATTTCTTCCGACTCACTTATATTCGACGATAGCTCTTAAAAATAACATCTATCTAATTATAGAGCAGCACCCTCAGATTTTCTTTATAAAGTACTTTTTTAAAGGTGAATTTATGAAGTTAGAAAAAGGTTATTATTACCTACAAAGAAAACTCAATAAGTAGCATCATGGCAGAATACCAGCGCTGCAGTCTGGTACTGCAGCAATATGCTGAGTCAGCGCCAATTTGATTGGCATGATACAGATAACACGGTGTAAAATAGTTTTATAAAATTATTTGTTTCTGTTTCTTACTCTGTTTACTTCATTGTTTGCTTGCTGATTCATGTTTACTTGTATGTTTGTTATTTGTATATTACTGTGTTGTGCTGTTTTATGTCAATTGAATAAAGTGTCAATCTATCTATCTATCATAAAATCAATTAATTAGCACTTCACACTGTAACTTTCTGCACTAAAGTTTCCCTCGTATGGTTTGTTTGCCTAAACCGGAAATCGAACCCAGAAACCGTCGAGTCACAGGCTGTGTAACTTTACTACTCAACCAAACTTCCGACAAAAAATTAAGAAAGGATCTTTTATACAAAATATCTCATAAATCTCAATCCGGTCCTTTTATCAAATGCTACGTACTCATAGACATAGAAAAAATAAGTTAAATATCAACACTGTCTAGGGATATTGCTTAATTTTTCATACAAAAAGGTGTGTTTGAGAAGCTATAAAAACATACTCGAGACACATGGAGGGATATAAATTTAAGATGAGCAAGTGTTAAACCTGAATTTTCAATTATCGTCAATGAATTTTGTTAAATTGATTTTTTTTAACAAAAATGCACTTTTTTCTGCTTTTTGTATGAAAATGGTGGAATTAGCGCAATTTTTTTTTCATTTTAGTCACGTTTTCACAAATTTCAAGAAAAATTAAATTCATTGATAAAAATTGAAAATTCATGTTTAGCACTTGCTCATCTGAAAATTATATCACTCCGTGTATCTCGAGTATGGTATTAAAGCAGTCTTTCCCAACGTGGGCGATAACGCCCCCTTGTGGGCGCTGCAGGCCTAAAGGGGGGCGGTAAGAGACCCAGAAAAAAAAGGGGGCGTTGTGTAGGGCTTTGGGGTCGATTTATAATTTCATCTACCTAGCTAGGAAGACTCTTAGATACCGACTGAGCTCTCGACTCTCGACTACATCTTGTGAACATCAACTAATATTAATTAAGATATAGCTCAAACTCGGTTCGATATAATAGACCGCGGGCAATCATGTTTTAACAAGTTTTTGTTAAATAATCCGATTTGTACATTCCTGTATCAATCGGCTGGTTCTATAATACATACTTGTTCTTGCTTGTCGAGTACGATTGGGCGTCGAATGAGATAAACGAGTTTATGCACGTTTGTCTTATTCCTGTTGGTGCGTGCTGCTTATGCAATCCTATATAAACGACGTAAATTTATTTATTTTCATTTGCGGTTTCGCGCATAATAGATAAGCAGTACTTCATTATACCACTTACGTATTTCTCAAAACAAAACAATGTCGGAAGTAAAAAAGAAGAGACGGCAATACTCTGCGGAATATATTAAATTCGGATTTATTGAAAATCCCACAAACCCGTCGTCGCCTTTGTGTCTTCTATGTCTAAAAACATTTTCGAACGAAGCAATGAAGCCTTCAAGACTGCAAGGTCATTTGAATAAAATGCATCCAGATAAGAAAGACAAGAATGTAGCATATTTTCAAGACCTAGAGAAGAAGCATAATACTCAGCCAAGTGTATCAAAACTATTTTCGGCGGCTGCTAAGCAAGATGACGACGGACTTCGAGCTTCGTACAATATCCCTTTGTTAATTGCTCAAAAAGGCAAACCACACAACATCGGAGAAGAGTTAATTTTGCCAGCAATAAAGGAAGTAATAACTACTGTGCTTCATAAACCGGCCGCAGATATTATCCAAAAAATTCCTTTGAGTAATAATTCTGTGCAAAGACGAATTGATGAAATGGCTGAAAACATTGAAGAATCATTGTGCAATCATCTGAGGACTAGTCAATTCTCAATTCAGCTCGATGAGTCCACTTTACCAACTAATGAAGCGTTGTTGCTATCTTACGTGAGGTTTATTAAAGATGAGAAAATACGTGAAGAACTATTGTTTGCCAGAAATTTGGAGACAGATACAAAAGGCGAAACCATATTCAATACATTGGAAAAGTTTTGTGAAGAGAAAGAGATTCCTTTGAAAAATATTATACAAGTGGCTACGGATGGCGCTCCGGCTATGACAGGGCGCCATAAAGGCTTCATAGCGTACCTAAAAAATAAAATTCCAGATGTCCTTGCTATACATTGCGTTATTCATAGACAACATTTGGTTGCTAGAAACTTAAGTGAACGACTATTTCAATCACTGCAATATGTCATCAAAGCATTCAATAAAATCCGTAGCAGCTCTTTGAATGATAGATTATTTCATCAGCTTTGTGTTACTAATGACGAAGATTTCAACCGTTTGTTGCTTCATACTGAAGTTCGTTGGCTGTCAAGAGGCAATTGTCTGATTCGATTTTATAACCTGTTTGACTCTGTGATAGAGTTCTTGGAAACTAAAGATACAGAACTGCGCAACAAGCTCATAACATCAAAGAATGATATAGCTTACATGACAGACCTGTATAAATTGTTCAACGACGTGAACCTCCAACTGCAAGGCGATGAACTAAATTTAATTAAAACAAAAAATGTCGTTGCTGCTTTCGCAGCCAAACTGCTTCTGCACAAAAAAAATATGGGCAGACGTGAGTTTCACAATTTTCCGAATTTATCAGTATCCTGCAGTAACGACGACTTGTTTGCCTACTGCCAACATTTGGAAAACCTCCACATTGACTTCACCGAACGATACCAGGACATTTTAAACTTGGAAATACCAGACTGGGTGTTGGATCCATTTTCAAATGTCAACATAGCAATGTCACCTCAGCTGGAAGAAGAACTTATAGAATTGACAACAAACGAAGAAATAAAAATCAAGTTCAAAAATGGATATCAAGAATTTTGGCTACAAAAACCGATCCTGCAATTGTACCCTGGATTGTGGTCAATTGTTCAACGATTCTTGATAGCATTCCCATCGTCATATTTGTGTGAACGTGGATTTAGTGCTGTGGCAACGCTGCTTACTAAAAAGAGAAATCGTTTGCGTGTTACCGAACGTGGCGACTTGCGGCTGTTTTTGAGTAAATTGGAACCTGATATCAACAAACTTATTGAACAGCATCAGATTCAACCTTCACATTAGTTTTTATATAAGAATTGATTATGTTTGTTTTATTTTCAATAAAAGATACTCTGTCCGAATACTATAAAGTTGCGTTTCAATAATCAGTTATAAGTACTTAGCGGTTTTTAAGTATGTTTAAAAAGGGGGGCGTTAAAAAATAATTTATTCTTAAAGTGGGCAGTAGACAAAAAAAGGTTGGGAACCCCTGTATTAAAGCTTCTCAAACAGACCTCTTTTGTATGAAAAATCATGCAATATCCCTAGACAGTGTTGATGTGTATATTTTTCTAAGTTTGGCGTAAATAATAGAAAGAACTTGAGAAATATTGTAAGTGCCTATTCCATTCAAGGGTTGCCCTTGATTTTGATGGGATTCCATCAGATCCTGACTTGGTGACAATAAGACCACTTCTGGAGTATACTCTTTCGAACAAAAAAAAAGAATTTTGAAAATCCGTCCAAATGGCGGAGAAATCGGTGAACATACATAAAATAAAGATATACAATGGTTTAAGATTTCGTAGTCTTCCTTTCATTTAATTTACCAAGTTTTTTTGGAAAGATTTCATCCTTATAATTGACCCTAACGATCGACGCAATAAAAGTACAGGGTATTCTTACAGATTTTAGTCGGTTCGATTCCCGGTTGGGGCAAGCGAATTTTCGAAAATTCTTGAATGCAGTTTTCTTTCTTTTCAAAAATAAAGGAATGTTTTCTTTGAGTACAATTTTCTATCTACAGTATTAAGAGTACTTTCCCTTCAGGTGGCATTACAAAATTCCACCCTGTATACAGTCGAACATAAAACCTCCTCCTTTTTGGAAGTCGGTTAAAAAGTAATTCAAGTGATACAGTGTATCTGCTCCGATCCAGCGGCAGTGCTTCTCGCCGCCATAGTTCTTCGTAAACAAAACACTATCGGCTTACGGAGAATGAGAGAAGTAAAGAAATATAAATTGAAGACATAGCTAAGAAATACATATATTGAAGACCTGGCTGTATGGATGCAGATTCCTTTGCCTTTCTCGAAAGAGATAAATTTAAAAAACAACATTTCCTTGCTTTTAGCCCATGTATATGTCAAAAATACGTTGATCTCTATGGTATGAGTAAAATGTTCTGAAAAACACCTAGCTTTTAATTTTTTCAGGGGTTTTTGTTGTTGGTTTTATATTTACTGGCTAAATTTCGAGATTTTATGTAGCCTAAATGTTGACCGGGGATATAAGGTACCCCTTTGCAAAATTTCATTTAAATCGGTCCAACAGTTACGGAGATTAGCCCGTGCAAACAGACAAACAGACAAACAGAGAAACAAAAAAATCTAAAAAAATCGGGATTTGTTTTATTTCTCTTCTTACATCCCCCTGACTCGGTTTTTAGCATTTTTTTTCTATGTACAGAAATTCGACCTCTACAGTTTTATTATATGTATATAGATTACAAAAAATTGAAAATATGCAAAATATGTGACGTCACGCTGGGGAGGGGGGAGTCTTACAAATGTGACCAGCGGTGACAAGGAGGGGAAGTCAAAAAATCATGAAATTCGTGTGACGTAATTAATGGATGGCTCCCTATGTTTCTTGGGGAAGTGGTTCAGTTTTATATACTGATTAACCACCCGAGAGGTTGAAAGAGAGATACCTAAAGCCCTGTATATGTGTATATACATGCCAATTACAGGTATTCATCACTTGTCACGTAATAGTCAAACTTAACAAAAAATGTGAGACAATTACAAATAAAAAAAATTGTTTTGGAGAACGAAAAGGTCATAGATGAGGTCGATGATGGAGCAAGTTAACCCAGAAAATGCCTATTAAGGCACTGGTACTCCCGCGCACACAGCAAGCTGTTTGTCGTCGGACTTTGGTAGGAGGGTGGCAGCGAACCAGACGGCCCTTCACAGAGCCTACCACACCGCATGAGACCATAGGCCGACCTCAGATTCAGAACAAATTGAGGTGTCGTTGCCTGGGGAAACACACTTTCATATTTATAAATATGGGGTATCTTTCAAGTGGTGATTGGTTGAGAATAACACCACCCCATCTCTTTCCGTGGGTGTCGTAAGAGGCGACTAAGGAAACACAAATGAGACCTGCCTCCTAGTAATCCATCCCAGGCAACGACACTTCATTTTTTTCTGGATCTGAGGTGTCGGCCTATGGTCTCATGCGGTGTGGTAGGCTCTGTAAAGGGCCGTCTGGTTCGCGACCACCCTCCTACCGAAGTCCGACGCCAAACAGCTTGCTGTGTTCCGTCGGTGCGTAGGAGTACCAGTGCCTTTATAGGCATTTTCTGGGTTAACTCGCTCCATCGTCGACCTCATCTTTGACCTTATGGTCAAGATTGAGGTCAAGAGTTAACCCATCTTATAATAAAAAAAAAAGTGGTTGTAACATTGCAACTGTTTTAATATGTTGTCTGTAAAATCAATCAGTAACCAACTACGTACATAAGATATCTACGGCGATACGTAACGTAGCTACACGTATCAGTAAGTACATAGCGAAAGTAAATCGGTTGTACCTATTGTTTGTAGCCGTGTGGGTAGTCAGAGAAAGTATGGCGGTGGTACTTATGACACTCGAATGTGAGCTCACATGTTCACATTCGACTATAAGGTGGCTTTTTATTTGTCATCGAAAATTAAGGATGTGAAATATCGTAGCTCCTAAACGAACCGACCGATTGCGATGGGGTTCTTAGCTTAGGGAACGTACACATACTACGTGACCAATTTTTTTTAATTTTTGGACCCCTGCCTCCCCTCGGTAACCACTTGTAGGATATGCCTTCAAGTTTTTACGTAGTATTGACAAGTATGATTTTTAATCAATTTGCAAGCAGAAAGTGTAACAAATAATAATAATTTGACTCACGGATCATTGAAATGTGAACACACTAATGTTTTATTTTAAAAACAAACACTTTATATAGTTTCTATATGAAACTCTCTTTTCATATAGAAACTATTAAAAGTTTCTATATGAAAAGAGTCCAAAAAACTGTTTTTTGGAAATGATAGTCCAAAAAACAGGACGTTTCTCCCGGTGAAATCGACTACGTGACTAAAATCTAAGCCACCCCCCCACGCTCCTGTGACTGATCGTAGTATTTTTAAGAGCCCCCAGCCCCCCCTAAATAGGTTACGTAGTATGGGTACGTTCCCTTAGCTATATATAAGTATATATAGCTAAGGGAACGTACCCATTTTATTCTGAACTAGTAGGTAAGCGAAGACATGGCGGTCAGCTTCTTCGCTACAAAGATGTTAAGAGATGTAACATAGAACCCTCTCAGTGGGAAGGTTTGGAGCGCAGCGGCCAGAATGGCGCGAAATTGTAAAGAAGCGAGTCAGCGAGTTTGAAGAACAACGCCAAGTTGACCTCAACGCGAAACGCGACGATATAAAGGCCCGTCCTCCAGTTTCCATTAATCCATACTAATATTATAGATGCGAAAGTAACTCTGTCTGTCTGTCCGTCTTTCACGCCTTAACTACTGAACCGATTTTGATGAAATTTGGTACAGAGATAGATTAGAGCCTGGGAAAGGACATAGGCTACATTTTATCCCACAATTGAGCACGATATAACCTGTAGCCCACGCGGGCGGAGCCGCGGGTGGAAAGATAGTTATAACTACATTAGGTGGTGAACTCATGAGCTCTCATGCGGACGTAGTTTCACCGCCAATCAAAATAGGAGTCGATGGTCGCCATGGCCGAAATCGGTCGGACCTCATCATCATCATCATCATATGTGATCAAAATTGGTTCAGCCGTTTAAAAGTTATAAGCAATCGAATGTCGCGGATGATACGAAATTCTTAATTTTAGAGTTAGAATAGAAAAATCTTTATTTTATAGGACATTCAGGATGTCACTTAAAACAAGTCAAGATTACAATGAAATACATACAAACATGCATTAAACGATTTAAATACATACATACGCATTCGTTCTTTTGACCCTACTGACTCTACGCCTATTCGCAAAGGTGCAGTCTTCCTCAGAGAAGAACCTTTTTTTAAAGGCGTTCTAGGTAGATGGTTATCATGGAGGTAGAACCACAGTAGTTTGTGGTTGCCTGTTCTTCTCTGGGGAAGACTGCACCTTAGCGAATAGGCGTAGAGTCAGTAGGGTCAAAAGAACAAATGTGTATGTATGTATTTAAATCCTTTAATGTATGTTTGTATGTATTTAATATAACTTTGACTTATTTTATGTAACATCCTGAATGTTCTATGAAATAAATATATTTTGATTTGATTTTTGGGAAGCTGCGTCATATCTTTTCGTCGCCACTCCCGCAGTGTCTAAAGACCAAGGCCTTTAATCAATGTGTCCTACCAGTTATGACCTACGGATCCGAAACCTGGAACATGACAGTGCGGTTGCCCACCGATTGCACGTCGCTCAGCGAGCAATGGAACGCTCCATGCTCGGGATCTCGCTAAGGGATAGAATCCGAAACGAGGTCATCCGACAGAAAACCGGAGTGATGGATATTATCCAAAAGTGTAGCAAGCTGAAGTGGCAGTGGGCTGGCCATGTCTGTCGCAGAACCGACGAGCGTTGGAGTAGACAGGTTCTCGAATGGAGTCCACGTCTTGGCAAACGTAGTGTAGGACGCCCCCCAGCCAGATGGTCAGATGACCTAAAGAAGATAGCGGGTAGTGGCTGGATGAAAACAGCGGAGGATCGTGCAAAGTGGCCCACCTTGGGGGAGGCCTATGTTCAGCAGTGGACTGCAATAGGCTGATATGATGATATGATGATTTGATTTGTGTGTGTGTGTGGGAGTGGTGTGCTGTGTCTGTTCTGAGATTTATATACTCTAGTTATAAAATTTTAAGGTTTATTCATCAAAGAAATCTTTTTATTTTAATAATTTCTTAAGGCATGCCTTAATTTTTCAGCAGCTAGTTATTTTTTAGTAAAGTTAATTTTATATTTTCACTTAAAATATTCATTAAATAAAACTCTATTAGGTATATCAAAATCGGTTTAGCCGCTTAGTAGTTAGCTTCACCGAGTGTTGGGTAACACCTTAGTAAGTCGATTCGACAACCATTGGTAAAACAACCGTAGGCGGAACACAGTTATTGCGTGATTGTTGATTGGCGATGATGCGTAACCAACTGTTCAATGCAATTGCAAGTGTTGCAGATTTGTACTCTTAGCTATTGTTTTTATATTATCTATAAGAGGCAGCTATTTGTCGTAACTTTGTCACTTTTACCCCCGAACAAGAAAGGGGAGGGTTATAAGTTTGACGTGTGAATCTGTATGTTTGTCTGTGGAATCGTAGATTCTATTTCGATGCGTCGTCAGACAGAAATCCACGATAGACAGAAAGATCTTTTATTTATTTATTATAAGATGGGTTAACTCATGACCTCAATTTTGACCATAAGGTCAAAGATGAGGTCGACGATGGAGCGAGTTAACCCAGAAAATGCCTATAAAGGCACTTGTAATCCCACGCACCGATGGAACACAGCAAGCTGTTTGGAGTCGGACATCAGTAGGAAGGTGGTCGTGAACCAGACGGCCCTTTACAGAGCCTTCCACACCGCATGAGACCATAGGACGACACCTCAGATTCAGAAAAAAATTAAGTGTCGTTGCCTGGGATGGATTACTAGGAGGCAGGTCTCATTAGTGTTTACGAAACCCACGGAAAGAGATGGGGTGGTGTTATTTTCAAACGATCTTCATTTTATTTACACTCAAAAAGGGACCCACGACACAAGAGTGTATGCTTTTAGTCTGTAGAGTCTATTATCTTCTTCTACTCTTATCGTCTATTGAATGAATTGAATAGCGTCTATGTATGTATATGTGTTTGTTTATAAACAAAAGGGAAGCGATCTAAATATAACTCCGCAGTTAATAATTCAAGATTACCTTCGTGGTTAAAAATAACCCCGAATAGTTACCACAATATATCACTAACCGAACGAGGGATATATATATAGAACTTAAGAGGGGCGTCTCAGTTTGGATTAGCGTCTCAGTTGTTTTTCATGCTGTCTCGATGTCGACCACCCGCCTCAGACTTGTGCGAAAAGGACAATTGCAGCTTTCCGGCGAAGGCGAGTTTTATTTCAAAAATTATGAATTTAGGCGTCAATGAATTCCTACCCTAAAAACTTAATGAAATTTTACGTTTTTGGTCTCTATCGATTCGTAAGCGTATATAAAACATGTTTAACAAAAAATTGACCCGCCTTGAAAAAGGGTGAAATAATTTTTTAAAGCTGTGTTCACGAGTAAGTAGTGGTTACGGATAAAACAGCAAATAGGTGAATTCATAGCGGAATATGGTAAATAGAGAGGAATTTTATTTTTTTGATTAAAAAAAAAATTCCTCTCTATTTACCATATTCCGCTATGAATTCATAAATTTTGATAAAATTTTTATGGGACCAATCTGGAAGTAGATGCTTCCTAACTAAAAAAATTTTGAAATCGGTTTACAAATGACGGAGTTTTGAGGTAACAAACATAAAAAAAAATCACCCGAATTGATAACCTCCTCCTTTTTTTTGAAGTCGGTTAAAAAGAGGTTCGTACGTTTTGTTTTTTCCAAAATTGTTCTTAGTTTTTCAACAGTCACCTCTTAAATGTTGAGAATTTTTTTGGCGAAAAATGCTGACTTTTAGTCTCAAATAATATCTTTTCGTCTGCTAAAAATGTCAAAAAAATCAAAACGGACCCATTTTCTGGTGTTTTTGATACTATACCAAAATTTCCCAGGGATCCGTCGACGTTTAGAGGATGGAATCCATTGACGCCGTTTGTATGGGAAAAAAACTGAGACGATTTTTTTAAAATTTTAGAGTTATTTATTAATTATTTTTGCCCGATGTTAAAAATTATGTCACCCGCGTATATGCTGGTACAGCAGGAGTCATTTATTACTCAGTAGCTCTTACTTTTCGGAATTAGCGAGGTTAAGCAACGCGCAGAGCGGTCGACCTTGATTGGTGTTCAAATAATCTTACAAACGGAGAAAACAAATTAAATTAAGTTCTTAAGACTTTGCTGTATGTCCGTCTGTCACCAGGCTTTATCTCATAAGCCGTGGTAGTTAGTCATGGATGATGTATTTATACTAAAAAATATAATAAAATAAATATTTAAGGGGGCTCCCATACAATAAACGTGATTTTTTGCTCGTTTTTATAGGTAATGGTACGGAACCCTTCGTGCGCGAGTACGACTCGCACTTGGCCGGTTTTTAAATATATTTTCACCGATTTCTCCGCCATTTGTGGACCGATTTTAATTTTTTTTTATGTGGCAACTCATAAAGAGGAGCGACCATAGAATTCTCATAAAACTCATAAGTATACAGGGCTTTAGGTATCTCTCTTTCAACCTCTCGGGTGGTTAATCAGTCCATGAAACTGAACAACTTCCCCAAGAAACATAGGTCAAAATACGAAAAAAAAATTTTGAGTTCCCATACAAACTTCATCAGCATATAGCGCATTTTGTATGGGAGATCAATTTTTTAAATATATTTTGACCTATGTTCCTTGGGGAAGTTGTTCAGTTTCATGGAACTAACCACCCGAGAGGTTGAAAAAGAGATACCTAAAGCCATGTATATCTTTATTTTCTTCCCCATTCTTTCCCAAGTCTTCTTTGTTCTTGCACATGTCGCCCTGACCCTGTGACACACAGACATACATATCAATGCCGTTTAATATTAGTAAACAGTTTTATTACTTACAAATGGTTTCTGATAAAGATAAAGGATGGACCATAGATCTGAACAGGAACAGATGTTGTCTGTTTAAGGTTTATGTTAAGATGTGAATCGCTCGTAGCCCAGTGGCTCTCGCTGATCTCAACCGATCAGTGAGGTTAAGCAACGTACACAGAGGCAGGGAACCTGATGGGTGACCAAAGTGGCAATTTACTACGAGTGTTTCCGTGCTTCGGAGGGCACGTTAAGCTGTCGGTCCCGGCTGTTGTTGATTGAATACAGTCGTTAAAACCAAGTCAGAGGCCATTGTGCGGTTTGAAAACTCTGACACCAGGGTTAGCCAAGTTCGCCACACGCTTGACTATACCTAAATAAATAAATAAATAAACGCTACACACTCAAAGGCCCACACTAAGGTTTTCCCTTGTGTCGTGGGTCCCTTGGAACACACATAAAGACAAACACAAACACCCATGACCCGAGAACAAACACCTGCTTTTTACACAAATGTTTGCCCCGACTATGGATCGAACCCAGGACCCGCCGATCAAGAGGCAGTGTCATTACCACTCGACCAAACCGGCCGTCAACACGATAGAACCTATAACATTGTAATTTTGACTTAGGTAGTAAGATAATATTATGTAGGTATTCTTTCGGTACTTTGTGAACTACTCCATTTTATCAAATTGACGGATGTTTTTTATAATAGACTAGCATTCCGCTCGGGACTTCGTTCCCGTGGGAATTCGGGAAAATATAAGTACCTAGCCTATGTTGCTCAGGAATAATGAGTTTTTGAAATCGGTCCAGTAGTTTTTAAGTTTATTCTTTACATACAAAAATACAAATCTTTGGTGTGGATAATAGGTTGCATTATTAATTACTAGCTTTCCGCCCGCGGCTCCGCCCGCGTGGACTACAGGTGTTATCGTGCCCAAGTGTGGGATGAAATGTAGCCTATGACCTTTCCCATGCTCTAATCTATCTCTGTACCAAATTTCATCAAAATCTGTTCTGTAGTTTAGGCGTGAAAGACGGACATACAGATAGACAGACAGACAGAGTTACTTTCGCATTTATAATATTAGTAACATTATCCATACTTAATATTATAAAGAGGAAAGATTTGTTAATTATCTTATTTAACCCTTTTAGCGCCAAGAGTTTTCGTCAAAAACGCCCACCACACGCCACGACATCAAAAAATGTGAAATTTTTTGATGTCGTGGCGTATGGTGAACGCTTGGTGAACGATATTAAAGTTAAAATAATTTTTTTTTGTCTGATACTTATATCAGAATTTGGCGGCGCGGGCACGAAACTTAAATGTCTGATATATCAGACTTTGGTGGTGAAAAGGTTAAACGAACTTAAAAAAACCCTAACTTAACATGATCTAACTTATCCTAATTTCATACAGGCGGCCTTTAACGTTTCGTAAATTTGTAATTTTACTAGGCGAATGGTAATATCGCAGGAGATTATTTATTATTTCAGTAGTGAAATTGTAATATTACGATTTTTACAATCTTCCGGTGACAGACTCAAATTGTCTCAAACCCGTGAGCAAAAATCTGTTTAACCGACTTCAAAAAAGGAGGAGGTTCTATGTTCGACTGTATGCATCTTCTATGTACTTTTTATGTACTATGTTCTCCGATTTCTCTACCATTTATGGAACGATTCTTTTAAATAAATAGTAGATGAAACCATACCTAACAAAATTTTACCACATTCAGTAAGTATTGATTGTCTCTTTCTCTTCATCAGCCCATATACGTCCCCCTGCTGGGGCACGGGCCTCCCTCAGTAGCATGAGGGGTAAAAACCATACTCACCACGCTTGGCAGACGGTTTGGCGAGGGTTTTGATATAATTGCAGAGTTTTCCTTCTCTGTATGCAAAGCAAAGTTTTCCTTCTTTTATATTTACCTTACTGCCGTACTCAGAGACGTCAATTAAAGTTAAGTACTATTAAACTCTGATGTTGTCTCTTTCACTCTTTTTGATATAAACAAGGATAGCATGACATTTAAGTACTTCTTAACTTTAATTGACGTCTCTGAGTTCGGCAGTTAGTCGCCTTGTACGACACCTTGTACGACACCTTGGTAAGAAAGAGGGTGGTCCTATTCTACTCTGCCGGGGACTCACACGGCTAGTCTCTTTCTCTATAACACTTTAAACTTTACCTATTCCCGACGTTTCGACGCGGTTGCACGCGCCGTGGTCACGGGTAGACTCCCGTGTCTACCGTGACCAGTCTACCCGTGACCACGGCGCATGCAACCGCGTCGAAACGTCGGGAATAGGTAATAAAATAAATACATATACGCGAATTTAGACCCGTTTCAGAATTTAATTATGTCTCTTTCCCTCATTATCAAAATGACAAAGTATAGATCAGAGTCTGAGTCGCGTTCTGTGATATGGTCCTTACTCTTAAAGTGCATTGTTCAATTTAAATCTGTGGTTAGTGTTTAGTATTATGATTATCTTTCGAAAATAACATTAGACTGTTTGGCGACATAAGGCCATGTCATTATAAACAATATAATTATTGTTATCGTTCGGCACTTCAACAGCTGGTATAAATATTTTGATTTATTTCTGATTGGGTTTATAAATTGATTGGGGAGCTATTTTTTCATGATGAACTTCGTTGGTGTAATAGCTATTATGTAAGGAAGTGACACTACCTTTCCCTCCCCTGTCTCATAACACTTACCTCACCATCCCCCGCGGTGAGATCATACCAAAAGTTACTGAAAATAGTAAGTTAAAATTGAGAACTGTTTTTTTTTTTTTATATTAAGAATGGGTTCGCTCTTGACCACAATCTAGCTCAGGGCAAAGATGCGGTCGAGGATGTAGCGAGCTCACCCAGAAGAAGCCTATTCACTCGTACTTTAAAGATATTCGGGTTGTATGAGCTCGGAAATACAGACGCCGGCAGAGAATTCCACTCCTTGGCAGTGCGCAATACAAAAGATGAAGAAAAGCGCTCAGTACGTATCCGAGGTACAGTTCACAATTTTTCGGCAGTTTATAATCTCGCGAGTAAGATTATAAACTAGCGAAGTTCATGATCTTACGGTGACAAGGTGACATGAATATCCCACTCGCGGGTAAGTGTTTTAAAAATACAACATTAGTAAACCCGTAGGTGTTTATCAAGTTTTTAACGCTAAACAGCAGCGACGCGAATTGTTTACAGTTTAATAACTCTAAACTAGGTTAGTAAGATTATAAGATTGTAATCTTCTTCAACAATGCACGAAAAGGCCATTGTTCTTTCATTTTAACCAAGATATCGCTTCGATCGTTTTAAATGACTCAAATCATCAACATTATTTATTTAGACGAAATGTTTAGCCCCAGAAAAAAAAGATGTCACCCATGAGGTTAATGTTTTAGTCTCACTTTTAACTTTTTTTATTAATAATAATAATAAAACGTTTATTTTACTATGCAGCACACAGATACAAACATTTAGACGATCACAAATGATATAAAAAACACACATTTAAGATAACAAAAATACATACAATATGAACAGATTAATTTGCGTATGGATGCTGCAGTGAATAAAAAGGCCTATGGGCTCAGCGATTTTTGTCAGTCTGTATTTCAGACTGGCAACACTGATTTTCAGCCGTTTTTATTACACTGTATTTATTTATTTTTTATTTGGTGGACTATGGCCTAAGTCCCCTTCGTGTTTCGAAAGGAGGCCCGTGCCCCTCGGCGGGGACATACATGGGCTGGTAAAAAAATTACACTTTAAACTTTCACGTTTTGAACACATAATCAAATAAAAAACAGGTCTTAATTCGCGTATATGTTATGGACCAAGTGATAAATTGGGCATTATTCATAATGACCGGGCATTATGAAAAATGCCCAATATGAGAGGGCAATTTGATAATAATTATTCAAATAATCAAATTGACCGGGCATTATACATAATGCCCATCACCTTTTGGGCAGAGTAATACAAACGTATTTAATTGCTATTTTTTTATTATTATAGTCATTTAACTTCAAATAAACTAAATGTTAAACAATTTAAATAATCAGACTCATTATTTGGATTAATTAGCAAGGTAAAAGGCGAGGCCGAAGGCCGAGCTCCGCATAGGGCGAAGCCCGGAGTGTCTCCCTCCACCAATCCAAGATGGCTGCCATACGAGTTAAGATTTAAACGGTGAGGCGAGGTCGCAGACTGAGCCCAACTCCGCGTAGGGCGACGACCAGAGCGTCCCCCCCCCAATTCAAGATGGCCGCCATACAATTTTAGATACTAAAGGTGGGGTGAGGCCGTATGCCGAGGAAAGCTGCGTATAGGGCGAGGCCGAAGGCCGAGCTCTGCGTAGGGCGAAGCCCGAAGCGTCACCAAGCGTCTTACCCGCCGACTGCCTTCCGAAAATTTCATATCCGCCAACTTTGATTTTAGTTGGGGGAATCGTGACGAGAAGGGCAAACCCCGGAGCGTCGAGATTCCCCGCACAAAAAATCCAAGAAGGCGGATATTAAATTTTCGGGCATGCCGACATGGGTATCGTTTGATAGATTGTCGGGGATGCTGATTCCGAAAATGTCGTTCATTTTGATATCCAAGATGGCGGACGTTTACATTTTTGAAAAAACTGATATGTGTTGTTTAATAGGTTTTCGGGGGTGCTAATTCCGTAAACGACATCCGTTTTGAAATACAAGATGGCGGACATTCATTTTTTGCATTAATCCGTCATGGATGTCGTTTTAGATTTTGAAATCTAAGATGGCGGTCGTGTCTAAAATAACGAAAACTTTTATAAATTGCAACGAGGGCACTTTCCTCCCCGCACCGCTTCCCTCCCCGCACTTACCTCCCCGCACCGCATCAAACTTAGCTTTATTATCAAATTGCCCAATTGTCACGTAGCTATATAATAATGACCGGGCAATATGATAAATAATGAAGTTTAGATAGTAATTAATCACTTTGCCCGATAGAGCTAGACATTATGAATAATGCCCGGGCATTATTCATAATGCCCGCATTAATCACTTGGTCCATAACATATATATCACGAATTCATGATTTACCTATTTCCCGAAGTTTCGACGCGGTTGCACGCGTCTTTACTTATTATAATGAGCAAAGATTTGTATTTTTGTATGTAACGAGTAGGCTCCGAAACTACTGGACCTATTTAAAAAAATATTTCACCGTTAGAATGCTACATTATCCCTGAGTAACATAGGCTAAATAATTTTCCCGAATTCTCACGGTAACGAAGTCCCGAGTGGGATGCTAGTGGTATATAATATATGTATAACGCGAATTTAGACCTGTTTTAGTATTTATCACTAAAACAGGTCTGTTTAGTGTTTTAGTATTATCTTAGTATTTCATCACGATGTTTTCCTTCACCGTTGAGCAAGTGATAATTAGAAATCCGTACATAAATCCGAAAAGACGAATTTAGTGGTACAGGCCCGCACCAGGATTTGAACCCGCGACATTCGGATTACAAGTCTGGCTCATTACCAACTGGGCTATCACCGCTTTTTGGGAATACATAGGACATAGGGTACATTTTATCCCACCTGAAGTCCACGCGGTTGCCGCCGTGGGTGGAAAGCTATTCGTAATACAGGTTGAAAAAGAACCTCCTAGCTTTATTGAAAATCCTGAACCAGTATTACTTACTGACCACTTTTTTTCTTTTTTTTTGGGATGGGGGGATATTTTTTTTTTCCTAAACGTAGACACCACTCGGGTGCACCCCTCGAGCGCTACCCGCACCCCTCGCGTGCCTGGTGTAGGAGTAATGTCTACGTTTAGGCAAAAAATGAACTTTTCCCATTGGTAAAATATATTTTTTTTCATAAATGTGTTCTTTGAGTGATACTGGTTCAGGATTTTGAATATAGCTAGGAGGTTCTTTTTCACCCTATAGAGTTAAAGACCCTAACAACTAATTCGTCAACCACCTTTCACACCTTCATAACACATAAACCTCCATTCTCACAATGACGTAACATACTCTAATTATGCATTGAGGGTAAACCTTCCGGTTCTTTTCGTGAGATAATTCTTACGCTACATTCGTTTCTATTGTGTTTTATATCTTTGGAATTCATTGCTTTTTTTGTTGAGATGTTGTTACGTCTATATTTTTGCGGTTTATGCAGATGTAACATCATTCCTAGTGGCGATCGCTGGTCCCAACCGATCAGAGATGTTAAGCAACGTAAACAGGCAGGGAACCTGATGGGTGACCAAAGAGGATCGTCTCAGTGTTTTTTCCCATACAAACGGCGTCAGTAGATTCCATCCCCTAAACTTCAACGAATCTCTATGAGATTTTGGTATAGTGTCAGGAACACCAAAAACTAGGTCCGTGCGTTTTGATTTCTGTGATATTTTTAGTAGACCAAAAGATATTTGAGACTAAAAGTCAGCATATTTCGTCAAAAAAATTCTCAACATTCAAGGGGTGACTGTTGAAAAACTAAGAACAATTTTGGAAAAAACAAAACGTACGAACCTCGTTTATACGCTTACAAATCGATAGAGACGTACGATTTCATTTAGTTTTTAGGGTAGGAATTCATTGACGCCTAAACTCATAATTTTGGAAGTAAATATCGGCATTTCGCCGGAAAACTGCAATTGTCCATTCGCACAAGTCTGAGGCGGGTGGTCGACATCGAGACAGCATGAAAAACAACTGAGACGCTAGTCCAAACTGAGACGCTCCTCTTAAGCTGTCGGTCCCGGCTGTTGTTGATTGACTACAGTCGTTAAAACCAAGTCAGAGGCCATTGTGCGGTTTGAAACTCTGTCACCAGGGTTAGCCAAGTTCGCCACACACTTGACTATATCTACACGGTAAGAAGAAGAAGACTGTGTCTTACATCTTTGGAATTCATTGCTTTTTGTGTTGAGTTTTGACGCCTATCTTTTTGCGGTTTATGCCGTTGTAATATCATTCCATGTACGGAGGGCTGCACATCAGATTACTCTACGCGTACACTCTATGCTGCTGTGATAAGCTTTGCAACGTAACCTGATGCGCTGGCTTCTGTACAAAGCATATACTTAAGGCGACTACAGTACCTAAATTACGATTTTATGATGCGTAGATAAGCATGACGCACTGCATTAAATCGAAGAAAAAAATACTACGGTAATATTCAGGACATAAACTAGATAAGTAGTTTGCTGAAAACATGATTCAGCACTTTTGGTTCGATAGAAAAAGCTCACAATGTCACCTCTAAATACCAATATTGTGTATCTTTTAAGCTGTATAAACGATAGTAAAATGCACACAGGAACTTGAATTAGCTATCAAAATGTTCGTGATTGAACAGTCTCGATAAGTAGTTAACGCATTTTTCGATTTAAGCTGTTACCTTTCCATAAATCTCACTTTTCTAACTTTTGAACATGTTTTTACGCACGCTCTCTTTCATAGTCCGTAAACTTCGTGTATCGACACTGTTCGCACTGCCGGCCCAGGCCTGTTGAGAGACGGAGATGGCACTATTCCTATGTGTGCTGCCTTTATCGGGTGCTGTAGTCGCCTTAACAAGTTATAACAGATCAGATAATTTTAGGTCCTTATACAGGGCTATAGGTATCTCTCTTTCAACCTCTCAGGTAGTTAATCAGTCCATGAAACTGAACAATTTCCCCAAGGAACATAGGTCAAAATACGAAAAAAAAAATTGAGTTCCCATACAAACTTTATCAGCTTATCGCGCATTTTGTATGGAAGATCGTATTTTGACCTATGTTCCTTGGGGAAATTGTTCAGCTTCATGGACTGATTAACCACCCAAGAGGTTGAAAGAGAGATACCAAAAGCCCTGTATAGAACGCGACTCACGCTCTGATCTATACTTAGTAGCAGTCGTTTGTTTCATTTTGAAAGTGAGAGAAAAAGACTATCAATACTTAAGTATAGATCACGAGTTGAGTCTCCTTCTGTAGTACGGGCCTTAATGTACTGAATTGCTTTTCTAGAATGTCCTACATACTATCTAAGTCTTGTAGATTATCCTATCAGTTAAGTCGCGACCCACAGACAGTACTCAATTGAAGAGGTCATTGACCGTTTGACAGCTTGCGGTTTGCAGCTGCTGGTCACTCGATGATCTCAATCGATCAGTTAGGTTAAGCAACGTACGCAGAACCTGATGAGTGACCAACGTGGCAATTTATCTCGAGCGTTGGCTTCGGAGGGCACGTTAAGCTGTCAGTCTCGGCTGTTGTCGATCGACTGCAGTCGTTAAAACCAAGTCAGAGGGCATTATGCAGTTTGATTTGACACCAGGGTTAGACAAGTTCGCCACACACTTGACTATACCTGCACGATAAGAAGAAGAAGACCGTATCGCTTAGGGGATTGCGTTACTTAGGCGTCTAGGCAAAGCTATGTGTTCCTAGCACTTAGTCCCGCTTCTTTTGGGGTACGCTTGTCTAGGATTTGGCATGTGGTTCTGGAGCCAATTTACGCTACATTTGATATTTGTTCTGTGGGTTTTCTTCTTATCGTGTGGGTATAGTCAAATGTGTGGCGAACTCGACTAACCCTGGTGTCAGAGTTTTCAAACCGCCAAATGAGCTTTGACTTGGTTTAACGCAGGGTTTCTTAAACTTTTTGCAGTCACGGACCAGTTTCACAACTTAAACAATTTCACGGAACCCAGTCAATTTTTTTTTTAAAATGGAAGAAAAACCTTATTCATATATAATAAAAAATGCTTTTATTAGTACTTTAATTACACTTGCTATTAGTAAATGAGAAGGATGCTGTTGTTTGGCCTCAATGAGAAACAGTTTACAACACATTTTCCTAATAAATATGTTAACAGACTGTCCTACTGCGGACCCCCGATATACATGCTACGGACCCTTAAGGGGTCCGTGGACCCCACTTTAAGAATCCCTGGTTTAACGACTGTAGTCAATCGAAAACAGCCGAGACCGCCGGCTTAACACGTCTTCCGAAGCACGGAGACGGAGATGCTCCATTAGGTTCTCTGCCACTGTGTATGATGCTTAACCACTAGTAGCTGTAACTGATCATATTTATCTTATGAACACTTAAAAGGCTGCCTACCATTTAAGTGTTCATAAGATGGAACTTAAGTATAGTGGTGGTAGGTTGTCAACCGTGTGGTGATCGGTTGAGAATAACACCACCCCATCTCTTTCCGTGGGTGTCGTAAGAGGCGACTAAGGAAACACAAATGAGACCTGCCTCCTAGTAATCCATCCCAGGCAACGACACTTCATTTTTTTCTGAACCTGAGGTGGCGTCCTATGGTCTCATGCGGTGTGGTAGGCTCTGTAAAGGGCCGTCTGGTTCGCGACCACCCTCCTACCGAAGTCCGACGACAAACAGCTTGCTGTGTTCCGTCGGTGCGTGGGAGTACCAGTGCCTTAATAGGCATTTTCTGGGTTAACTCGCTCCATCGTCGACCTCATCTTTGACCTTATGGTCAAGATTAAGGTCAAGAGTTAATCCATCTTATAATAATAATAAAAAAAAACCTTTCACCTACGATACAGCAAAACGCTCTCATCCCACACTGGTTTCTACAGTATGCCTGGGTCGAGTTGGCAGCTGGCTTATTCTAACTTTTCCTTTCACTAGTCCAGTGTTGAAGGAAAATGATGAAATATTATTTTATCTGAACAAAAATGAATGCACTTCCCGCCATCAAAACGCTCGCTGTGGTGTTAGCATAGGTGTTTTGTGTTGTATGTTATATGTTTACATTGAGGCAAGAACGAGTGTACCCATTCATATAACGTATGATACAGCTGTTTCTACTTATGGTATTTACTCCTCCTTAGGGACGATCCATAAATTACGTCACACGTTAAGGGAGGGGAAGGGGTCGACAAAGTGTGACATTGTGTGACAAGGGGGTGGGAGTATCAAACACATTTCAAAATGTGGACGTCACATTTCAAAATGTATTATGGGTATCAAAACGCTTTAATTATTAACGACAAACTTAACCCAAGCACTGTTTTAAGTTTATTCTTCTGTTGAGACGTGCTTTGAGATCCCAAAAAAACGAACAATTCCATTAAGTACTGCTTTTATTAAAAAAATACAAAACATGGAAAATATACAGAATATGTCACGTCACACTAGGGAGGGGGGAGTCTTATAAATGTGACCAGCTGTGACAAGGAGGGGGAGGGGGGTAAAAAATAATTAAATTCGTGTGATGTAATTATGGACGGCCTCTTATCGAGTAGGTATAATACCATCAAAAACAACACATACAACATGTTGTGCCGTGTGTGTCTGTTGAGAATAACACACTCCCATCTCTTTCCGAGGGTGTAGTAAGAGACGACTAAGGAAGCACGAATGAGACCTGCCTCCTATCAATCCATGCTAGGCAACGAGACCTCAATTTGTTTTGAGTTGGAGGTGTCGTCCTATGATCCCATGCGGTTGTGGTAGGCTCTGTAAAGGGCCATCTGGTTCGCGACACCCTCCTACCGAAGCCTTAAGCCAAACAGCTTGCTGTGTTCCGTCGGTACCTGGAGTACTAGTGCCTTAATGGCATTTTCTGGGTTATCTCGCTCCAATTCACCATATTTTGTAGAGTTAAGGTGGCACTTCACTTGGCGTTGCGTGTTCGCGTTGCGTATTCGCCGCATTTGTCCAAATATTCGTACGTAGTCCAAACAGCACAAATACGACGTCCTAACTTGGGATGCCAACAGCAAATAAGGTCTAATAATCATATTGCGTCCTTTGATGTGGGACCAAAGACCGATAAGCCAACGGATGCGTATTTGCCTATTTGTGTGTTTGTCATATTTGTGCAAATATGGCAAATATATAAGTAGACGAATAAATCCTCCACACATTGTATTTTTGGCCGAATACAGCAAATACGCGAATACGCAACGCCAAGTGAAGTTCCACCTTTATACCAATATAGACGCTACACACTTTGTCTATGTCAGTCTTTTAATCTATACTAAGATCATAAAGAGGAAAGATTTGATTGTTTGTTTGTTTGCGTTGAATAGGCTCCGAAACTACTGGACCGATTTGAAAAATTCTTTCACCGTTAGAATCCTACATTATCCCTGACGAACATAGGCTACATAATTTTTCCGAATTCCCACCCATGGGAACGAAGTCCCAGGCGGAAGTAGTTAGTGAGTAATAAAAATCAAGTAAAGAAATCATTTACGGGTTGTAGCACGTCAGTGCCTCGCCCGTTGATCAGCAGGGTGCACCGCTACCAGGTGAGGATGAGGAGTTTGAAGCACTAAGATGTTACACCCCTATTGGACAAAAACTTAGACCATACACTCTATAGACGGAGTACTTATGACGTCACAGCACTTTTGAAAGAGATGCAAACATGTGAGTTCCTACGAGATAGTAAGAGTTAGATTCCTTTAACGCCATCTCTTTCTGCGTAACCCATTTTTTGATGTCACGATTTTCAATTTGTGACAAACAAAGCGTTTGATCTGCAGCTTCTGTCAGTCATTACGGTTTTTAAGGTTTTGTGCATAAAGTTTATTCGTTTTTGTGGTGAATTTGTGGGAAAAGAGACTCCATTAGTTAAGTTGTTGTACAGCTTTGGTACAGTGAGGTATGGTTGGGTGCAGGGAAGGGGTAAACTATTGCTATCTTAAAGGGGCACGCTCCAGACTCCGTCTATAAAGTGTGTGGTCTAAGACAAAAAATGATCCACTTTTAAAAGTTAGCGTCCTTATTCATTACCTGTAGATATCTAATACATATAAGACCTAGTATAATTATCTAATCTAGGTACTTGAAAGGTGTTTGAACTCAAAGTGGACATTCCAGATTCTAGTTTCACTTTCTAAATGACACATGTAATTATTGACATAGAAGGATAGACGTGTTTCTAAAGTTTCACTGAATGTGGGTATATATGTATAACATTTCAACATGGAGGAGCGGTGATAGGTGATAGGCGATGATTAAAGAGTGCTGTAGACCTGGTTTAAAGCATAGAATATAATAGAATATAAAAAATCTTGATTTTATAAGACATTCAGGATGCCACTTACCAGTCCCAACTGTAATGAGCAAATTATATATTATGTATGTATGATTTATTATATTCGTTTATATGTATTATATATGTTAGTATATATATTATTTTTATTTCATTATATTTAAGTATTAATAATATAAGCCCTTCTCTTATTTGGTATTTTCTTACGTTGTGCGCAATTCTCTCTTCCCGTCTCGTACACTATTTCTCACCGATTAGGTTGGCTGGAAGAGATCTCTTCTAGAGATAAGCTCGCCTTTGTACACTATTTTTTATGTAAAATTTTCCCTATACCGTGTTTGTGCAATAAAGAATATTTATAAAACAAGTCAAGATTACAATGAAATACATACAAACAAACATTAAACGATTTAAATACATACATACGCATTCGTTCTTATGACCCTACTGAGTCTACGCCTATTCGCAAAGGTGCAGTCATCCTCAGAGAAGAACAGGCAAGAAACTCCGAGGTTGCTCTTTTAAATCGCATTACAAATTTTCTTATTTACTAATTTTAGCTAAATCTGAAATAACTCAAGAGCTGAGCAGTTCATTCCCATGGCTGCCTGTCTGATAGATAATCAGAAATTTTGTAATAGCCCTTTTTGCAAAGCTTAGTCAGCGTCTCTTCACTCCGGTGATACTGACTCTTCTGATCACTGTTTGTTAAATGTTGTTTAATTGTGTCACTTTGTCCTTTTGTTTTGTTTGGTTTTGGTGTGTGTTAAATAGGTACCTATATCATGTTATTGAAGTAAATAAAAATAGAACCAACTTCAAAAAAGCAAAAAATAAATACAATATAATCTGATGTGCTATGTAGTACCTACCTACTGAGCTGTTTGAAGTCGGTGCCAAGAAAATTAAGTTTTATAGGCCACCTTTGCACCGATTTCAAACAACTCAATAGGTAGGTACTACATGGCTATGTCCGATTAGGCGTGAAAGACGGACAGACAGGCAGACAGAGTTACTTTCGCATTTATAATATAAGTATGGATACAAAAACTGACATAAGCTAGGGCAGGGGTCACAAATTAGCTTCGCTCGGGGTCCGTTTTAAGAAATGAAAAGACCATCGCGGTCCGCACAACATTTTATATAAAAAAAATATATAAAAAAATATCGTAAAAAATAATTATGGAAATAACTTTTTTTTTACATATCAATGAGAAAAATGTAATTTTTTGTTGCGGACTATATCTCGCTTGTTAGCTCGTTACTTCGCCGCCGTTTTCGAAAAAAGATAATGCAGGGGATACATTTTTATTAAATTAGCAGTGATAGCCCAGTTGGTAATGAGCCAGACTTCTGATCGGATGGTCGCGGGTTCAAATCCTGGTGCGGGCCTGTACCACTAAATTCGTCTTTTCGGATTTATGTACGGATTTCTAATTATCACTTGCTCAACGGTGAATGAAAACATCGTGATGAAACCCGCCTATCCAAGAAAATTCATTTCGAAAGACGAGCGGTCTACCAACCCGCATTGGGCCAGCGTCCACCACGCCTAAAACCTAAAACCCCTTCGTGTTTCGAAGGGAGGCCCGTGCCCCTCGGTGGGGACGTATATGGGCTGATGACGATGATGTACTCTGTAGTGCAAGTTGCTATGTTCTCGCGATCCGCACAAAATGGGTGCGCCATTTGGTGACCCCTGAGCTAGGGTGTTGTTGTTTAATTTATATACCTTAATTATATACCTTATTAATTTATATACCTTTTGGAAAATTCAAAGGAATCTATATCCATACAGCCAGTTTTAAACATTGTCTAAGTTTTAGTTTTTTTTTTTAATTTTAGAGTGTATAACAATAACTAATAGTGTATAACTAATTTAGAGTGTAATGCAATGTAATGCAATATAACCGTGTGGTGATCGTTTGAGAATAACACCACCCCATCTCTCTCCTTGGGTGTCGTAAGATGCGACTAAGGAAACACAAATGAGACCTGCCTCCTAGTAATCCATTCCAGGCAACGACACTTCATTTTTTCTGAATCTGAGGTGTCGTCCTATGGTCTCATGCGGTGTCGTAGGCTCTGTAAAGGGCCGTCTGGTTCGCGACCACCCTTCTACCGAAGTCCGACGCCAAACAGCTTGCTGTGTTCCGTCGGTGCGTGGGAGTACCAGTGCCTTTATAGGTAATTTCTGGGTTAACTCGCTCCATCGTCGACCTCATCTTTGACCTTATGGTCAAGATTGAGGTCAAGAGTTAACCCATCTTATAATAAAAATAATAAAAAAAATGTGCCTAACCCAATGCTTTAATCAAATCATGTTTTCTATTAACGTAGTCATACTAAAACGTTACAATAAAAAGTTACGTGATGTAAAGAATGTTGTTTACATAATAAAATCTTTTTTTTTTAATAGAACCAACTTTTTAAAAATCGCAAAGTAAATACAATATCATTTGATGTGCTATGTAGTACCTACCTACTAAGCTGTTTGAAGTCGGTGCGAAGGTTGCCTATCAAACTTAATTATCTTGGCACCGACTTCAAACAGCTCAGTATTAGGTAGGTAGGTACTACATGGCACATCAAATGCTATTGTATTTATTTTTCGATTTTTTGAAGTTGGTTCTATTTTTTTTTTAATTTTTAATTTTCTATTTTTAGTGCAAATTACAACCTCTTCATGTTTTGAAGTCGATTAATAAAACGTAGTGTAAGCTTTGAAAAGTTTAAGAGAATTTTTGATTTTTATTTTACATACAATACATACATACGCGAGATAATCGCGGACAAACAAACATACATACATACATACAAACATACATACAAGTCAAACTGAGAACCTCCTTTTTTTTGAAGTCGGTTAAAAAAATTATAATCTTTTATGTAACTTTAATTTAAGAAGCGTTAGTAAAAATTGAACCTTTCTTATCGTATAAGTATAATTAAGTATTTGGCCAACTGTATAATACACACATACATACATACGCTCACGCATGTAATCCCTAACAGGGTAGGCAGAGCATCAGTGGTTCTAGAACCACAAGATGCCACGTTTGACACAAATAGTGAAGGTTATCAGCTGGAACAAGTTGTATAATGGTGAGAGGTGGTTAGCTTTTCGCCCATTATACAGCAAAACACAGACTTACTGTTAACTTGGGAAGGGTAGGTAGCTGGCACATTCTAGCGAACCACTTAACACCACATTTTAAAATGATAATGAAATCATATTTATTGCTAAAATTAAATCTACGATACAATGCCTTAACCCTTTTAGCGCCAAGAGTTTTTGTCAAAAACGCCCAACACAACAAAAAATTTTTTTTAATGTCGTGGCGAATGGCGAACGCTTGGTGAACGATATTAAAGTAAATAAAAAAAAATTTGTCTGATATAATATCAGACTTTGGCGGCGAGGGCACGAAACTTAAACGTCTGATATATCAGACTTTGGCGGTGAAAATGTTAATTAACAGTAAAAAGTAAGAAATAAGATTAACCTAAGCAAAAGGAGCCAAGCTCAGCATTGTGCTGTACAAGAAACTACAAGCTTGGCCGTTGACCCTGTGGTTGGCTGGTTTTGACATATATTCTGAGAGTTATAAGATGAAACATGAGTATCTTTCACAGTACACGGCGCACCCCTTTGGAATTCCTTTCCTAATAAACTAAGATCCCAGGGCCGCCAGACCTTACTTATTTTCTCAGTCACCAAAAGTGTGGGAAAGAGTAGTGCGTACTATTAAGGCGACTACAGCACCTAAATTACGATTTTATGATGCGTAGATAAGCATGACGCACTGCATTAAATCGAAGAAAAAAATACTACGGTAATATTCAGGACATAAACTAGATAAGTAAGTAGTTTGCTGAAAACATGATTCAGCACTTTTGGTTCGATAGAAAAAGCTCACAAAGTTACCTCTAAATACCAATATTGTGTATCTTTTAAGCTGTAAAAACGATAGTAAAATGCACACAGGAACTTGAATTTGCTATGGAAATGTTCGTGATTGAACACTCTCGATAAGTAGTTAACGCATTTTTCGATTTAAGCTGTTACCTTTCCATAAATCTCATTTTTTTAACTTTCGAACATGTTTTTACGCACGCACGCTTTCATAGTCCGTAAACTTCGTGTATCGACACTGTTCGCACTGCCAGCCCAGGCCTGTTGAGAGACGGAGATGGCACTATTCCTACGTGTGCTGCCTTTATCGGGTGCTGTAGTCGCCTTAAAATAAAAATACCTGCTAGCCTGGGCCGACAGCCAATTTTCAGCTACCAGGTTCTGAAGGTACTTCCAAAAATTACTCACTCGAATGTTATTACTTTTCTATTGTCTATTTCTGTAAGGTGTATGTTACGTATAGTATAATATATATTATATATATTTATTTATGTTAAGTAATAGGTATTGTATGTGTGGAATGTAGTTTATATAGTATATTTATGTATGTATATTTGCACCCACACTTATACGTTGTTTTGTCGTTTTCTATATGTGTTCTTGTCCTGTGTTTTATATTTTATTTTATTTTCTTTCTGTTTTATGTCAGATATATGTCTTGAATCTATCGATCTATCTAATATCGTCTTCTCCACACCCCACATCCAAAGGTTGCCGATAAGATATTGCCTGTTAGCAATGGGGCAGACTTTTGTACCCTAACTTTATTAGGGGGCGTCCATTAACTACGTGAGGCGTTTTGGGTTGGGAGGGGATCGGGCCAGATCTCACTCAATCTCACTTGGGGGAGAGGGGAGGGTCTCTACAAATATCACGTAATATTTTCACCCAAAAGAAATAGTGTTAAATTGTGGGAAAGCTAAGTTAAACCAACTAAACCATGTTGTTCCAGTAGCCACTCTGAGTTCCCGTGGACTGAATTAGAACAGTCTTTTTTTTTTCAAATTTAAGTTGGTAAATCATAGCTGTTTTTTATTGTTCGATTATTAAAAGTTTAAAAATAATTAAGCAAATTATGTATGTTTTCTATATAATTTACCAACTAACGTATTTACACTAAAACTAAGCATTTTCATAAAACTCACGTGTGATGAAAGGGGGAGGGCCAAATCTCACGACATCTCACCAGAGGAGGTGGGGGGGTCGAAAAGTCGCCAAAAACACCTCACGTAATTAATGGACGTCCCCATACTGGGCCCCGATTCTGTAACTTAAGTTGTGTGTCGATGGAATGGTCGCCATTTTATCCGTTCAGGTGGCGAAATTTAGAACTATCCTAATTTCATACATCTAATGACGGCTGCTTTGACTGGTGGCGCCACCGCCAACTGAATTTTCAGTTGCTAGGTAGTTTGCAACTTCACGTTCAGTTGGCGGTGGCGCTGCTGGTCGGGGTGGTTATCAGCAAGTATATGAAAATTAAATAGTTGTCAATTTCGCCACCTGAACAGATAAATTGGCCTCCATTCCATCGACACACAACTGAAGTTACAGAATCGGGGCCTTGTCCATAATTTACCTCACTCTATATCATGTTCTGTAATGTTGGTGTGCAATAAAGTATATACAAGGTGTTTCAAAAAAACCAAAAAATAAAGAAATTCCAAAATTTAATTTTAAAAGTGAAATAGTCGCAACTCTAGTTGACGGCCGGTTTGGTCGAGTGGTAGTGACGCTGCCTCTTGATCGGCGGGTCCTGGGTTCGATCCCCAGTCGGGGCAAACATTTGTGTAAAAAGCAGATGTTTTTTCTTGGGTCATGGGTGTTTGTGTTTGTCTTTATGTGTGTTCCAAGGGACCCACGACACAAGGGAAAACCTTAGTGTAGGCCTTTGAGTGTGTAGCGTTTATTTTTTTAATCAGTTGCACGGTTTAACATCTACAAAATGAAAGTTTCATATAATTAATATGACAAACTTGTCAATTTGTAATAGAGCTGTGCAATAAGCTGAATTTTAATTAATTTTTTTGTTTTTTTTTTGTTTTTTTTGAAACACATTGTATTTGTATTGTATTGTAGTGGTGACAGGTTGCCAGCCTTTCTCCCACGATACAGCAAAATCCTCGCGTCCCACTTATGGGCTTTTACAAGATTTTGTCAATATTAATCTTGAGCTTGACGACATCCCTCGAATCCGTACTGAGTGCTTCTCTTTTATAAAGAGGAAAGATTTGTATTTTTGTATGTAACGAATTAACTTAAAAACTACTGGACCGATTTCAAAAATTCTTTCACCATTAGGATGCTACATTATCCCTGAGTAACATATGCTACATAATTTTCCCGAATTCCCACGGGAACGAAGTCCCTAGCGGAATTCTTGTCTTTTATATTGCGCACTGCCAAAGAATGAAGTTATCTGCTTGCCTCTGTATTTCCGAGTTCATACAACCCGAATATCTTTAAAGTACGAGTGAATAGGCTTCTTCTGGATGAGCTCGCTACATCCTCGACCGCATCTTTGCCCTGAGCTAGATTGTGGTCAAGAGCGAACCGAATCTAAATAAAATAAATATGCCTAGAAAGAGTTGTTAGCAGGTAGATTCTAAGTTTTTAGGGTTCCGTACCCAAAGGGTAAAACGGCACCCTATTACGGACAGCGGTCCGTCCGTCTGTTACCAGGCTGCATCTTATTAACCGTGATAGTTAGACAGTTGATATTTTCACAGATGATGTATTTCTGTTGCCGCTATAAAAAAAATATACTAAAAACAGAATAAAATAAATATTTAAGGGGGCACCCATACAAAAAACCGTATTGTTTTTCTTGTTTTTATAGATAGTGCCTTTATAGGCATTTTCTGGGTTAACTCGCTCCATCGTCGACCTCATCTTTGACCTTTATGATCAAGATTGAGGTCAAGAGCTAACCCATCTTATAATAATAAAAAAAAGATAAGTCTGTCTGAGGCTGTATCTCATGAACGACACCTCAATTTGTTCTGAATCTGAGGTGTCGTCCTATGGTCTCATGCGGTGTGGTAGGCTTTGTGAAGGGCCGTCTGGTTCGCGACCACTCTCCTACCGAACTCCGACGCCAAACAGCTTGCTGTGTTCCGTCGGTGCGTGGGAGTACCAGTGCCTTATAGGCATTTTCTTGGTTAACTCGCTCCATCGTCGACCTCATCTATGACCTTTTTCAAGAGTAAACCCATCTTATTATTTTATTATTAATAAAAAACCATGATAGTTAGACAGTTAAAATTTTCACAGATTATGTAGTTTGGTTGCAGCTATAACAAAAAATACTAAAAAGTAGAATAAAATAAATATTTAAGGGGGCGCCCATACAACGTGATTTTTTTGCCTCGTTTTTATAGTTAACTCGCCTTCCGCTCGCGGCTCCGCCCGCGTGAACTACAGGTTATATCGTGCCCAACTGTGGGACAAAAAGCCTATGTCCTTTCCCAGGCTCTAATCTATCTCTGTACCTCACCAAAATCGGTTCAGTAGTTTAGGCGTGAAAGACGGACAGACAGACAGACAGACTGATAGGCAGAGTTACTTTCGCATTTATAATATTAATATGGATGGTACGGAACCCTTCGTGCGCGAGTCCGACTCGCACTCGGCTGTTTTTTTTCTTCCACACCAAGTCCAGCGTGGAAGCTTACTATACGGAAGAGAAATATATTTAATCAATTTAATAAATCTGTCAACCATTTTAATTAAACTGACAACATTTATGTAACGAGTTCAACCATACAAAGTAACTGGTTTTGTGAGCTAATTATGTATGTATGTATGTATCTATGTATGTGTGTGGTGTTATATCAGTATCATAATGTATTTACATATTGCGTAAACGTTGTAGTTAAATTTTGTTAACATGTTACGGCGGTGATAGCCCAGTTGGTAATGAGCAAGACTTGTAATCGGAAGGTTGCGGGTTCATTGTACCACTAGATTCGTCTTTTCGGATTTATGTACGGATTTCTAATTAAAAAATAAAATAAAATAATAATTGTTTATTTAGTAAAAAATTCATACATATAAAAATAATGCTGTTAAGTTAAATTGCTATAGTGCTAACTATACTAATAATATTCCCGAACTAGAAGCGCACGTAGCCCAGTGGCGCTCGCTGATCTCAACCGATCAGTGAGGTTAAGCAACGTACACAGAGGCAGGGAACCTGATGGGTGACCAAAGTGGAAATTATCACGAGCGTTTCCGTGCTTCGGAGGGCACGTTAAGCTGTCGGTCCCGGCTGTTGTCGATTGACTACAGTCGTTAAAACCAAGTCAGAGGCCATTTGGCGGTTTGAAAACTCTGACACCAGGGTTAGCCAAGCTAGCCACACACTTGACTATATCCACACGATAAGAAGAAGAAGAATGCCCGAACTAGGTATGAAAAACCTGTATCTTGGGCTTCTTATGCGCTAAATAAAACTTGTGACTTATTTCACATTACAAAAGGGAAAAATTATAAAACAACAAGAAAATAGTTCATTATCACTTGCTCAACGGTGAAGGAAAACATCGTGATGAAACCCGCCCGTCCAAGAAAATTTTCGAAAGACGAGCGGTCCACCAACTCGCATTGAACCAGCGTGGTGGACTATGGCCTGAATCCCCTTCGTGTTTCGAAGGGAGGCCCGTGCCCCTCAATGGGGACGTATATGTGCTGGTAAAAAAAAAAAAAAACATGTTACTATAAGCAGTTTTTTTTAAACGCTTTACACTCAAAGGCTCACACTAAGATTTTTCTCCCTTATGTCGTGGGTTCCTTGGAGCTCATATACATGAACACCCGTGACTCGAGAATAAATATCTGCTTTGTACACAAATATTTGCCCTGACTGGGAAGCGAACCTAGGCAGCGTCGCTACCACTTGACCAAACCGACAAAGTACGGAGAGATTATTACTAAGTCAAATTACAATATTAATAATTATAATCTAATCTAATAATATATATAAAAATGAATTACTGTTCGTTAGTCTCGCTAAAACTCGAGAACGGCTGAACCGATTTGGTTAATTTTAATCTTGAAATATTCGAGGAAGTCCAGCAGGGAAGGTTTAAAAGGTGAGAAAATATGGAAAAAAGGCGTTACGAAGTTGGCCGGGACAGCTAGTACGATATAATAACTCGCCTCCACGCATGCCTTCCAAATTTCCGGGACTTAATTGCCCAAGATTATGGGTCATATTCTAAACCTCGGTAGGGACGTATAGGGGCTGGTAAAAAAAATGGATCATAACCATAAGATAATCATAATAATAATAAAATCATTTATTATCAGACAACTAGGCCCATAGATAAATACCTTACAGACTAACATAGGTACATATGAAATATAATTAAACAAAATAAAATTAACTAAAAATATTTCCCGGGTGTTTTTCCGGGAGTGTCCGTGGTTAAGCGTAATTGTTTAGTTGACAAACACTTCTTGATAATTATCTGATAGTTATCGGATAATTATCACCAGTGTAAACAATTCATTTGTTATATTGGTTTATAACAAACTGTGACAAACCATTATTAAAAACAAAAAAAAATATTTTTTCATTGAATATCGAATACAAATCAAGTAATCAACATGAATCAAAGGTATATTAAGTTAAAATCAGTTTTCGTCTGATTAGACATCCTTCTAATATCTTAATTTTATACTAATATTACTAGCATCCGAACGAAGTCCCGGGTAGGGTAGAAAAGCTAGTCGTAAATAAATTAACTTAGATTGTCCAAAGAAGCCAAAGGAATATCTTCATCCGATGATGATTCTATTTCCATTGGCTTTGTTGCTTGTTATTATCAATCGATAATTATCCATCTGTTATTATCACGATAATTATCATGATAATTATCCTTTCGAACCCTGATTAATATACAAAATATAATTGAAATACCTAAAACATATCGTGAAGTAACTTCATCCTTATTTCTTAGTCAGGTATATCTGCAGCTGTCTGTACAAGGAAAATCCCGCACTAGGGTCCTAAGCATGGGTAATTCCGTGATAATGCTCTCTTTTTACGTCCGCACTCGACTATAGGAGTAAAATAAAAACTTAAAATGTGCCAGCTACCTAGTCTTCTTACGTACACAGTAAAAGTCTGTAAGTGGGATGCGAGGGTTTTGCTGTATAATGGGCGAAAGGCTGACCACCTCTCACCATTATAAAAGTTGTTCCATCTAATAACAAACGTGGCATCTAGTGGTTCTAGAACCACTTATGCTCTGCCTACTTGGTTAGGGGTTATGAGCGTGATCGTATCGTATGTTTGATGTACTTACTTCTTACATATTTTTAAACAACTTAAAAAAAGTAGGTGGCTCTCAATTCGACTGCATATTTGCTTTGCATGTTTGTTACGCGATATTAAATGTGAACTAACCCCGTAAAAGTATACTCCTGAGTTGGTCCCATATCATTTTTGTCGAAAATTTAAAAAAAATAATAAAAATAAGAAACGCATAGGTACACATTATATTTATAGATGACGTTCTATTTTGTGGTTATCTGCTAATAGGCATTGTTGGAATTTATGTCGGTTCTTTGTTACGTTTTTGACGTTGTGAAACTATTTATTAATCTGTGACCACTATTATATATTCTGTGATGTGACGTTGTTAATTATTAAAAAATAAATTATTATACCCATTTCTTCAAACTACGTGCTTTGTACTTACATTTTTTTTCTTTGTTCTAGGACCACAAAATCTACGACATCCCATGTGACATATCCAGACCAGAAACCCCAGAAAATTCCAATGAAGAAGTTGAAGATCCATTTGATATTACCCACCCTACGATTCGCTTCAAAAACCCTAACCCGAAAATTGACTCGGAAAGCCTAAATCCTAGCCCTAAAGGCAATTTTGGCGATCTGACGAAAGCCTTAGACAGTCCAAAAGTCTCAAACAGAATCAGCACAATCTCAAATAGTTCTAAAACGAACTCCGAAAGCGTAAATCTGAAATCCTCAATCGAAATCTCAACTCCGAAATCAGAATTTGAACGTCTTCGAATGAACTTCGAAAACGGATTCCAAAATGGCGTCAGTTCCGATTCTAAACTTCAAAAGAACGTTCAGAAACTTGACAGTTCGAAGTTGGAAGCGCGTCTTTCGACTTCGGATAAGCCGCCCTTGAAAACCAAGCCTGTGTATCTGAAGAATAAATGCTCGAAGTCTACAGAGAACCTTCTAGAAGAGAGAGAGAAAGAGGATAAGAAGTTTCTGTCTGAAGGAAAGAGATATAGAAGAGACAGAGATGCCAACAGGAGGTTCAGTGCGTTGAAAAAGGACAGCTCGCAACTAGATATGGATAGAGAAAATGTGAGTATTTAAAACCTTTATCTTCATACTTTTAAGTTTTTCTTCTAAGCATCGTTGATAGATTTTAATTTAGTCAACAAAAAGATTTTTGAAACTAAAAATTAGCATTTTCCCCCAAAAAAATCCTTACTTTCAATGGTAAATGTCTAAATATTATGGATAGCACTATGTATCTGAAGAATAACTTCGTTCCCGTGGAAATTCGGGAAAATCATGTAGCCTATGTCCATCGGGGATAATGTAGCTTTCTAATGGTGAAATAATTTTTCAAATCGGTCCAGTAGTTTCGGAGCCTATTCAGTGCATACAAACAAACAATCAAATCTTTCCCCTTTATAATATTAGTATAGATAATTCTGGAAAAAGCAAATCATAGGGACCTAGTTTATATGTTAACGAATCGATAGAGACCAAAAAAGTACGTTTTTATTCAGTTATTGTTGAAGGAAACTGAGTTAAACCACGTTTAAAACTAGTTTTCGCGTTACATTGAGAATGACATGTTTATTACGAAAATTACATAATATTATCAGACAATTCGCTATGTCCTTGCTCAATGCCCTTTCGTTTTTTTCGGTATATGTCACGGTTAAGAACAAAAACTGATTCCTATCTATAGACTCTGATTTAAAAAAAAACAACTTGTTGCACTCCGGGAGTGCCGGCAGAAGTGAAAACTTGAACATTAACGTTGTGCATTAATATGGAAATAAAACAAAATACACAAAAAGAGTCCGTTATTCTCTCAGAATTCAAGCCCTCGACCTGTTGCTTCATTCTGCCAACTTTTCCACTCGACCAAACTGTCTACTTTCAATTCAGTAAAATAATCTATCGGTATTTGCGCACTATGTGCGAATAATCGTTGACATCTGTCACAGAGATAATTTTACCATAGGGCTGCCATCCGTCCGGGTTTCCACCCATACTTCAAAGTACACAACGCTGCTAAAGAAGTTTTCACTTCAAAAAAAGGTGGCAACCCTATCCTACGCATTTTCGATCACAGATCACGGTCACGTGACATCTGACGCGAGTTCATCGCGAGTTTAACATTTTTTCCCCATACTAAAGTGCTCAACGCCGCTAAAAGAAGTTTTCACTTGAAAAACTTTTTTGTTTTCAAAGTCTGACACCAAGGCAGGTTAGTCAGGTTCGCCACATACGTTCGCCGTGTAGTGATCGTTTGAGAATAATACCACCCCATCTCTTGCCGTGGGTGTCGTAATAGGCAACTAAGGAAACACAAATGAGACCTGCCTCCTAGTAATCCATCTTCGGCAACGACACCTCTTTGCCAGATCTTTTGTTTTGAATCTGAGGTGGCGTCCTATGGTCTCATGCGGTGTAGTAGGCTCTGTGTCAGGCCGTCTGGTTTGCGACTACCCTCCTACCGAAGTCCGACGCCAAACAGCTTGCTGTGTTCCGTCGGTGCGTGGGAGTACCAGTGTCTTAATTGGCATTTTCTGGGTTAACTCGCTCCATTGTCTACCTCATCTATGACCTTGGTCAATACAGGCTGAAAAAGAACCTCCTAACTTATTGAAAATCCTGGACCAGTATCACTTACTGAACACTTTTTTATTTTTATTTGGGGGGGGGGATTTTTCTTTTTTCCTAAACGTAGACACCACTCGGGCGCACCCCCCGAGCGCTACCCGCACCCCTCGCGTGCCTGGTGTAGGAGTAATGTCTACGTTTAGGCAAAAAATTAACTATTCCCATTGAAAAAAAGTCAAAAAAAAATTGTTTTTTTCATAAATGTGTTCTTTGAGTGATACTGGTTCAGAATTTTGAATTTGAGGTTCTTTTTCACCCAGTATTGGGGTCAAGAGTTAACCCATCTCATAATAAAATAAAAAATATTATACCCACACTAAAACAGGGGGTGTGTACCCCACACCGATAGTGATTGTAGGAATATGTATTAGATGAAACATGAGCATTGATTGTCAGCCTTTACTGACTCTTACAGTACGCCTGCGAAGAGTTGGCGACTAGCACATTCTAAGGTCTCCGTATTACAGAACGAGCGTGCGCGCACGTCTTTGTCATTTTGATAGTGAAAGAAAGAGGCAATCAATACTTAAGTATAGATAGATCAAGACTTAGGTTTCCTTCTATAATACGGGCCTTAGCTTTTCTTACACTCCCAGTCTATAAACTATGTGGACTACAGGTTATATCGTGTCCAACTGTGAGATGAAAAGTAGCCTATGTCCTTCCCAAGGTCTAATCTATCTCTGTACCAAATTTTATCAAAATCGGTTCTGTAGTTAGGCGGGAAAGCGTTACGGACAGACATACACAGTTAAGTAACTCATCCCTACTGATATTATAAATGCGAAAGTTCGCATTTATAATATCAGTAGGGATGATTCTATTTTGTTCTAAAGGTAGGTTTTGCAACAATTGTAATCAAAATCTAAATATATAAAAGGAGAAACTGACTGACTGACTGACTGACTGACTGACTGACTGACTGACTTACTGACATAGGTAACAACGCACAGCCTAAACGGCTAAACGTAGGCACTAGAAATTTGGAAGGAACGTAGCTTAGGTACCGTAGAGGTGCACTTAGAAAGGAATTCCCGAAATAGCTAGGGTCCTATTGGGCATCGTTGTATGGAGACCTGGCCAATTTTGCGTCGAGCAATGCCACTTGGCATGGCTATTCTACAGGTCAAACTGAGCTGAAAAAGCCCGTTAGCCAACCTTGACTCCGCGACAGGGGGGAGGGGGAGGGGGTTAAAGTACCGAACTCCCGGCGTTTAGAAAAAAAAATCTAGTGGATGTAATTGAGGTACAAAGTCAAGTTTGGTGTCGTTTTCGGATAAATCGAAGATGGCCAATTCATTGGCCATCTCATTTTTGTATGTTTTCATAGAAAAAAAATATAAAATGCATAAAACTCTGCATTCCAAGTGTTAAAAAAATATAAACAAACCCCAATATTTTCAGATTTTTATATGGAAGATGGTGAACAAAAAATACTCACTAAAGGCTCTTTAAATGTAGATTACAAAAACATTAACATCAAATAACTTATTACCTAATGATAATGTAAAAAAAATAGAAAACTTATTGCGGTATTCAAATATCTCAATCCGGCGCTCGGGAAAAAATATATCTAGTGGATGTTATTGAGGTAGAAAGTCAAATTTGGTGTCGTTTTCGGATAAATCGAAGACGACAAATTTATTGGCCATCTCATTTTTGTATGCTTCTATAGAAAAAAATAAAAATAGCTACAATTGTGCATTCCAAGTTAAAAAAAATATAAAAAATCCCTTTATTATCAGATTTTTATATGAAAGATAGGAAAAAAAACTCAGTTAAAGCTCTTTAAATATAATTACAAAAACAAACAACACAATTATCTTTTTACCTATTATTAATGTAACAAAAATATATTATACTTATGTACGACCATGTTCAGCGCCATAGTACGAAAAAAGCTAAAAATGCAATTAATCATTTGAATGTGTCGATTTATATATAATATAGGGTGAAATAGAAATAATTGCGACTCTTGAAAGGAAAAACTGACTAAGCGCCACAGGGCTAAATTTACAGGAAAACAGTTTAACTTTTGCTTAAAAAAATAGGTACATAAATTATTTATTCTTTCAAGTCATTTTTTTCCTTTCAAGCGTCAATCTCCATCCTTCGAACCATGAACGTACTCATGAAAACAAATATTTTCTTCAAAAATCAAAGCTGTGACAAATTTCCATTACCTGTTACATTGATAACACAGCAAAAATACCTACCACTAAAGCAGATTCTTACACAAAGCAATAAGAAAAGAAGAAATTTTTTGACCTGTGTAAAACGGTGAGGATTTGAACGAAAAAAATTATTTGCAGCCACCACCATATTTGCACAATTTCGTGCATTTCAACTGCCGTTTAAAACAGTTACATCTTGTGCCGCAAGATTTAACGCACCTACATCTTATAAGTTCTAGGCACGCCTGAGCAGCTATGGCGCTTTGGGTCCAAGGTGGCAATCAAGTTTCGTTGTCAGGTTCTTTTTGCCAGCCGAATTCAGAAGAGCAAGGTATGGTTTGCTGTTTTATAAGGCATTGCCCCCAAACGTGCACGCCCTGAAAAACTGTCCTTAATATATGTTCTTTGAGAGCAGCTTCTGTGGGAGGTTTTTCAATTTGCCTGTCCTTTTTTGTGAACAAATACTTTCGACATTCATTCACCGTCTCTGATGGGCACGACCTGTCAAAAGTAATATTAATTAATATAAATTTCATTTTTTTTTGTCATGAAGTATTTGTTGTATTCCTTACCTTTCATACATAGTGATCATGAATTTTTGAATTTCAGGGTCTGCTCTCTCATAATCTCCTTCATAAAGGAATTTCAATTGTGCAAGTGTGGTGGTAGCTGCAAATTTTTTTTTTTCATTCAAATCCTCACCGTTTAACACAAGTCAAAATATTTCCTTTTTTTTCTGCTTTAGTGGTAGGTATTTTTGCTGTGTTATCAATGTAACAGGTAATGGAAATTCGTCACAGCTTTGATTTTTGAAGAAAATTATTTGTTTTCATGAGTACGTTCATGGTTCGAAGGATGGAGATTGACGATTGAAGGAAAAAATTACTTGAAAGAATAAATAATTCATGTACCTATTTTTTTAAGCAAAAGTTAAACTGTTTTCCTGTAAATTTAGCCCTGTGGCGCTTAGTCAGTTTTTCCTTTCAAGAGTCGCAATTATTTCTATTTCACCCTATATTATATGTAAATCGACACATTCAAATGATTAATTGCATTTTTAGCTTTTTTCGTACTATGGCGCTGAATATGGTCGTACATAAGTGTATATATTTTTGTTACATTAATAATAGGTAAAAAGATAATTGTGTTGTTTGTTTTTGTAATTATATTTAAAGAGCTTTAACTGAGTTTTTTTTCCTATCTTTCATATAAAAATCTGATAATAAAGGGATTTTTTTATATATTTTTTAACTTGGAATGCACAATTGTAGATATTTGTATTTTTTTCTATAGAAGCATACAAAAATGAGATGGCCAATAAATTTGTCGTCTTCGATTTATCCGAAAACGACACCAAATTTGACTTTCTACCTCAATAACATCCACTAGATATATTTTTTCCCAAGCGCTGGGATTGAGATATTTGAATACCGCAATAAGTCTTCTATTTTTTTTACATTACCATTAGGTAATAAGTTATTTGATGTTAATGTTTTTGTAATCTACATTTAAAGAGCCTTTAGTGAGTATTTTTTGTTCACCATCTTCCATATAAAAATCTGAAAATATTGGGGTTTGTTTATATTTTTTTAACACTTGGAATGCAGAGTCTTATGCATTTTATATTTTTTTTCTATGAAAACATACAAAAATGAGATGGCCAATGAATTGGCCATCTTCGATTTATCCGAAAACGACACCAAACTTGACTTTGTACCTCAATTACATCCACTAGATTTTTTTTTCTAAACGCCGGGAGTTCGGTACTTTAACCCCCTCCCCCTCCCCCCTGTCGCGGATTCAAGGTTGGCTAACGGGCTTTTTCAGTTCAGTTTGACCTGTAGAATAGCCATGCCAAGTGGCATTGCTCGACGCAATTTTGGCACACGTTTCCCAATAGGACCCTAGCTAAAATTCCCACGGGAACGGGAATTAGCGGGAAAATACTTTTGTATGAAAAATCTAAACCGCTTAAGTTAGACGCTTGAACTTTGGCATGCAGGTACCTTAGTAAACTTAAAGCTTAGTTGCAACAGGATATTGCAAAATTCCCACGGGAACGGGAGTTAGCGGGAAAAAACTTTTGTATGTAAAAATCTAAATCACGTAAGATAGATGTTTTCAATCTGTGTACTCTGTACAAAAAAAAATTAACACGCAAACGAAGTTGCGGGCATCAGCTAGTAAATAATAAACGCTACACACTCAAAGGCCCACACTAAGTTTTTTCCTTGTCTCGTGGGTCCCTCGGAACATACATAAAGACAGACATAAACACCCATGACCTGAGAACAAACGTCTGCTTTTCACACAAATATTTGTCCCGACTGGGCTCGAACCCAGGACCTGTTGATCAAGAGGCAGCGCCCCTACCACTCGACCAAACCTACATATACCTATAGTTTATTAGTTTGCGGTTCGTCATTGCGAACACAAACAAACAAACACACAACAACAGTAGGTGTATGTAACTGTATAGGTATTTTAAGTTCGCGTGTTTCTAAAGTACTACAGACGGAAGCTGTTCTAGTTAACAGATTACACTTAATGCCATTACAGTAAGAGCTGTTTTGCAATAACGACGGGGTAACCTGATGCGTCGGTCGCTGTACTATCACGGCGTCCATTATCTATGACTCATGGTCGGAAAAAATCACGAATGCTAGTTAGAGTAGGTCTACATGGAGATTGGCAAACAATTAGGTGACTTAATAAATGTTAGTGAAAATTAATAATCTTCTTCTTATCGTGTAGGTATAGTCAAGTGTGTGACGAACTTAGCTTTTTTTTTATTATAAGATGGGCTAACTCTTGACCTCAATCTTGACCTTAAAGGTCAAAGATGAGGTCGACGATGGAGCGAGTTAACCCAGAAAATGCCTATAAAAGCACTGGTACTCACACGCACCAACGGAGCACAGCAAGCTGTTTGGCGTCGGACTTCGGTAGGAGGGTGGTCGCGAACCAGACGGCCCTTTACAGAGCCTACCACACCGCTTGAGATCATAGGACGACACCTCAAATTCAGAAAAAAATGAAGTGTCGTTGCCTGGGATGGATTACTAGGAGGCAGGTCTCATTTGTGTTTCCTTAGTCGCCTCCTACGACACCCACGGAAAGAGATAGGGTGGTGTTATTCTCAACCGATCACCACACGGTTAAAAACCCTGGTGACAGAGTTTTCAAACCGCACAATGCCCTCTGACTTGGTTTTAACGACTGTAATCAATCGACAACAGCGGGGTCCGAAGCATGGAAACGCTGCGCTCGTGATAAATTGCCACTTTGGTCACCCATCAGGTTCCCTGCCTCTAAGTAGGTACGTTGCTTTACCTCACTGACCGGTTAAGATCAGCGAGCGCCACTGGGCTAAAAGCGCTTCAAAAAAATTAATAATGTGAACTATAGCCTTAGAAACTGAACAACTTTCCCGAAGGAACCTATGTGTTTGTCTGTGGTAACGTAGCTCATAAACGAATGAACCAATTTCGATGCGGTTTGTTTTGAAAGCTTGTGACTCTTAAATTAGGTACTGAACCAATTTTAATCAAATATACAGCTAAGAACCATCTCGATTACGTCAGCTTTCAAACAAAAAAACCGCATCGAAATCGGCTATTCGTTAAGGAGCTACGTTGCTACAGACAGATATAAAAGCTATACACTCGTCAAACTAATCTCAATCTAAAATACGGAAACCTTAAAGTTAATATGACCTCAGATAGTTTCAAAATAGGAGTCGTATCTTAGTTTTGATAGGCGTATATGGGGGGGGGGGTTGGGCCGTGAAGGGGGGGGGGGGGTTGCAAAATGTGTGACGTCACACTAGGGAGGTGGGAGTCTCACAAAAGTGACCAGCTGTATAATGGGCGAAAGGCTGACCACTTCTCATCATTCAACTTGTTCCATCTGATAACCCTCACAATTTGTATCATTCGTGGCATCAAGTGTTCCGCTAGACTACTGATGCTCTGCCTACCCCATTAGAGAATGTAGGCATGAGCGTATATATGTAAAAATAAGTCTCAACTCAAACTCATTGATTAATCATCTACTGTTGTTGAATTGCGCTAATTAAACGTTAATAAGGAGGAAAATTGTAAGCCTGTTCGTATTACGCCATTTTGAACGCCTCAGTCGAATCTGTGAAGTTTAAGGTTATGTATGATCCTTTTGTGGAGCTGTGATAATTAAAAATAAAAAAGAATAATGTGTTTCGTTTTGCTGTTTCTAAATTAGAGTTTTTAAAAATATTCTACTTTTATTCGGACTATTAGAATGTTAAATAGTTGTATATTAAACGGAGGCGTGGAGTGAAATTGTTTTGAACTGAGTTTTTCTATGAGTGAGTGTTTTATAAGTTTGAAATATGGATGTAATTACAACTTTAGGTAAGAAATTATAATGTAATTAATTATCTATTAGCTAATTAGATAACATGGAAAAAAAAAACAAATTCACAAATTCAAGACGAAGTTTAATGGAATTTCTTAGAATATTGCGAAGTTGCTAGGGAAAATAAAATTTAATTTTAAATCTACTTGTATAATGTAGTGTAATGTTATTACCTAGTGTCTTTTCCGTACAAAAGTTGTATTAATAGATCCTTTGTGTCAAATTTCAACTTTTTACCCTAAGAGGGTTTGGGCTGGGCGATGATGAGTCAGGGAGTCACAGGACCTTTTTTTTTATTATAAGATGGGTTAACTCATGACCTCAATCTTGACTAAGGTCATCGATGAGGTCGACGATGGAGCGAGTTAACCCAGAAAATGCCAATAAGGCACTGGTACTCCTATACGCACCGACGGAACACAGCAAGCTGTTTGGCGTCGGACTTCGGTAGGAGGGTGGTCGCGAACCAGACGGCCATTCACAGAGCCTACCACACCGCATGAGACCATACGACGACACCTCAGATTCAGAACAAATTGAGGTGTCGTTGCCTGGGGTAGATTAATAGGAGCAGGTCTCATTTGTGTTTCCTTAGTCACCTTTTACGACACCCACGGAAAGAAATGGGGTGGTGTTACTCTGAACCGATCACCACACGGCTTAAATCGTGGTGATTTAAATATACGAGTAAAATAAAATATTTTATTAACTCAGAGCCAACCTCTTTCTATTTCATATCTGTATGTTTGCAAAGTCTTGGAAACAAAGGATGCTCCTTGTTCGTGCGGTTTGAAAATTCTGACACCAGGGTTAGCCAAGTGCGCCACATACTTGACTATACCTACACGATAAGAAGAAGAAGAAGGCAGAGTAAAGATTCTGGACACCTTTTTTTAAAGACTATACAGGGCTTTTGGTAAATCTCTTTTAAAAATCTTCGGTAAAAAAGGTTGAAAGTGATTTACCTAAAGCCCTGTTTAAGTGACTAGCTGATGCCCGCAACTTCGTTTGCGTGTTATTTTTTTTTTGTACAGAGTACACAGATTGAAAACATCTATCTTACGTGATTTAGATTTTTACATATACAAAAGTTTTTTCCCACTAACTCCCGTTCCCGTGGCAATTTTGCAATATCTTGTTGCAACTAAGCTTTAAGTTTACTAAGGTACCTGCATGCCAAATTTCAAGCGTCTAACTTAAGCGGTTTAGATTTTTCATACAAAAGGATTTTCCCGCTAATTCCCGTTCCCGTGGGAATTTCGGGAATTCCTTTCTTAGTGCACCTCTACGGTACCTAAGCTACGTCCCTTCCAAATTTCAAGTGGCTACGTTTAGCCGTTTAGGCAGTGCGTTGATATGTCAGTCAGTCAGTCAGTTTCTCCTTTTATATATTTAGATATAACTCTCACTACTATACATCCATGGTTCATTTATTAACCCTCAGAATGTCATGTTAAACATGGCATCAAGTGAAACCACTGATGCTCTGCCTACCCTGTGTTGGATTACAGACGTGAGCGAATGTAATGTATGCGATATAAGTGACGATTGTAAATCTTGCAAAAATGAAACTAAAATCCCCCTACAAAAATTTCCACAGTACTCATCAGCCTAGCGGGTATGTAAACCCATCCTTAGACGTTCAAGGTTCAAACGACGCCTTAGTTCGACTCGGTTCTTGTTACGGCAGACCCGTTTCTGCTTTATTTTGTACAATATTTTACTGTTATACCTTGCTGAAATACGGTACCGAAATTTAGGGGTAGGCTGGGAGAAATGGACTGAGTTTTTCAAAGTGCAATCTTTTGTGACGATGTTATAGTGTTTTGGTGCTTTCTGTGATGTCTTAGGTCTGTTGTACAGAACGCGACTTGATTTATACTTAAGAATTGATTGTCTCTTTCTCTCACTATCAAACTGACAAAGACGACTGCTACTTAAGTGATCAGTCTGAGTCGCGTTCTGTAATACGGACCTTAAAACTCTTGATCTATACTTAAGTAACAGTCGTCTTTTTCATTTTGATAGTGAGAGAAAGAGACAATCAATAATTAAGTATAGATCAAGACTTAAGTCTCCTTCTGTCTTAGTTTTTGAAGTGCAATCTATCATTACAAAAATTCGAAGATAGATATGTGTTTTGGTGCAAATTTCTGTAATTTTTTGTGTTCATTTGTGCTTCAATACCTTGAGTAACTTTCAGGCTAAGCAGAGAAACATATGCCATAGTTTCAGAGCAAATAAAACACATACAAAGTATAGACCAAAAATATTTGTTAAGTGAACATTACTGTGATATTGAATACTCTTGAATTGTGCTAAATTCAAGGCTACAGGTACGTTACACATACCTTCAGTAGTTAGTAATTAACAGTGTCTTATACATACATGGGCCTTTTCGAACGGCACGGCACGGCACTTTGAAATTTGAATTACCATTGCCCCCTATGTTCTCAGCTTCTAGTATTACTATTACATAGGAGGCAATGGTTATACAATTTATCCGTGCCGTTTTCGAATTATCACAGTAACATTGTCGTAATATTGTTTTGAGGAGTTTTAGGATATTATATAAACACATCCCTCAGTTTAGGGGCCATCCATAAATTACGTCACACGAATTTCATGATGTTTTGACCCCCTCCCCCTCCTTGTCACAGCTTGTCACATTTATAAGAGTCCCCCCCTCCCTGGTGTGACATCACATATTTTGTATATTTTCATATTTTTTTAATAAAAGCAGTACTCAATAGAGTTATATTTTTTTTTGGGAACTCAAAACTCGTTGTCTTAACAAAAGAATAAACTTAAAAATAGTACTTGGGACTGAAGAGGTTAAGTTTATCGTTAATAGTTAACGCGTTTTGATACTCATAACCTCATAACACATTGTGAAATGTGACGTCACGAAACTTATGACCCCTCCCACCCCCTTGTCACACAATGTCACACTTTGTCGACCCCCTCCCCACCCCTTAACGTGTGACGTAATTTATGGATGGTCCCTTATAAGTAACTGTTTATTTAACTGTATTTTCACAGGTACAAGTGTCGTCTATTAACTAGGTACATAACAACTATTAGTTCCGCGCTGCGTGTTCACAATGTCCCACTGTCTCCTATGACATAGTTCCATCTTATTTAAAGGAACGGCCAAGTAAGAAACTTGTCGTTCATAAGAAACTTAAGGCGACTACAGCACCTAAATTACGATTTTATGATGCGTAGATAAGCATGACGCACTGCATTAAATCGAAGAAAAAAAATACTACGGTAATATTCAGGACATAAACGGTAATAAGCAAACTACCTACTTATCTATAGTTTTCTAAAAACATGATTCAGCACTTTTGGTTCGATAGAAAAAGCTCACAAAGTCACCTCTAAATATGAATATTGTGTATCTTTTAAGCTGTAAAAACTATAATAAAATACACACAGGAATTTGAATTTGCTATCAAAATGTTCGTGATTGAACACTCTCGATAAGTAGTTCGATTTTTTCGATTTAAGCTGTTACCTTTCCATAAATATCATTTTTCTAACTTTCGAACATGTTTTTAAGCACGCACGCTTTCATAGTCCGTAAACTTCGTGTATCGACACTGTTCACACTGCCGGCCCAGGCCTGTTGAGAGACGGAGATTGCACTATTCCTATGTGTGCTGCTTTTATCGGGTGCTGTAGTATGTGACGCTCGCAAGCTGGCCAAAAGCAGCCACAGAATTTGGCCGTTCCGTATGTAATGCATTAGTAGTAAGCTTAAACTCTCTGTACTTCGTAAACTGCTTCGTTTTTTTTGACATCGATGGAATTTTTTAATAATAATAATGCACCTAACGGAACCTGAAAAGGTCTAATAATAATAATAACTTAACCTATTTCATGCAGGTGGCTCTTAAAGTTTCGTAAGCTTACAATTTTACTAGGCAATTTGTAATATCGCGGGGGATAATAATTTCACTGGTGAAATAGTAGTACTTAACGGTTTTTAAAATTTTCCGGTGACATGTCTACTCGTATATCTGGCACATTCTAAAGCCCGTACATAAGGAGACTCAAGTCTTGATCTGTACTTAAGTATTGATTGTCTCTTTCCCTCACTATCAAAATGGAACAGGGAACCTGATGGGTAACCAAAGTGGCAATTCATCACAAGCGTTTCCGTACTTCGGAGGGCACGTTAAGCTGTCGGTCCTGGCTGTTGTCGATTGACTACAGTCGTTAAACAAAGTCAGAGGCCATTGTGCGTTTTGAAAACTCTGACACCAGGGTTAGACAAGTTCGTCACACACTTGACTATACCTACACGGCAAGAAGAAGAAGACTATCAAAATGACATAGACGACTACTTAAGTATAGATCTGAGTCTAAGACCCGTATTACAGAAGGAGACTCAAATCTTGATCTATACTTAAATGTTGATTGCCTCTTTCTTTCACTATCAAAATGTTAAAGACGACTGTTTTTTTTTTTTTTTTTATAAAATTTGTTAACTCTTGACCTCATCTTGACCATAAAGGTCAAAGATGAGGTCAACGATGGAGCGAGTTAACCCAGAAAATACCTTAAAGGCACTGGTACTCCTACGCACCGACGGAACACAGCAAGCTGTTTAGCGTCGGACTTCGGTAGGAGAACTTAAGTATAGATCAGAGTCTAAGTCGCGTTCTGTAATTCGAACCTAAGTTTCTCCCTCCCAGTACTGCGTGGAAGTAGCTTACCTGATTTACTGCTATAGCCTATTGTGAAAACGATATTTAAGCTTGTTAAAACAACTACATATAAACATCGTGACAGAAAGAGACAAAACATAAATCACCATAAAGAAAGGCAAAGATAAACAAAGACGGCAATAGTTTCGTCTTTCAGTTTGTGTCAACTACTGCTGGGCTAACATGGACTGGACGTGTTAGATGATTTTTAACCCGTGACAAAAAAGAGGGTTGTTATAAGTTTGACGTATGTATCTGTGTGTCTGTATGGCGTGTATCTGTCTGTGGCATCTTAGTTCCTGAACGAATGGACCGATTTCGATGCGGTTTTTTTGTTTGATCGAAATTTTAAATTCATCTCTTAAACACGCTCGGGAATTGTAAAAATTATTTTTCTAACCCAAAAATATATAAAAAACACGCATACAGTACAGTTTTTCTTATCGTTAATGCAAATATTTAACCTTATTTTACGTTTACGTAGAAACTACGTTGCGTGGTTACTTTTACGGTGCGTGGCGATACAAGGTTACTCTTCTTACCAGCCCATATACGTCCCCACCGAGGGGCATGGGCCTCCCTTCAAAACACGAAGGGGATTTAGGCCATAGTCCACCACGCTTGCCCAATGCGGGTTGGTGGACCGCGGGTTTCATCACGATGTTTTCCTTCACCGTTGAGAAAGTGATAATTAGAAATCCGTACATAAATCCGAAAAGACGAATTTAGTTGTACAGGCCTGCACCAGGATTTGAACCCGCAACCTTCGGATTACAAGTCTGGCTCATTTCCAAACCAACTGGGCTATCACTATCACTGCAAGGTTATTCTATTCACTCCTTTTTAACCCCCGATACAAAAGAGGGCTTTTATAAGTTTGACGTGTGTATTTGTGCATCTGTGTGTCTGTCTGTGGCATCGTAGCTCCTAAACGAGTGGACCGATTTCGATGCGGTTTTTTGTTTTGAAAGCTTAAGTGATCGATATGGTTACTAGCTATATTTTATTAAAATTGGTTCAGCCGTTTAAAATGTATAATTATAGGCGAAAAATGTCTTCTTCTTCAATAGTATCTGCCACTCTTTACGTCTTTCAGTTAGTCCTTTGACTTCTTGATACGACATGAGATTTACTTTCTCCTTCACTTGATCCATAAAGTTCCTTCGTGGTCTTCCTCTTCCTCTTCTTTTTTCTACGTTCCAAGACCACTTTTAAAAAACATCTGAAAGCTCAGATGAGCTGGAAAAATGAAATACGGGAATACCTGATCGTTATCTGTGTAATGTCTTCGCGTCATGATAAGTTGAGATGTCGGTAACTCAATAGCATTTAATTTTAGTCTCACAGTTTTGCCCTAATTTAGTTTAATTTTATCTGTTTTACTATCTTATCCCACTCGTGTTTCGAAGGGAGGCCCGTGCCCCTCGGTGGGGACGTATGTGGGCTGGTAAGAAGACTATCCTAAGTGACAAATTCTCAGTGAGTTATTTATACATTTATTGCTGCAGCTAACACTTACACTTACACGTACTTACACGCACTTTCACACGCACTTACACTATCTCACTTGAATACATACTGGTACACATTTCTGATAAGTTACTTCATTATATATTTTTTTTCTTTTACCCCAGGTATGCGCGAAAAAAAAAACTCTAGGCACAGCTGAAAATCAGTTTGTTGTCTGTCATAGACAGCAAGTATGCTGAGTTCTGTGTCCTATTTGCTTCTACAATCTACGTCACACATTTCGCTAACCTTTTTTTTTAAATTGTATAAGAACATCTATCTATCTATCTACTTTTCCTTCCAAGATGTTCTTAAAGAAATTGTCATGTCGTATCAGGTGCCCTATCATATTTCCTCTCCTATTCTCTATAATCTTCAATATGTTCCTCCATTCTCCTACAAGTCTCAGTACTTCTTCATTTGTCTTCCTTTCTGTCCAACTAATCCTTTCCATTCTCCTCCAGCACCACATTTCAAATGCTTCAAGTCTTTCTCTATCTTTTTCTGTCAATGTCCACGACTCACACCCGTATAATACTATACTCCAGATGTATTTTATTTTAGAGTTATCGTTAGCTAATTATTGGAATGGTAAAACTTATTTCTCTATATAACGCAAAAATACATTATTGACACAAATCGCTTACATTACAGATTTTCTTATCGTTAATGCAAATATTTAACCTTATTTTACGTAGAAACTACGTTGCGTGATAAGGTCACGCTATTCTATTTTTTTCAGCCATTGAAGAACTCATATCCCATCAAATAACCCTTAAAATTTATGCCAAACGTGGCATCAAGTGGTTTTAAAAACCACTGATGCTCTGCCTACCCCAATGGGGATTATAGGCATGAGCGTTCGTATGTATGTATGTAAATCCCAGTGGCGCTCGCTGTTTTCAACCAACCAGCGAGGTTAAGGCGACTACAGCACCCGATAAAGGCAGCACACATAGGAATAGTGCCATCTCCGTCTCTCAACAGGCCTGGGCCGGCAGTGCGAACAGTGTCGATACACCAAGTTTACGGACTATGAAAGCGTGCGTGCGTAAAAACATGTTCGAAAGTTAGAAAAATGAAATTTATGGAAAGGTAACAGCTTAAATCGAAAAATGCGTTAAAAACTTATCGAGAGTGTTCAATCACGAACATTTTGATAGCAAATTCAAGTTCCTACGTGCATTTTACTATCGTTTTTACAGCTTAAAAGATACACAATATTGGTATTTAGACGTGACTTTGTGAGCTTTTTCTATCGACCAAAAGTGCTGAATCATGTTTTCAGCAAACTACTTATCTAGTTTATGTCCTGAATATTACCGTAGTATTCTTTTTCTTCGATTTAATGCAGTGCGTCATGCTTATCTACGCATCATAAAATCGTAATTTAGGTGCTGTAGTCGCCTTCAGCAAGGTTTACATCTGCAGGGAACCTGATGGGTGATATCATAGTAGCAATTTATTGCGAGAAGTTTCGTGCTCCGCAAAATGGCGTAGTTTTCAAACAAAAACAATTTTCGAATTAGCTATGCAATCCAGCTGGAATAAATCCCTCTAAGGGTTAAGTCCTATCAAAGTTAAAGTAAAAAATAGCGTTATTTCATAGAACATTCAGAATGTTACATAAAATAAATATATTAGCATTTTTAACTTTTGCGCCTATTCGCTAAAGTGCAGTCTTCCTCAAGAGAAGAATAGGCAAGAAACTCCCAGGGTCGCTCTTTTTAACTCAATCATATTTTTCTTATTTCTAATTTTCCAGGTTTTTTTTTCATTATAGGTTTCTTTAATAGAATAAGTTATCTGCTAGGTACCGATTATTGTAAATGCTGTGTAAATCTGTAATTGATAAGTGCATTAGATGTATACCTAGATATAAGACCCATAATAGTGTTATGTAGGTATTTATTGTTGATGTACCTTAATAAATAAAATAAATAAATAAATTTTCATTGACTTAATATCTGAATAACTCTGGAACTAAGCAATTTATTCCTAACTTTGTACATTTCATATTCTTTGTATCCATCTCTTTTCTTTTGTACTTCTGATTATTTGCAGTAAAGTGTTTACGTTACATACATACATACAATCAAATAAATTATGAACAAATCAATGCTTAAGAAAAAAATCGGTAGTTTCATACCAAATCCCCGTTACGTTACGACTATCAATAATAGTTCAATGCTATCTGCTCATTTTGTTACACATTTCCTATCCTTGGGTTTGCTAGAAGAAATTTCTAAATATATATGTTACAGTTAAAACTAGTTAGTAGTTAGAACGCGTTTTTCCTAGTTAGAACTAGTTTTTACTTGGTGCCTTTGTTAAAACTAGAATTGACTAATGTCTGAATCAAATATCAGTTAAAACTAGTTTCTGCTAGACAAAACGCGTTTTCCCGAAGCGAGTCAGTTAAAACTGTTCCGACCGAGGTTAGAGTTCATCATACCTTATTCTGATTGGCTTGAGGTTATGTTGTGGGTTATGTAGTTGTTGTGCTTACCGTTTAACGCAACCAAAGTCTTTTCTGGCACTTCGCCGGCCGTTGCCGCGGCACGCTCGCTTCGCTCGCTCGGCTCGTGCGTTGGGGGTCGCAGTTCTAACCTTTTTTTTTTTACTTGGGGAAATGCCCACGCATACCCCCCCATCGCAGGGGCGATGGAAGGGTTATGTCGGACTCGAACCGACTAAAACCCCAAGGTGTTCCTTCTCCCGCCTGGGCTGGGGTCACAGGTATCGCGTTAGCATTCGTCTGTGACCCCACCGGGCGCTGGACCGCTTATATCAGGGGACCAGTGCCCCCCATGTAGCCTGCTGTTTGAAGGCGTGCATGGAACACGTTGCACGCATTCCGTCTCAAGGCCTTTATTGGTGACGGTCGCCCCTGCGGCCGTCACCAGGCCTCTTCTATGGAGGCATCAGACGGGCCTCGGCTCGTCTTCTGCGTCCAGGCCTTCTGCGGCGGATAGCGGGAGCACTAGCGTCCGCCTCTCTTTCTATCTCCGCCGCCTCCTTCTGGGAAATTATGTCTTCACAGAAGGAGAGGACACTGTTCCATGACGTCTCGTTCGCACGACAGTCGCCAACGAGAGGTCCGGGCCTGCTGTTCGCAGTTCTAACCTAACCTAACCTAACCAACCCTTAACGGATTGGTTAGGCTAGGCTACTAACAAACCTAACCTACAGTTTCTGCCCCGATATAATCTCCGCGGGGGGGGGGGGGAGTTTTAACTATAGCTAGTTTTAACTATAGCTCGATGTGACAACTAGTTTTATCTGAAAATCAAATATGTCAGTGGTAAATTCTAGTTCTAACTGATTATTTCTAGTTTTAACAAAGGCACCAAGTAAAAACTAGTTCTAACTAGGAAAAACGCGTTCTAACTACTAACTAGTTTTAACTGTAACATATATAAGCTACACCTATTGTGTCTCTCTTCTTCTTGTACCTGTCTGATAAATTTTCATGTGTGTAATAAAAGAAAAAAAAATATGTTAAAGTTAATTACTTACCTCTAGACCCTCCAGTGCAGATGTACCGGCCCTTTTGTAGTGCGTGCCTGTCTACTCCCAATTGGCTATGACATCATCAATAACTCGAATATAGTTAGATTCCAAACACGTGCGTCTTACAAACAAACATACTAGTGTAGTATAGATAATAACGATAAATAACAAGTCATACATATCTCTTTTACTAGATGTTGTGATAATACAAAAATACTTCATTTATTTACACTATCCTATTAATATTATAGAAAAGAATAGAATACATTTTTATTCAGTAAAATAAAAAATAAAATCGTTTTTTATTTATTTATTATAAGATGGGTTAACTCTTGACCTCAATCTTGACCATAAGGTCAAAGATGAGGTCGACGATGGAGCGAGTTAACCCAGAAAATGCCTATAAAGGCACTGGTACTCCCACGTACCGACGGAACACAGCAAGCTGTTTGGCGTCGGACTTCGGTAGGAGGGTGGTCGCGAACCAGACGGCCCTTTACAGAGCCTACCACACCGCATGAGACCGTAGGACGACACCTCAGATTCAGAAAAAATGAAGTGTCGTTGCCTGGGATTGATTACTAGGAGGCAGGTCTCATTTGTGTTTCCTTAGTCGCCTCTTACGACACCCACGGAAAGAGACGGGGTGGTGTTATTCTCAACCGATCACCACACGGCCAAAAAGTTTAGGTTCAGTAGTTTAGGCGTGAAAGACTGACAGACAGAGTTACTTTCGCATTTATAATATTAGTAAGGAATAGTAAGGATTACTAGCTTTCCGCCAGGGACTTAATTCCCGTGGGAATTGGGGAGAACTATGTAGCCTATGTGTTAATCCAGTGTGTCAGCTACCTCCATACCAAGTTTTATCAAAATTGGTCAAGCTGTTTGAGCGTAAAAGAGTAACAAAAATCCATACAAACTTTCGAGTTTATAATATTAGTAAGGATTGAATGATGATGATAATTACATCAGTAGGGCCAATTGAACGAATGCGTATGTATGTATTTAAATCCTTAAATGTTTGTTTGTATGTATTTCATGTAATCTTGACTTTTTTTAAGTGGCATCCTGAATGTCCTATAAAATAAAGATTTTTTCTATTCTATTCTATTCTTTTCTGTGTGTAATAAATTTCCGAATAGCAAACTCAATGATAACATTAATTCTGACTCTAATATTAAATTCAAAGGAAGTGGCTGTCGGCTGAGTCAGCAATGACGTGCGGTGATCAAAAATAGGGCGGCGCGGCCCCTATACCATAAGTAACTCGTCTTTTCAAGGGCAAAGCCCTACCGCAATCTGTCACTAGTCTAAATTACAGTTATCCGTTTTTGCCAAGTCAGAGGCCATTGTGCGGCTTCTGACTTTGCAAAATGGATACTCTGACACTAGGGTTAGCCAAGTTTGCCACACATTTGACTGTAGCGGTGATATCCCAGTTGGTAATGAGCCAGACTTGTAATCGGAAGGTCGCGGGTTCAAATCCTGGTGCGGGCCTGTACCACTAAATTCGTCTTTTCGGATTTATGTACGGATTTCTAATTATCGCTGGCTCAACGGTGAAGGAAAACATCGTGACGAAACCCGCCCGTCCAAGAAAATTCATTTTCGAAAGACGAGCGGTCCACCAACCCGCATTGGGCCAGCGTGGTGGACTATGGCCTAAATCCCCTTCGTGTTTCGAAGGGAGGCCTGTGCCCCTCGGTGGGGACGTATATGGATATGGGCTGGTAAAAAAAAATAAGTTATCCGCGACATAACAATTTTCCTAGTAAAATTACAATTCCACTTAATTTTAAAGGCCGTCTGCGTGAAATTAGTATAAGTGAGGTTATGCTAGGTTAAGTTTTTTTTAGGTTTGGTTTGGTTAGGTTCGGTTGCATTAATATAAAAAAAAAACCGGCCAAGTTCGAGTCGTACTCGCGCAAGAAGGGTTCCGTATCATTACCTATAAAAACGAGCAAAAAATCACGTTTGTTGTATGGGAGCCCCCTTAAATATTAATTTTATTGTGTTTTTTAGTATTTGTTGTTGTAGCGGCAACAGAAATACATCATCTGTGAAAATTTCAACTGTCTAACTATCACGGTTCATGAGATACAGCCTGGTGACAGACGGACGGACAGCGGAGTCTTAGTTATAAGGTCCTGTTTTACCCGTTAACCTATCAATGTGTGGCGTCCATGATCGTGATTTTGCCAATGTCTGAGTCTTTAAATTAAAATTAAAGACTCAGACATTGGATGATGATTTTGGAGCACTTAGATCCTTTTAATCAAAATTTAGACTTAGAATTTAGATTTATACTCATTTTTAACCAACTTCAAAAAATGATTTTTAACCGATTTCAAAATTATTTTTTTTTGTTCGAAAGAGTATACTCCAGAGGTGGTCCAAATTTTATCGAAAATTATTCAGCGCTTAATAAATCAACAAAAACAAAAAAAAAACTACAAACCAAAACATCATCTAAATAATTGAGTGACATTTTCGTTTGTGGGGTATTGTAGTCTGCAAAAGATACTAGTTATCTAGGTACTTTATGCGAACTGTTGTTGGGATTGAAGTCGGTGACTCACACGTTGTTTTAACGTGGAAAATTATATTTTTTTTAATAAAAAGGACAAATTCAGTGTATTTTTCGTCATTATAGTATTTAATTATGTGTTTACATCGCGAAAGTTTAAAGTGTTATACTAAGATCCTTGTTTACGATAAGGACGGCCTTAAATTTAAATAAGCTTTACTATGATGAACCTTTTAATTATTACTATAAGATGGGTTAACTCTTGACCTCAATCCTGACCATAAAGGTCAAAGATGAGGTCGACGATGGAGCGAGTTAACCCAGAAAATGCCTTTAAAGCCACTGGCACTCCCACGCACCGACGGAACACAGCAAGCTGTTTGGCGTCGGACTTCGGTAGGAGGGTGGTCGCAAACCAGACGGCCCTTTATACCACACCGCATGAGACCATAGGACGACACCTCAGATTCAGAAAAAAATTAAGTGTCGTTGCTGGGATGGATTACTAGGAGGCAGGTCTCATTTGTGTTTCCTTAGTCGCCTCTTACGACACCCACGGAAAGAAATGGGGTGGTGTTATTCTCAACCGATCACCACACGGTAAGAGCGTATGTCGCTGTTCCTCAAAGTCCCATTGTAATAAATTACTTATTACTTAATTATCATTTAAAGGGAATGCAATGCTTATCAATGCATGTTTATTTATTTTGTTTAGACAGACTGTTTAAAGTCATAGTTCCTGATAACTACAGGAAACTTCCGTCGTTAGGTTAGGTACTTACTTGTTTAGGTTTATACATAAGTTCTTATATCATCATGTAAGAGCTACATGTTACAATACTGAGAAAATCCAGGTTTTGTGAGCTATGAAATGTAATGGTAAGTCGGACTCGTGAGCGAGAGGTTCCAAGTTCGATCCCAACTTATAACACCCTTTTTTTTAGATAGATAGATAGATAAATACTTTATTGCATATTTTACAAGGTTATTTTAGCGTCGTTGTTTTTTTTTTAATCTTTATCTAAATATATATAAAAAATAAGTTTAAAAACTAAAACCCGACTACTGAAGAATCGCGCTCTAAAAAGTATGAACCTTCGACTAATAGAAAGCTCCCTTATATCAGCGGATGACTACATAATTTAACCGAATTCCCACGGGAACGATGTCTCGGTCGTAAAGCAAGTCTAAAATTTTTATATTATAAAGAGGAAAGATTTGATTGTTTATTTTTTTGCATTGAATTGGCTCCGAAACTACTGGACCGATTTGAAAAACTCTTTCACCATTCGAATGCTACATTAACCCTTAGTAAAATAGGCTGTATAATTTTCCGGAAGTCCCACGTTAACGAAGTCCCGGGCGAAAATCTAGCAGCCAAATAAAAATATTTGATACTTGCACGTTGATTCATGTAGTTGGTCGTCAGTGCCCTATATAAAATAAATTATTTTCTCGTACAGTAAACAAACTCCATTATCAAACCAATATGTAATGTTATTAGTCAGTCAGTAACCACCGGTCGAAGTATCAAGTTGTGTGTGTCGGGTTGTAACTCGAAAAGTGTGCCAATGAGGATCAAGATCTTTTTGGTCAAGATCGAATATTTTTTTCTCAAGTTGTTATAGAATTATTTTTATGGTGGCAACATGGGAACTGTTGCAGGTACTGTGTGATTGTTTTTTTTTTGGTTTTCTGTTTTACTGAGGTCCTTAAATAGAATGTAAATAATGTAAAAATTAGTAGGTACTTTAAAGACGCCAAGCAGTACCTCTCTAAACGCAGCAAAATACAGTCTGACGTTGCGAAATCATACATGGAAATAGATAAACAGCAGCACGATAACGACAAACTCGCGCACGGCTCACGCTGAAACTTCACTTTGATTGCGCGAGAGTCCCGCGCAAAGGCTTTATATTTTGACATAGGACCGCGGTGTTGTCGCGGCGCTGTCACTATCGTACTCGGCATTGGTGTAATCATAATGTGGAAATAGATAAACAGATTGCATTTTGTATTTTTAATCATCGACAAAAAAAGAGGAGTGTTATATGTTTGGACCAGTATCACTTACTGAACACTTTTTTATTTTATTTTTTAATTTTTTTAGGGGGGGAAGTTTTTTTTTCCTAAACGTAGACACCACTCGGGCGCACACCACGAGCGCTACCCGCACCTCTCGCGTGCCTAGTGTAGGAGTAATGTCTACGTTTAGGCAACTATTCCCATTGAAAAAATATTTTATTTTATTTTTTATATGGTTAATTTTTTATATGGTTTATTTTTTATATGGAACTAACGACGCCTGAAAAATGCTTCGATTTAATAAATAAAACTCATAATTTGAAAATAATCACAGCCAATATTCGAAGCATCGATAAAAATTTTGACTCTTTTAAAGTTTTATTAAATAGATCAAAGGTCTCATTCGATATTATTATTCTCACAGAGTGCTGGCTTGATGATACGACTCAGGTAAATAGGATTCCAGGTTACTCGCACTACTGTTCTACCCGTAACATAAACAAAAGTGGCGGAATAGTTGCTTACATTAGGGATGTGTGGAGTGTCTCAGTCACGGAGCCATCGTGCTCTGACGCTTGTTGTCTTTTAATAGAAATACCAAATGTACTTACGGTAATTAGCTTGTATCGCTCTCCTTCTTTTAAAAATACTTCTAATTTCTTGGTATCTCTGGACGAAGTAGTCTCATCTCTAAAACATTGCCCCAACGTTGTAATCACAGGTGATATCAATATTGATATCCTGGCTAAAGATAAAACTAGCAGTCGGAACCCATCGGATTATCTGTGCTTAATGGCAGAACATGGCTTTATGCCTGCTATTACTAAACCGACGCGAAAACTTGCCTGCTTGGACCATTTCTTTATAAGAACCTTGTCCTCGGCAACGGGTGTAGTTGTCGATACCGATCTAACTGACCACAACCCCATTATTTTGGGTATTGTGGCAAGCAAGAAAAAACAAATAAATAGAGTTAGGAAAGTAATTAACTATGAGGAACTCAACAATGACTTAAGCCATATTGACTGGGGCGTCGTCTGTCAACACAAAGACGTGAACGACGCCGTCGCAAGCTTTGAAGAAGTAATTGCTGCTGCCGTTGATAAGCATACTACAATGGTTAAAATCAGTAGGAATAAATATAATATCGAACCGTGGATGACTCCAGGTCTCCTACGATGTGCTCGGCACCGAGATCATCTGCACGCCTTGTGTAGACAATACCCCAAGGATAAGGTTCTCCAACTATCTTTCAAACGTTATAGAAACTTTTACTCTAATCTAGTAAGGAAATTAAAAAGAGAGTTTGAAAGTAACAAATTAGAACAAAATAGGTCTAATCCGAAGGGACTTTGGGCTGCTATAAAAGAAATTTGCAACTTTAAACCAAAAAAGGCTGATCCAAATGACCTAAATTAAATTAAATTCTCTTAACTTATATGTAATTTCATTCATTCTTTTATTTTATAAGTACAATTCAACTCTATAAGTAACATAAAACATGGTTTCCCAAGATACAGGCCCTGCCTAGTTTGGGAACCCCTGGAAACTCTTACCATATCATAACTAGCTTCAACTATAATAAACTCTCAATAATTATTTTTTTCCTTAAGCATCACTTAGGCCCGTATTACAGACGGAGACTCAAGTCTTGATCTATCTATACATAAGTATTGATTGTCTCTTTCTGTCACTGTCAAAATGACAAAGACGACTGCTTCTCAAGTATACATCAGAGTCTGGGCTCGCGCTCGGCTCACGCTGAAACTTCACTTTGATTGCGCGAGGGTCCCGCGCAAAGGCTTGCTCACCCTATGGCATTGTCAATGTTGACATTTTGACATGGGACCGCGGTGTTTTCGCGGCGTTGTCACTATCGTACTCGGCCTGCTGTAAATTCTGAGAGGTTGTTTATGCGATTATTTTGATGACAGTTCGTTGAAATTCTATTTATCTATCGTGTATATTTTTTGTTATTTTTAAACATCCTGCCTACTTATGACTAATTGATACAGTGTATGTAGTGGGAAGTGATGGACAGTAGATTCCTTTATTTGGGTAACGAATAAATTGTATATTTCCTTTATTTCGGATTTGTTAATACGTATACAGGGCTTTAGGTAAATCTATTTCAACCTCTCGATTGGTTAATCAGTCCATGAAACTGAACAACTTTCCCCCAATGATAGGTCAAAATACGAAAAAAAAATTTTGAGTTCCCATACAAACTTCATCAGCATAAGTATAGCGCATTTTGTATGGGAGATCAATTTTTTTTCGTATTTTGACCTATGTTCCTTGGGGAAAATTGTTCAGTTTCATGAGCACCCGAGAGGTTGAAAGAGATTTACCTAAAGCCCTGTATATTATTAGGTCTTTACCGTTTCTCATAAAATATTTTTGGAAAACTGAATTTCCCATACTAACGTTTTTGGATTTTTCTCGGGGATGCGAAATCCAAATTTAGCAAAATTTTGTGGGAAAGTTTGGACAACATTAAGTTAATTTTCATCATACTTACTTTATTGAAAGTTGTAACTGTAACAACGCTACAGCAAAAATAAGCAATGAAACGGGCAACGGATGAAACGAGCTATATTTTTGAGCTTCTTTTTCAGCAAATAAATCTAAAGTAAATATGTATTAATTTGACTCAATATCTCCGTTATAAGGCCAAAGTTTTAAATAAAAAACAATTTAAGTAATAGATGTTCAATCAAATAAATTATGAATAAAATAAAGCTTGAGAAAAAATCGGCAATTTCATAGGTAAAGACCTATTAAGTATTTATTGCAAAAACACAGTAAGAAACATTTACATAAAAAATAGTGTACAAAAGGCAGCTTATCTCTAGAAGAGATCTCTTCCAGCCAACCTAATCGGTGAGAAATAGTGTACACTTAAGAGCACGTCAAGCTTGACACTTTGGACCGGCCCTGCATTGTATGGCGCGCAGTATAAATCAGAGTTCAGCTTAAACTGGTAGTGTAAAGCGTGACCTGCTCTTGACTGTACGAGACGGGAAGAGAGAATTGCGCACAACGGAAAGAAAATACCAAATAAGAGAGGGGAAAGAAAATACCAAATAACATATTTTTATTTTATTTCAAATTTGTAATTTCAGAGGATAATTTTAATTGGTTTACCACATTTTAAGCTCAAACTGTAATTTAGTTAAGAATAAACTGTTGTTATCCAAATAAAATAAAATAAATTTAAATTGAACAAAAAAAAGTAAAAAACTTACAGCCTATTAAACTTTTTTCTGTCTCTTTCTTAAAAAACGTAATTTTGTATGTATGTAATCAAAATGGCAGTACAAAACGGTGGTGTTACAAAACGTAATTTTGTATGTATGTAATCAAAATGGCAGTACCGAATTGTGACTTCACTGTTCATCATTTTCTTCTCTGTCTAAGAGTTTCAAAAATTCACAACTTTGTTATTAAAGATATATATTTAAAAACAATTTATACCAACAACACTACCAACAATTAAAAAAAATACTTATGACCAGCAGTTTACGTCTTGCAGCTGATATGATGATTCTTCTTCTTCTTTTCGTGTGGGTATAGTTAAGTGTGTGGTGAACATGACTAACCCTGGTGTAAGAGTTTTCAAACCGCACAGTGGCCTCTGACTTGGTTTTAACGACTGTAGTCGAACGACAACAGCCGGGACCGACAGCTTAACGGTCCCTCCGAAGCACAGAAACGCTCGTGATAAATTTCCACTTTGGTCACCCATCAGGATCCCTGTCTGTGTGTACGTTTCTTAACCTCACTGATCGGTTGAGATCAGCGAGTGCCACTGGGCTACGAGCGCTTCAGATATGATGATACTCCAAGTTCATAATTAATGTTTTTTTTTCTCTTTTTCCAGCTAAACCGGCTTATGAACGAGATATACGACACGGTGACAGCTGTCAGTATGACGCAGAAACCAGGCAGCTTCCCATCAGACCTGTCAGATGGCAGCGCTAGCGAGGGTAAGTCACAAAGTGGTTACAGTTCAGAATGGTTACAAGTAATATACGACACGGTAACAGCTGTCAGTATGACGCAGAAACCAGGCAGATTCCCACCAGACCTGTCAGATGGCAGCGCTAGTGAGGGCAAGTCACAAAGTAGTTACAGTTCACAATGGTTACAAGTGATATACGACACGGTGACAGCTGTCAGTATGACGCAGAAACCAGGCAGCTTCCCACCAGACCTGTCAGATGGCAGCGCTAGCGAGGGTAAGTCACAAAGTGGTTACAGTTCAGAATGGTTGCAAGTAATATACGACACGGTAACAGCTGTCAGTATGACGCAGAAACTAGGCAGCTTCCCACCAGAACTGTCAGATGGAAGCGCTAGCGAGGGTAAGTCACAAAGTGGTTACAGTTCAGAATGGTTACAAAATATACGACGCGGTAACAGCTGTCAGTATGACGTAGAAACCAGGTAGCTTCCCACCAGACCTGTCAGATGGCAGCGCTAGCGAGGGTAAGTCACAAAGTGGTTACAGTTCAGAATGGTTACAAAATATACCACACGGTAACAGCTGTCAGTATGACGCAGAAACCAGGCAGATTCCCACCAGACCTGTCAGATGGCAGCGCTAGTGAGGGCAAGACACAAAGTGGTTACAGTTCAGAATGGTTACAAGTAATATACGACACGGTAACAGCTGTCAGTATGACGCAGAAACCAGGCAGCTTCCCACCAGAACTGTCAGATGGAAACGCTAGTGAGGGTAAGTTGGTAGTCTTTTTCTTCTTAAATTTAAGAACTGATAATTAGTCGTGAACGTGATGTTAGATTTAGAAATATTTGTTTTATAAAAATAAAGAAAATGAATGCAGTAAGAAGTCTGACGACGAAATTGAAAAGCCTAGTGGTTTGCCACCACAGTTTCATTTTGAAGAAAGCATCGAAAAAGATGCAACAGAACCCTTCGAAGATTGCGTCGAAGAAAATATCACAGAAACTGAAGCCTGTGATTCCTATACTAAAAACGAGCCTTCTACAAGTAAAAGGTCTGAAAGGTCCAAGAAATCGCGTCGGTTCAGGCCACAGACATACTGGGTGAAAAAGAACCTCCTAGCTATTTCAAAATCCTGAACCAGTATCACTCAAAGAACACATTAATAAATAAAATAAAAAAATCGATATTTTTTCAATAGGAATAGTTTATTTTTTGCCTAAACAAAGACATTACTCTTACACTACACCAGGCACGCGAGGGGTGCGGGTAGCGCTCGGGAGGTGCACTACTAAGAGGTTCTTTTTCAACCTGTATACACGACTAGATTACGCTTGTCTCATCTTCTCTATAGAAACCAAACGTGCCATTATTTTTCTACCTACTGTGACGTCACACGTGCGATTTAGTTATAAAATGGTGCTAAAGGAAGCAAATTTTGCTCCGTTTTTCACACTCGAATGTAACACTTGCGTCGTCTAGTCGTGTATATGTCTGTGGAACAGGGGCACTATTTTTGAATCACTCGCCTCGTTTCGAGCGATATCTTTCGTTGATTTGCATCGATGCTTTTGATTTTAAACCGACTTCAAAAAAGGAGGAATATTTATACGTATATATATTTTTTTAATGTTTGTCCGCGGATAACTTCGTCGTTTATGAACCGATTTTGATTATTCTTTTTTTGTTGGAAAGGGAGGTCCCATGGTAAGGAAACCAGGATCTGATGGTGGAATCCTGAAGAAATTGAGGGAAACTCTCGAAAAAATTGTCTTTTTGGGGTTGAAGTCGGTGACTCTTACGTTTTTGACGTGGAAAATTTTTGAATTTCTTAACTACTCAATTCCATGAGTACTAAGACCCTTTCGCTAAAATGTATTGATCAAAAAGTCCGGAAATCAATAGAATCCGCGCAAATTAATAAAAGATATCGTTCGACACAGGCCCCCTTTCCCACTGCACTCTGGGCAAGTGACTGAGATGTTTCTTTGCTATATTTAATCTAAATCTGTTTTGTGGAAGAAAATTGAAGCATAAATTTTTTTTTCAGATTCAGTCAAGCTTACAAGAAGCCTTACGGAGAAACGTAAGAACTACGTACGAAGAGTATCATCGAGAGTCGCTTACTTGGACCCGAAGAATACGAAGAAAACGCGCTTCAGGCATCAAACTTCAGTCTGCTCTTATAAGTCGGAGATCTTGGACAACCCTTATAACACTTTCAGGTATAGTGGAAACGCTTTTACTACTTTTAGCTGTATTACGTTTTTATAGAATAGAAAGTTTGAAAAAACAATACCATACAATCCATACATACACCAAACTTCGCCCTGATAGTATTAGTCAATTTGAGATAAAGATAACACTTTTAGCTGTATAATTTCTTAGATATTGCAAACTTTAAGAAAAACGCGCACTTTAACTGCGCAGTGACTTCAGTTTGTTTTCGGAAGCAGAAAATGTCTATTTATACAACACTTTTAAGTAGTGACAAACTGAAAACACTTACCAATTTGAGCTATATTAATTACCAGTGTAATACTATTGTTGCAAACTTTTGTATTACTTCTTATATCACTCTTATGACATAAAGTAACATTTGTAACACTTTGAGTGACCAATATTAAAATCGCAGCTATTTCATCCTCGTTGTCAAATTGTACCAGCTGCCAGCACTTGCCAGGCGTAATTTAAGAGTAACAATTGCTAGAAAATTTTGAAAAATGTGCTTGTTTCAGATCCTGGAAAAGCTTTAGAACCTCCCAAGGCAACATAGCAAACAAAATGGATCACCGCGTCTCCACAGATTCAAAATTTAACTTGACAGATAGCAAAGGAAATATACTATCTATGAAGAATGACTTTGACAGCTCAGATAGCATAGATAATGAAAGTATAGATGAAAAGACTGGGTGTGTTGATATTGAGCTACCTTTCGAGCCTCGAGAGAGGGGGCTGTTTAACGTGTGTCTTTTGGTGGGATTAAACTACTTGACTGGACAGGCTTATGTGAAAAGTGTTTTTCCGAACCAGGTAAGACTTAGCTTTTATTTTATTTTAATTCTCAAGTCTACAGCATTAACAAAACTTATAATACTAATGAATTTATCTAAACATTTGCCAGTTACAGACTTATAATTTGTTACCTTTACATACATGAATTTTAGTGGGTACATTTTTAATGAAACATTGTGGACATTGTGGTTGTGAAATTAAATGAATACAGCAAACTAATCAAAAACAGAAGTAATCTACTACTAGATTACACTTGTATACCTACGTATATAATATGAGAGTATTGTTTGTTTTGTTGTGCAACTTCTAAAACACTATACGAGCTTTTCTTAACTCCTATAGTGTTTTAGAAGTTCTATAAGGGGTTAGGCAGCTAAAACTAAGTATGTTATGAAGAAAAAAAAAGTTTTGACTTCAATGTAGAAATGGATTAACTTAGTCAACATAATTTTGTATAAAGTTTTTTTATTCGCTCTATTCCAGGTACAAGTCCCACCCCACATTGAGAACCTGATCTTCCCTGAGACTCTGAGCTCAGGTTCTACTGGACAATGGACAGCTGATGCTAAACGAGCCCAGTGCTACTCACTGGTTTTGACCGACGAACGAGGCGAGAGGTCTTATGGGTAAGTTAGTTACGGCCAATCAGAAGCTAATAGTCTACAACAAAAGCCAATCATAAGTGATGATCCGCAGCTAAATAGCCAATCAGGGCTCTTGATCTACACTGAAGTGTAAGGGGTGTATTAATTTACGAAAGAAGCGAGATAGCTGCTGGGTAAGTCGTTTAGAAATTAATTTGAGTAGCCAATTAGGATCTGAGGTCTGCAACAACTCCCAATCATGAGCGATGGTCTCCAACTACTCAACCAATCGGAGCTCAGAATTTACTGGATATTGGATTAGTGATGCTATGTTTTAATCGATGAAAGCAGCCAGATCTTAGCCAATCAGAAAAGTAGCTTTGTATCAACAGCCAATCAGAGTTCTGAATCTACGCTGATGCTAAAAGAGCGCAGTGCTATTCACTTTTATTGACACATGAAAGAGATGAGAGATCATACGGGTAAGTCAGTTACAAACTTAGTTACAGTCAGTCAGAACACACCAACAGCCAATCATAAGTGGACTGCAGCTACACAGCCAATTTGAGCTCTGAATCTCGGCTGATACTAGTTTTTAGTCTTAGTTTTGGCATTAATCGATGCAATATTTAATAATTTTCAGATATTGCCGACGTGTGCTACCAGAGGGCGCCACCACTTGTCTACCGCTCTGCTATTGCCTCATTGGGAAGTACAGAGCGCCTGGATTTTATTATAAGGTATACCTTAAAACCATCATAAAGTCGTTTCATCCTAGAGATTGTATTTCGTTTATTTTTAATCGACTTCAAAAAAAAGGAGGAGATTATCAATTCGGGTGATTTTTTTTTTTTTATGTTTGTTACCTCAAAACTCCGTCATTTGTAAACCGATTTAAAAATTTTTTTTTTAGTTCGGAACTTCGGAAGCATCTACTTCCAGATTGGTCCCATAAAATTTTTATCAAATTCGCTTCAGTAGTTAAGGTCATAAATAAAAAAAACTGAAATTAACGGTCATATATGTGGATGATAATAGGTCATCAATGTAAACGAAGCAAAAACGAAGTAGTTCCCTGAGACTTTTAAGTTGTTTTTTGGGGCTCCTTTGTGGTGATCTACCGTTTAGTGACCGGTAGCGTATATTACCACCACACATCTTCCCTGCTGTCTGGTAATCGGTTGATAATATCACCTACCACCCCATACATTTCATGCCATCTGGCGATCGGTTTGAGAATTGTACTGCCCCGTATCTTTCTTGCCATCTTGCGACTGGTTATGAATATCACCACCTCATATCTTTCCGTGGGGTGAAAGTAATTGATCACTATATCGCTCTTTAATCTCGAGTGATTTAGTGCTTTATAATAAACTAGCTTTCCGCCCGGTGCTCCGCCCGCGTGGACTATAGGTTATATCGTGCCCAACTGTGGGATAAAATGTAGACTATGTCCTTTCCCAGACCCTAATCTATCTCTGTACCAAATTTCATCAAAATCGGTTCAGTAGTTTAGGCGTGAAAGACGGACAGACAGACAGACAGAGTTACTTTCGCATTTATAATATTAGTATGGATCTACGAGGGAGTTATATGAATGATAAATGATAACCTTTAAAAAGAATAAAATAAAACATTTTTAACAAAAAATTGATCCGCCTTCAAAAAGGGTGAAATATTTTTTTAAAGCTGTGTTCACGAGTAAGTAGTGGTTACGGGTAAAACAGCAAATAGGTGAATTCATAGCGGAATATGGTAAATAGAGAGGAAGTTTTTTTTGACGTCGGCGTCGAACAATTACGCGCATGGCATAACTATCTTAGTTTTTATACTGCCAAAAAGCTTTTGCGACGTCAAAAAAAAATTCCTCTCTATTTACCATATTCCGCTATGAATTCACCTATTTGCTGTTTTACCCGTAACCACTACTTACTCGTGAACACAGCTTTAAAAAATTATTTCACCCTTTTTGAAGGCGGGTCAATTTTTTGTTAAAAATGTTTTATTATTTTCACACTCAAAGGCCCACACTAAGGTGTCCTTACTACAGAACGCGACTCAGACTCTGATCTATACTTAAGTAGCAGTCGTCTAAATATAATTGATCTCTAAAGCAGTCATCTAAATATAATGAATACGATAAAAGAAACGTTAAAAAAATTTAACTGACTTCAAAAAGCGAAAACTAAAGACAATGTTGTCGTTTAATGCCCTACGTACCTACTGATCTACCTTCAGCATATTTAACTTGGCACTGACTTCAAACAGATCGTTGGTATACAGTCGAACATAGAACTGTCCTTTTTTGAAGTCTGTTAAATAGCATACAGCGCCATCTGTTATTAAAATCTGAAACTTTTTCCGCCACAGGTGCTCCAAGAGATAGAATCCCATCACGGCAGCTCTGACGTCGAAATCCACTCCATCCTCCAGCAACTCTTCGAAACTGACTTCCCAAACCCTGGTGAAGAAATAACCATCAGTTACTCCAAGCCAGAATTAAACTCACAAAGAAACTCCACAAACTTAAGCGATTTAAAATGCAAAACTATGCCAGACATGCGTAAAAGTAACCAAAGTGACAGCAGTGGTAACAAAAGTGTTTTTGATGATAAAAGTGTTTTTGGAGATAAAAGTGTTAATGGAGACAAAAGTGTTAAAAGTGTTTTTTCGGACAACAGTGAGATACCAGAGTATTACGATTTGGAGAATAATAACGGACCGAAGAAAGTGTTTTTGAGCTTGGATGGACCGAGGTAATTGTTATTCATATTAAGTCTTTCATTACCTATGAGATTGTTGTCTATCTTCTCTAGTTCAGAGAAGTTTTAAGAGAACTGGAAGATCTGTGATACCATTCCTTTTTTTAATGCTCTTCAAAGTTAAAAATTAAATGAAGATCTTTTTTCTTTTGTTCTTAAGACTTCGATAGTTCACCATAGTTTTAATTTAAATTATTTAAACAAATATCAATGTAGGTAGTACAGGCATAAATTACAGATAATGAAAACAAGAAAATGTAGACTGTAACACCAATAAAAATAAGTTATGATAACAAACAGTGCAACTTTTGGAAAAAAGTTTGAAATAGAATTAAAAATCTTTAAAAAAAATATTTTCCAAAAACGGTTTGGCCAGAACACGTAGCTGATGAACCTAGCTACTCAACCTAATCCTGTATAATAGGGACTAAAATATGGAATTGCTGATTTGTCTTCAAGTATTAATCCTATCTTCTAAATATATAAAAGGAGAAACTGACTGACTGACTGACATATCAACGCACAGCCTAAACGGCTAAACGTAGGCACTTGAAATTTAGAAGGGACGTAGCTTAGGTACCGTAGAGGTGCACTAAGAAAGGAATTCCCGAAATTCCCACGGGAACGGGAATTAGCGGGAAAATCCTTTTGTATGAAAAATCTAAACCGCTTAAGTTAGACGCTTGAAATTTGGCATGCAGTTACCTTAGTAAACTTAAAGCTTAGTTGCAACAGGATACTGCAAAATCCCCACGGGAACGGGAGTTAGCGGGAAAAAACTTCACGCGGTTCCCGAAGTTCACGCGGGCGAAGCCGCGGGCGGAAAGCTAGTTAATATTTTAAATGCGAAAATTTCTGCGGATGTATGGATGTTTGTTACTCTTTCACGCTCAAATGGCTAAAACAATTTTGATAAAATTTAGTATTGACGTAGCTGACACTCTGGATTAACACATAGGCTCCCAATCTCCCCGGGCGGAACGCTAGGTATTTTACAAAATTATTTTTTAGTCCACCAACCTACATTGGGTCCCTCTTCATGTTTCGAAGGGAAGCCCGTGCCCCTCGATGGGGGCGTATATGAGCTTGTATATAAAAAAAAACTATTAAGATAAAATAATTATATCTATTATAATAATCCGTTTAAGTATTAAATCGGTTTTTAAATCCTGACAAACTTTTGTGCTACACTCAACTATTAATACGCAATATCATACCTACACACATAACTCACATATTTATCCCCTGTTATACATATTATACATTATATTGTACATTCTCTTTTTTAGTGTTTATCTTCGCTGCTGAGCACTCGTGACTGACGTTAATGAGGTTATAGCAGAATACCAGTGTTTTGTCCTTTGGACAAAGCTTATGCTGAGCTATGGCCTTTTTGTTGCATTCTGACACACACACAACACTAGAATAACTCTGTAACCTTTAATGTGTATTTGTACTTCTGACTGTTTTGAATGTTGTATGTATGTTTTAAAGCAATAAATAAATTCTTTGTCGGTCTGTCTGTCTAAATGAACTGGAAGGTTTTTGTTTTACCTACTGACTTATATAGGAGATGATTAAAAATGTTCCTTTATTATTTTTTGCAGAATAAAAACAATAAAACGCCCAATCGAGCCTCGTGTCGACGAAAATAACCTATCCCTTCTATTAGACACTCTGGGCGCCGGATTAACTATCAAAGTCTTCGGCTCTCTACTCCTGGAGAGGAAGGTCCTCATCATGGGGGATCAGCTCAGGTAAACATAACATCCTTATAGTAACTAATTTAAGTCACATATTCTGTCATATATTCATCTACACGGCTCCGAAACTACTAATTCTTACGTCTTGTAAAAAAAGTGCGTACACACACAAATACAATACATTCTTCACACGCACATATTTCCTTGTTTTTGCACACTTGCGACAGTTAACTATAGCATTTTTCAATTCTTTTTTCTTGTTTCAATTCTTTTTTTTTTGTTCTGGGGTTGTTACCCTCATTTTGTGTTTGTGTTTATTTTATTATTATTTATATTTTTTACTAACATAGTATTTAAATTGCATTGCAAGAAATCTCAGATTTTCCTGCCTGTTCTTCTCTGAGGAAGACTGCACCTTTGCGAATAGGCGTAGAGTCAGTAGGGTCAAAAGAACGAATGCGTGTGTTATGTATGTATTTAAATCGTTTAATGTATGTTTGCATGTAATTCATTGTAATCTTGACTTGTTTTAAGTGGCATCCTGAATGTCCTATGAAATAAAGATGTTTCTCTATTCTATTCTTTTGTTACTAACATTCTATGGATCATTGGTCTGAAAAAAATTAGGAAAAAAATTATTTTTTTATTTATTTAATGTTTCTGTTTGTTTTTTTTTATCTAGAGAGAAGTAATTTTCTGTTTCGTGTACATAGTAGAATCTGTTATTGTCTTAGACCATACACACTATAGATGGAGCCAGGAGCGTGCCCCTTATAGATAGCAATATTTACCCCTTCCCTGCACCCAACCATACCTCACTGTACAAAAGCTGTACAACAACTTAACTAATGGAGTGTATTTTCTCACAAATTCACCACAAAAACGAATAAACTTTATGCGCATAACCTTAAAAACCGTAATGACTGACAGAAGCTGCAGATCAAACGCTTTGTTTGTCACACTTTGAAAAGTGTGACATAAAAAAATGGATTACGCAGAAAGAGATGGCATTAAAGTAACCTATGTCTTACTATCTTGTAGGAACTCACATGTTTACATCTCTTTCAAAAGTGCTGTGACGTCATAAGTGCTCCGTCTATAGTGTTTATATTCTAAGGTTATTGGTAATAAGTATTTTTGTATTGCTGTGGATTTTTGTCAAAAAATAAGTAAAATGTACAGCGGTACCCAGTGGAGCATTTGAGTACTATTTTTTTGCTGGCATTTAGAATATATCTTATTGTGATCTTAAAGACATTATAATCCTCTTTTTTTTTTCCAGCCTAATTTCCTCCTGCCTTGAAGCACTTCAATCAGCGCTATACCCCTTCGTGTGGCAACAGCCTCTCATATCCTCTATACCGGCTGAAATTCAGCGTGAAGTGCTAGAAGCTCCTCTACCACTACTAGCTGGTATGCTGGTCACTGGAGGGGGGGTGGACACCGGGGGGGTGGACTTTGAAGAGGTAGGTACAGCGACATCAAATCAAATAGTATCATCAACACAATTACGTAGGTTTCTCATCTTCGGGTAGTTTCATCATCATCATCTCTAGGTTGATTCTTCATCATCACGTGAATGTATCACCGTCACATCATCATAACGTGGGTTCATCATCAAATACGTAAACATTTGCTTCAATCAGTCCTACCCCCGTTCTTCGGGTAGTTTTCATCATCATCTTCAGGTCCAGGTTGATTATTCATCACCAATCACCAAGTTGTTTCTTCATCATCTCGTGGGTTCATCATCAAGTAAGTCAACGTCATCTAATCAGCTCGTGTGGCAGCAGCCTCTAATATCCTCTATACGGCTGAAATTCAGCGTGAAGTGCTAGCAGCTCCTCTACCACTACTAGCTGGTATGCTGGTCACTGGCGGGGGGTGGACTTTGAAGAGGTACAGTAATTATGTTTATCAGGTATACAGGGTTCTTCATCATCATCAGGTAAGTTCATCATCATGAGGTGAGGTAGTTTTATCAGCATCCAGGTTTGTCATCATACGTTTTTAGGTTAGCTAGTTTTGATCATCGTCATGTAGATTTGTCATCATCATCATGACTAGACAAGTGGTTTTTTATTATCATCAGATATCAACATAAGGTTAAATGGTTTCATTATCATCATCTAAGTTTGTAGTCAACATCATTTCATCAAGTTGAGTAATTTCATCATTTTCATCAAGAAGGTTTGACATCATTTGGTTTGGTATGCGTAGAGCCAGGTAAATAACGAAAACGCCTTACTAGAAAAATAACTAGTTTTAGCTAATCATAGTTGTGGGGGGTCCACCATTAAAGTATTTGCTAAGCTGTCCCTTATACCATGTATTTTCTTGTTTCCCAGGGCATGCTGTTAGACCTGACCCATCCAACTAAAGTCCTATTCTACCAAGGCGACGAGTCAAGCATACTACCTACTTCAAGCTATAAGACCTTGAAGACAGCTTTACAGCTTGAAAGTAAAAAGGAAAAGGAAGATACCAAGACTCGAAATGTGATGATCAGTGAAGGGTTTTTGAGGTTAGTCTGATGATAAGACTTTTTTTTTATTCATCTCTTTCACAGCGGTGATAGCCCTGTTGGTAATGAGCCAGACTCCAAATCCGTCCAAATCCGGGTGCGGACCTGTACCACTAAATTCATCTTTTCGGATTTATGTACGGATTTCTCATTAAGTATCACCTGCTCAGTGGTGAAGGAAAACATTGTGATGAAACTCGCATTTTAGAAAAAAAAATTCCATTAACCCGCATTGGTCCGGCGTGGTGGACTATGGCCTTAATCCTCTTCGTGTTTCGAAAAGAGGTCCGTGCCCCTCGGAGGGGACGTAAATGGGCTGGTAAGAAAAGTATCTCTTTATTGAAAGGCAAAAAAAACTGAAAGCAGTGCTTTGTCATTCAGCGGCAAAAATTGTCACTGGGCTTCGGTTTCTGAAGCACATTTTTTAATGTAAGCCGAAGTATGTACATGTTTTAAATTCTATTTGATATTATTTTTTTATTTCGCAATTTTGCAATAAAAAACAAATTCAGGTTCATCGAAGTTTTATTTTGAAAAAATAAATGGCGGACCAGTACGCAGGCCAAATCTTCTTAGTCCTTTTTTTTATTTATTAAACTAAAGCTAATTGTTGTTTAAAATCATTGCAGGTTTTTCGTGGATATTCTCGGTGATTTCTGGAAGTACTTCTCAATAGGAGAGCTGAAAGAAGGCGGCTTGGGGAGGGGGGATGTGGTGTTCGATGTGAGTACATATGTGACAATCTTTTATATGTGAAGAAAAATGAACATTTGTTTAAGAAAAATACCGATAGGCACAATGTAAATACTAGGACCAAGCATAAACTGGATGTACTAGACAGTCGTCTCCACAAGGTCACGAACTCTTTTATGGGTCAATGTATACGTTTCTATAATAAGATTCCCATGTGTATTCAAAATTTACCTTTGGATAAATTTAAGACAGTGATTAAACAAAAAATTTGCAAAAAGGGCTATTACAAAATTTCTGATTATCTATCAGATGGGAATTAACTGCTCAGCTCTAGAGTTATTTCAGATTTAGTTAAATTTAGTAAATAAGAAAATTTGTAATGCGATTTAAAAGAGCAACCTCAGAGTTTCTTGCCTGTTCTTCTCTGAGGAAGACTGCACCTTTACGAATAGGCGTAGAGTCAGTAGGATCAGAGGTACGAATGCGTATGTATGTATTTAAATCATTTAATGTATGTTTGTATTTATTTCATTGTTGTATGTATTTCATTGTAACTTGTTTTAAGTGACATCCTGAATGTCCTATAAAATAAAGATTTTTCTATTCTATTCTATTCTAGTATACCTTAAAATAATTTATACAGTATGTCGAAAAACCCTGTTGGAGCCTTTAGGACTGTACGTAATTACTGATTAATTCATTTTAAAAAAATACCGATCCCTTAGAAAACCATGTTATTTAAATTTTTTAAATTTTAATAATTAAATTTTTTAAATTTTTTTAAAAAAATCATCACAAAATCATACAGAATGATAATCTGAGTTCAGGGTTTCAGTTTTTGATAAGCTGTCCCTCATCCTTGTCCCTTATACTTTTTTGTAGCAAAAAACCACTTTCAGCCTTTTTATCTAACACGGATGTATTAATAACCGATCGTTTCTTACCTCCACAGAAAGAAAACTTCGTTAAAAGCTGTTCTTCAAAACAGAACCAGTATTTCCTAGAATGGTTCACAGAAACGGCTATGTTCAACCATTTCATACAAAACATGGCGATATGCTACCGGCAAACGAACGTTGAAACATCACCAGACCAACGCCAATCATCGTTGACATCATCAACTGAAGGAATCCGATCATCATCAGATTTAAACCGGCAATCATCAGTCAACTCTTTTTCTTCATCAACAGTGTCATATGTAACACTTCTCGATACGCCTTTACCAGATTTCTACGAAATTTTCAACGAAAGAATAAGGAATAGAAATAAAAATGATTCTCAGAAATTTGATAAGAGTAACTATAAAAATGCTGTCAATAAAAGAATGAAATTGTTAAAGACTAAATTGCGTGAATTGGTTACTTAGTTTTAAAAAAGAAACAAAGAATATTTACATAAAAAGCATGTTTAAAACTTAGCTCCGTATTGCAGAACGTGACTCGGACTTTGATCTATACTTGAGTAGCTGCAGTCGTCTTTGTCATTTTGATTGTGAGAAAAATAGTCAATACTTAAGTATGGATCAAGACTTGAGTATTTTTCTGGTAAACAACGGATATTATGTCATCTACGTATGCATTGTGATCCCTCGAAAAACACTCAATGTTTAACAGTGCCTTAGAATAGTATATTTAAAATGAAAGTTGTTTATAGCCTGGAAACAAGTCCTTTAGCCGAAGATGACAGCTATAAGTGAGTGTTACCATAGAGAACTTTTTTGGGGTGGCCATTTAATTTAGTTGCAAATTCAGCCTCTAATTTTTTGTAAGTAAAAAAATGTCACTACCACCACACTTAGAAAGAAACTTAAAATGCGATGTTTTGTGGTCAATGGCCATACCACAAAAATTTAGTAACATAAATAGTATTTCATTCCGTGTTTGGCTTTTTTTTCCATGTATTTTTTTTCCCAAAAGTTCGTTTAAAAACCCTCTACAAAGTGTATAATTTTACTTTTTAAGTTTTTGTTTAAAACCTTTATTTTATATTTAATGTGATATATTAATTTAAAAGTTTTAATCTCATAGGTTTAGTTAAAATTATAAATATTAAGATCTCTTTCCCAAACAAAAAAGAGAAAAATTGTTTTACGTATGTCTTGAAATATCTTTGGACAGCAACTTAGTATAAACTGATACCTACTCTGAATTCAGATAATTCTGAATTATTTTCCAGTGGCATAGGGTAGATGACTTATTTTATTATTTATATTGCAGCATTTTTACCTTATAAATAGCCAGCTATAAATAGTTTTTTAAATAAAAAATATATTAACGTTTAAATTGCTAAATTAGACAGAGAGGGATGTACAAAATGATGACGTCGCAGTTGAGTACCGCCATATAAATTCAAAACATTTAGTTTTGTAAGACTCCGCCCCAATTCGCGGTACTGTTACGTACCCGGCCGCTTCTCTCCACAAACGTATGTCCGACTCCCCTCTCGCAGTAACGCCCTAAGCCGAGGGTCGAGCCCCACAGGGGGCGCCCTTAGGCCTGTTACTTGAAATTTTTGGGCTGAGAGCCATCGGCGCTCGCCACTTGATCGGTGAAGCTGTAAAGCCCATCAGCGACCAACATGTAGTAATTTAAAAAAAAATTGTAAGAGAGACAAAAATGTTTGATAGGCTGTACATTTTCATTTTTCGACCATTTTAAAATATGATTTGGAAATCAGTAATCGTATTATGTAAGTAAATATACTATTATCTTAATAACGTATATATAATATTCAATATCAGTCATCTACCCTATTTTAGTCTAACTTTTTTTAACTTAAACATATCTTCGAAACAACTTTAAGGGCGACTTGCACCAAAACCTTAAATATACACATCAACGCGGTCTAGGGATATTGCACGATTTTTCATAAAAAAGAGGCCTGTTTGAGAAGCTATAAAAGCATACTCGAGATACATGGAGGGCTATAATTTTCAGACGAGCAAGTGCTAAACTTGAATTTTCAATTCTAGTGAATAAATTTTGTCTTACTTGAAATTTGTGAAAACGTGACAGAAAAGAAAACGAAAATTCACTATTTGTCTGCTTTTTGTATGAAAATGGTCAACTTTTACAATTTTTTTTCATTTTCGTCACGTTTTCACAAGTTTAAAGTAAAACAAAATTTATTGACTAGAATTGAAAATTCAGGTTTAAAACTTGCTCGTCTGAAAATTACAGCCCTCGATGTATCTCGAGTATGCTATTAAAGCTTCTCAAACAGACCTCTTTTGTTTGAAAAATCATGCAATATCCCTAGACCGCGTTGATGTGTGTACATTTAATAGCTTAAACACATTTAACTTGGTTGTCAAAGCAACAAAATCTGTCAAATTAATCCAAATTAGTCTCGCTAAATACGTTTAGTACTTTGGTGCAAGTCGCCCTAACAGTTCGTTTGAAACATAATATAGCAATAGTATAGTTGAAAAATAATATTATGGAGTGACTTTTTATTAGTTAGCAAGACTATAGGACGTGAATCTCCCTATGAAACTGAACAACTTTCCCAAGGAGCCCATAACAAATTATTTTTCTTGTTTTTTTATTTTATTAAATTTATTTCATTAGGGTGAATAAAGGAGAACACCCAATTGAAAACAACCATGATTAGAATCAACCAATGATTTTAAGGAAATAATATTTTCACACAAAACCTTGGAAAGGTCGTTGTTAATATAGTAGGTAGCTTCTCAAAAAAACATAATTCAACTATCAAAACAAAAACATATTTACCAATAATATTTATGTGGAAAATTTGCTTTAACAGCTGGACGTCTTGAGTTTCAATTGAATAACTGGTATAACATAATATTTGTGTTTAATTTGTCAGCTTGTGTGTTGTTTAGATTTATTTAACAGTCTTGGATAAACCTTCGCGCGATTCTTTCACGCCCGTGTGTGTAGGATGTACTCGTATAACACGCGCCCACACCTGTGCACGCGTCGTAAACAAACGCGCGTTCTCACCACAATTTAACACGCAAAGATGCGGTCGAGGATGTTATTCTCAAGAATAAAACATTTACTTGTTGTTCAGTTTAGTAGATCGATTCAAATCTTTAATTTTTGCGACCTAATTTAAGGTCATCCAGCAAACTGAGGCTTTATATTTAGTGCTGTTGATAAGACTGCTTCTAGGGTGCCTATTTTAAAACCTAGTTTTAAATTTTAGAAAGTTTTGAAAATCCAAAATGTATATGTCACCGTAACATTGTCAAATCTGGCATATTGTAATTTGACTTAGTAAGATTATAAACTCTCGGTACTTTGTGAACTGCCCCATTTTTTTCACATTGATGGACTTTTTAAAAATATTAATGCAACCTTTTTTAAAATAACTTATCTTGATTTCATGCAAGCGGCCCTTAAACTTAAGCAACATTTTACTGGGCAAATTGTAATATCTCGCGAGATTATAATTTCACTAGAGAAATAGTAATTTACGGTTTTTCAAATTTTCCGGTGACAATATACAGGGCTTTAGGTATCTCTCTTTTAACCTCTCGGGTGGTTAATCAATCCATGAAACTGAACAACTTTCCCAAGGAACATAGGTCAAAATACGAAAAAAAAATTTGAGTTCCTATACAAACTTCATCAGCCTATATATTTTGTATGGGAGATCAAATTTTTTTTTCGTATTTTGACCTATGTTCCTTGAGAAAGTTGTTCAGTTTCATGGACTGATTAACTACCCGAGGGGTTGAAAGAGAGATACCTAAAGCCCTGTATATGTATTCTGTGTTTGTTTTTTTTTTTGTTGTAAATAATCAAAAAAACTATTTTTAGGGCTGACAATAACCCTAGAATAAACTGCTATCCTGTCATTTTTTTTACATTCCGAAAAAAATATGTTTTTTTAATTAGTAACCACCGATGTTTGTGTTGCCAATATAAAAAAGTTTTAAAAATAAAAATAATTTATAGTGCCTTAATTATTAAGAAAATAAACCTTGTATACAATATTAGAACTGACATTAAAGCTTACAAAAACTAATGTTTCTGTGGATTTTATTGGTTAGATTTTTACAGCTAGAAGTATATGCCCACAAAACTTAATAATTTCCTCAAAGGAACATAAAATTCCATTTTTATTTCTTTTCATGTAGGAATTTAATATTATTATTTCGTCCTACACACTTTCTTTAATTTTTTTAGATAAATGTGTTTATATACATTCTTAATTTTAACTTTTAATTAAATAAAAAATGACGACCGGCTTGGTCGAGTGGTAGTGGCGCTGCTGTCTCTTGATCAACGGATCCTGGGTTCGATACCCGGTTGGGGCAAATATTTGTGTAAAAAGCAGATATTTGTTCTCGGGTCGTGAGTGTTCGTGTCTGTCTTTGTGTATGTATCAAGGGACCCACGACACAAGGGAAAATCTTAGGCCTGTATTACAGAACGCGACTCAGACTCTGATCTATACTTAAGTAGCAGTCGGCTTTGTCATTTTGTAAGTGAGAGAAAGATACATTTAAAGACTTGAGTCTCTTGTAATACGAGCCTTAGTATGGGCATTTGAGTGTGTAGCGTTTACGACTAACACCCTGTATAGTTTATAAAAAAGAAATCTCAGCAGACAACGCATACTGTACCTTACTGTATGTAGATAAGTGCCTAATTCCAGTGAATATAGTGTATTAAAAAGCTATTATTTTCTATCACAAACATGTTTGTTATTTTAGTCTAAACTGTAAGTAACTTTTAGTAAAAATGTCATGTTAATTTTAAAACTGCAATAATAAAAAAAAATACTCTTTATTTTTGGCTTTCATTTTTGTGATTTGTTTAATAATTTTAATTACACCTCCGTGTCACATTACAACAGCTAAAAAGCCGCAAAAAGTTTCTGCGTTGCCCCCTCTAGTAGGCAAAAATCTGTGGCAGGTGGTGATCGTTTAACCGTGTGGTGATCGGTTGAGAATAACACCACCCCATCTCTTTCCGTGGGTGTCGTAAGAGGCGACTAAGGAAACACAAATGAGACCTGCCTCCTAGTAATCCATCCCAGGCAACGACACTTCATTTTTTTCTGAATCTGAGGTGTCGTCCTATGGTCTCATGCGGTGTGGTAGACTCTGTAAAGAGCCGTCTGGTTCGCGACCACCCTCCTACCGAAGTCCGACGCCAAACAGCTTGCTGTGTTCCGTCGGTGCGTGGGAGTACCAGTGCCTTTAAAGGCATTTTCTGGGTTAACTCGCTCCATCGTCGACCTCATCTTTGACCTTATGGTCAAGATTGAGGTCAAGAGTCAACCCATCTTATAATAAAAAATAACTCTAATTATTAAAAAAACAAAATACCCGACTGCACACTAAAATAAAATGTATCCTATGACACTCCCGTAATCAAGACAAATCTAACGATACCTCATACATCAAAATCCATCAAGCCGTTTAGGCTACAGGAGGTCACAAAGGAACAGACATACATACATACTTACATACACTCGAAAAACATTACCCTCCTTCTTTGGCAGTCGGGTAAAAAGGTAATAATTATTAAAAAAACAAAATACCCGACTGCACACTAAAATAAAATGTATCCTATGACACTCCCGTAATCAAGACAAATCTAACGATACCTCATACATCAAAATCCATCAAGCCGTTTAGGCTACAGGAGGTCACAAAGGAACAGACATACATACATACTTACATACACTCGAAAAACATTACCCTCCTTCTTTGGCAGTCGGGTAAAAAGCACTTTGCCCACTCCATTTGTTCCGCTTTTAGAGAGGCTTCGAGATGGTAAATAATGTGACATACACACATATGTTCACGCCTATAATCCCTAACGGGGTAGGCAGAGCATAAGTGGTTGTAGCGAATCAGTAATAATTTTGGGGTAATTATTGGTACAATTTTGTTTTTAAAATTCTTATGTTACTACTACCCCGTGCCCACAAACCATAACGTTAACTGACCTTAGCCTTTTCACCGCCAAAGTCTATTATATCCGACGTTTAAGTTTCGTGCCCTCGCCGTCAGTCTGATATATCAGACAAAATTTTTTTTTTGAACTTTAATATCGTTCATCAAGCGTTCGCCATACGCCACGACATATTTTTTTTTTAAATTTTTAATGTGGCGTATGGTGAGCGTTTTTGACAAAAACTCTTGGCGCTAAAAGGGTTAATTTGATGCCAGTCCCGAGCCTGGTTTTTTTTTGAGGTGGGCCAAAACCTTGTCATCATATCAGACACTCACTCATTAAAGTTTAAGGCGACTACAGCACCTAAATTATGATTTTATGATGCGTAGATGAGCATTACGCACTGCATTAAATGGAAGAAAAAAAAGCTACGGTAATATTCAGGACATAAACTAAATAAGTAGTTTGCTGAAAACATGATTCAGCACTTTTGGTTCGATAGAAAAGCTCACAAAGTCACCTCTAAATACCAATATTGTGTATCTTTTAAGCTGTAAAAACGATAGTAAAATGCACACAGGAACTTGAATTTGCTATCAAAATGTTTGTGATTGAACATTCTCGATAAGTAGTTAACGCATTTTTCGATTTAAGCTGTTACCTTTCCATAAATCTCATTTTTCTAACTTTCGAACATGTTTTTACTCACGCACGCTTTCATAGTCCGTAAACTTCGTGTATCGACACTGTTCGCACTGCCGGCCCAGGCCTGTTGAGAGACGGAAATGGCACTATTCCTATGTGTGCTGCCTTTATCGGGTGTTGTAGTCGCCTTAACATAGGCCTCTCGGAAAGAACGCCGCAACGTCTGCCTAGGGTAGCTACATAAATGCGCCACAAGTCGATAGCACAGTTGCGTTAACGATGAGTTGTGTATTTATCTGTCAAAAAAATTGCCGCCCGGGGCATGGGCCCCGGCTCGCCCCCCAGATCCGTTGCTGCTTGATGCAAAAAAAGTCTAAGATAATAATCTTAAGTTGACAAATTCATCCTTAGAACAGCCAATGACGACTCAATAAAAAACCGATCTCATATTTTATTCAAAGACTGAGAAATGGTCCGCCGTCATCATTTATATTAAAAATGACCTTTTTCGACGCATGCTACAGTTTTTTATTAATGTTTATTGTTATGAATTAGAATAATCATTTTCGTTTTGCATTTTTATAATAAAATTATGCAAATTAAAGATTGGCATGCGACGACAAAGACTAAAGCGAGTCAAACTCTGATTTATACTGAGGTATTAGCGGTCGTCATTGTCATTTGATAGCGAGAGAAAGAGACAATCAATACTTAAGTATAGATCAAGACTTCAGTCTCCTTCTCTAAGACGTGCCCTAGCGTTAGATGGAACTGTGGAGGTTCTATATCCATGATAATCATCTACCCTAGAACGCCTTTAGCTAAAGTTCTACATAAAATCAAACTGATTCGCATGTTTTAGCGCTTTGTTTTTTTTTTGCTTTTTTTTTTGTTTTAATTATTGTTATTATTATGTGTGTTCTATTATTATGTGTTATTACGCTCTATGTTTCTGTGCTTACCTTATCTACTTTATTTGCTATTTATTGTTTATTTGTTTCGTATTTCCTTGTTTGTTGTATTGTGAAACTCTATCGTTGCTTTTGTGTTTGTCTCTTTCTGTACTGACTCTTTGTAAGTGTGTACTGTGATGGAAATAAATTTCTTATCTATCTATCTACTTTTGTATCTAGCTGACATATTTACGTTCATCATCATCATCAGCCTGTGTCAGTCCACTGCTGAACATAGGCCTCTCCTATGGCACGCCACTGAGCTCGGTCTTCAGCTCTCCTCCTCCAACCACTGCCCGCTACTTTACAAATATCGTCACCCCACTCAGTAACAGGGCGCCCTACGCTACGTTTGCCGATTCGTGGTCTCCATTCTAGAACTTTATTTTTAAAAGATATTTATGTTATCTTATCTTTCTCCCGTGGCTTCGGCGGCGTGAGTTAGGTTCCTCAAATAATTGCTAAAAGTGATTCTAAGATGACTTTTCCTGGTCTCCATCTGCTATAGTTGCCCCCTCTGAGCCGCGCTACAGTACCTACGCTGAATTATCTGAGGATACTGTTTATACTTTCGTAATACATATGCTTTGAAAAAAAAATTACCGACTTCAAAAATAAAATAGCAGTATGTACTAAAAAGCGAAAAATAAAGACAACATTATTATATGTGCTAGGTACTCGATCTCGAAATCGAGGTACCTAGCGAGGTACCTAGAGAAATCGGTGAACATACATAAAAAAAGACAGGTACATTTTTTTAGTACATTTTGATTTTGATCAATTCAGACATAAAATAGATAAGTAGTTTGCTGAAATCATGATTCAGCACTTTTGGTTCGATAGAAAAAGCTCACAAAGTCACCTCTAAATACCAATATTGTGTATCTTTTAAACTGTAAAAACGATAGTAAAATGCACACAGGAACTTGAATTTGCTATCAAAATGTTCGTGATTGAACACTCTCGATAAGTAGTTAACGCATTTTTCGATTTAAGCTGTTACCTTTCCACAAATCTCATTTTTCTAACTTTCGAACATGTTTTTACGCACGCACGCTTTCACAGTCCGTAAACTTCGTGTATCGACACTGTTTGCACTGCCGTGCCGGCCCAGGCCTGCTGAGAGACGGAGATGGCACTATTCCTATGTGTGCTGCCTTTATCGGGTGCTGTAGTCGCCTTAAGATACAAACAATTGAACATAGAACCTCCTCCTTTTTTTGAAGTCAGTTAAAAATAGTAGATATATTCAGGGGAGCGTCTCCGGTGGTCTAACGGCCAGTGGTTTGGACCCGTAAGCGAGAGGTACCGAGTGCCGCTACATTATTTACAATTGTTAGGTACCTATCAATTAATTACCATGTACAAGCTATTCTCATGTCAATTAGTTTTTTATCCTTCTTCCAATGATCATAGAAAAATAATAAAAAGAAGTGGATAGTAATAATAGCGGGTGCACTTATTGATATTACTTTCTTCCATGCTGGACTGGGAGCGAAAGAAAATAATGTGCCAACTACCAACTCTTCCCAGGCGTACTGTAAAAGTCAGTAAGTGGGACGCTGTATTATGGGCTAAAGGCTAACCACCTCTCATTAATTGTTATCGCTAAACAGTGATCTCTTCCAGGCAACTCAAGGCGAAAGAAAAACTGATTTATTTATTCACATGGTATTTTAAAGTAAATATGTAAATAAATACATACATTTTATACGTAAACACCCACTCCTCACATTTTAGTGTTGGTCAGGAATTGAAACCGCAACCATAAGGCGACTACAGCACCCGATAAAGGCAGCACACATAGGAATAGTGCCACCTCCGTCTCTCAACAGTCCTGGGCCGGCAGTGCGAACAGTGTCGATACACGAATTTTACGGACCAGGAAAGCGTGCGTGCGTAAAAACATGTTCGAAAGTTAGAAAAATGAGATTTATGGAAAGGCTTAAATCGAAAAATGCGTTAACTACTTATCGAGAGTGTTCAATCACGAACATTTTGATAGCAAATTCAAGTTCCTGTGTGCATTTTACTATCGTTTTTACAGCTTTAAAGATACACAATATTGGGTATTAGAGGTGACCTTGTGAGCTTTTTCTATCGAACCAAAAGTGCTGAATCATGTTTTCAGCAAACTACTTATCTAGTTTATGTCCTGAATATTACCGTAGTATTTTTTTTCTTCGATTTAATGTAGTGCGTCATGCTTATCTACGCATCATAAAATCGTAATTCAGGTGCTGTAGTCGCCTTATATCATTGATAGAAACAGATAATTTTACCTATTTCCACCTATTGCTTATGCATCGATTGAAATGGCGATCGATCTTAATTATAGGTACAACTGCATTGTTATATTTCTGACAGGATAATTAATTAATGAGTGTCAGCTTCCTAGATGTAAAGTGTGGCAGTCTCAATTTAAAATAAATAAATATTATAAGATGTGTTAACTCTTGACCTCAATCTTGACCATAAAGGTCAAAGATGAGGTCTACGATGGAGCGAGTTAACCCAGAAAATGCCTATAAAGGCACTGGTACTCCCACGCACCGACGGAACACAGCAAGCTGTTTGGCGTCAGACTTCGGTAGGAGGGTGGTCGCGAACCAGACGGCCCTTTACAGAGCCTACCACACCGCATGAGACCATAGGACGACACCTCAGATTCAGAAAAAAATGAAGTGTCGTTGCCTGGGATGGATAACTAGGAGGCTGGTCTCATTTGTGTTTCCTTAGTCGCCTTTTACGACACCCACGGAAAGAGATGGGGTGGTGTTATTCTCAACCGATCACCACAAGATGCCATGTTTGACACAAATTGTGAGGGTTTTCGGATGGAACAAGTTGCATAATTTTAAGAGCTGGTGGTCAGCCCTCTTACAAATTTTTACTGAAGTATAGGTATATATACAGGGCTTTGGGTAAATCACTTTCAACCTCTCGGGTGGTAAATCAGTCCATGAAACTGAACAACTTTCCCAAGGAACAAAGGTCGAAGTATGAAAAAAATTTTTGACTTCCCATACAAAATGCGCTATCAGCTGACGCAGTTTGTATGGGAACTTAAAAAAAAAGTTCCCATACAAACTGCGTCAGCTGATAGCGCATTTTGTAACTGCGTCAGCTGACAAGACCCGTATTACAGAAGGATACTCAAGTCTTGATTTTATTTTATTTTTATATTTAAGTATTGATTGTCTCTGTCTCTCACTATCAAAATGACAAGGACGACTGCTACTTAAGTATAGATCAGAGTATGAGTCGCGTTCTGTAATATGGATCTAAGAGATTTTTTTTTAATTTATTTAAAACTAGCTTTCCGCCCGGGACTTCGTTCCCGTGGCACTTTTTTAGTTTTTTCTTTCATAAGAACCTTCTCCTGACAATAAGGAACACAACAAAAAAGAATCATCCAAATCGGTCCAGCCGTTCTCGAGTTTTGCGCTTACCAACAGATTTAGTGATTCATTTTTATATATAAGAAGATAACTCATAACATTAATTATAGAAATATACAGGGTGAGTTTTTTATCACCAGCCAAATTTTTCTTACGGTGTCAGTAACATTGATAGAACGTAATTTTTTTTTTCCAAAATTTACAGATTTTGATATCTTAGAGGATGAATTTTGTAAAACGCAGAAACACGGATGTCACAAATTGTGTTGAAGAGTATTACCAAGTTTCAAGTCAATTAGACGATGTAATTTTTTTTTCATACAAAAATTTTGAATTACTTTGCTATTGATTCATTTGCTTCAGACGATGTAGCTTGAAATATTTATATGAAACGTAGAAACAAAAAAATACGGGTCTTTTTTTTCATAAAGTTTACGCACAAAAAATTACAATGGTTATAAAAATATTCCTCTATACCAGGGGTGGCCAACTTGATTATACCCAAGATCTCCTGTTTACTAACGAAACCCTGTGCGATCTACCAATTACATACTTCTTTAAATCTTAAATGAAACAGCATAGTTCAGTACACAATCATGTAGTATTTTTTAATATTAAGATAAAAAACTTAAATCTGAAATGTTTTATTTTTATTTTTTTGTCTTGCCACGATCGACTGGACTAACAGTCGCGATCGACCGGTCGATCGCGATCGACCGGTTGGCCACCCTTGCTCTATACGATCTTCGCAATTCTTATAAAACTTCGATCTATTTCACACAGTAATACAAATTCCATCTGCCAATAATCCTTGATATTCCGCCTTATTACCTAAAGTGGTTTCTGCCACTTAACTTCACAGTCACGAAAACAACATAACATGCGACCTATTTGGACTTTTATTGTTTTTTAAAACCGTTATTTATAAAATAACTGTTTGTTAATTATGCTTTGTTCGAGGATTAGCAACAGCTTAATATAAAGATCTGGGATGCTTTAGTTAGTAGAAATTATATGTAAATAAAAAACTTACGCTTGTAGGGGTATACAATGTGTTTCAAAAAAACCCAAATAAAATAATAATTCAAAATTAATTAAAATTAAGCTTATTGCACAGCTCTATTACAAATTGACAAGTATGTCATATTAATTATATAAAACTTTCATTTTGTAAATGTCAAACCGTGCAACTGATTACTAGAGTTGCGACTATTTCACTTTTAAAATTAAATTTTGGAATTTCTTTTTTTGGGTTTTTTTGAAACACCTTGTATAAAGCGTTATTATGGATCATAGTTTATTATAATAGAATTATTATGTATTAGCTTTCCGCCCGGGACTTCGTTCCCGTGGGAATTCGGGAAAATTGTTCATCGAGGATAATGTAGGATTCTAACGGTGAAAGAATCACTATAAATTAAAATGATGCTCGCACAGTAAAGTTCTGACAGACAGAAAACATTCAGACCCATTTCACCATAATCTGTTAGTTATTTAGCAGAAGATTAGCAGCTAACCCGAGATTTGACAATGTCATTTTCATACGTTTTGTTTGACGTTTTGTCTGATTAACTTCTCGTGGAATAACAAGGGAATAACAAACTAATAGAGTATGGTTGAGAATAATTGAGAATTGAGAATAACACCACCCCATCTCATTCCGTGGGTGTCGTAAGATTTATATAATAAAAATAAAAAAATGGTGAAATTGGACCTAAGTAATACATTTTTTATAATACAGAAGGAATTATTTCCTTTTAATTAAATGATGTTTTTTTTTGTTATTATAAGATGGGTTAACTCTTGACCTCAATCTTGACCATAAAGGCCAAAGATGAGGTCGACGATAGAGCGAGTTAACCCAGAAAATGCCTATAAAGGCACTGGTACTCCCACGCACCGACGGAACACAGCAAGCTGTTTGGCGTCGGACTTCGGTTGGAGGGTGGTCGCGAACCAGACCGCCTTTAGAACCTTCCCATACCGCATGAGACTGTAGGACGACACCTCAGATTCAGAAACAACTGAGGTGTCGTTGCCTAAGATGGATTACTAGGAGGCAGGTCTCATTTGTGTTTCCTTAGTCGCCTCTTACGACACCCATGGAAAGAGATGGGGTGGTGTTATTCTCAACCGATCACCACACGGCTGAAGTTCCAACATCCTGAATAATCGCAACTTATTTAAAATCCCAATACACACAGATACACAGTGCATTACCCTACTGTCAGTAAAAAAAACCATTACCTAATCTGAATACAGTAAGCACCGCAAAAAATTAAATTTATTCGGGGCATTAATTCTCTTATTTGATAAATGAGAATAATCTGAATAATTATACAATATGTTTTAAAATTTATTGTTAAGATGGCGCGTTAAAAAAAATAGGTAAATCCGAGCTGTAAAATGGTGAGATTGAGGTTGGGCGTTAGAAATCAGAGGGTTCTGTGGCAATTCTCGACTATTTTTATGTATGTACAGGGACAACGGCACATCATGCTATGCAAAACTGTCAAATTCCTTCAATCGATTTTCAATTTTATCGCCAAGCATTACAGTTTATTATCCATTGGGGAAATTTTACAGTTTGTGGTAACCTGCTGTTGACTGTACTTAGATAAATTACTATTTTATTAAAATTATTAATGACATTAATGCTGTAAAGTCTCTCTTAGTTAAAAACACAGTACTTCTGTTAAATAGTTTTTTTTATTTTTATTATAAGATGGGTTAACTCTTGACCTCAATCTTGACCATAAGGTCAAGGATGAGGTCGACGATGGAGCGAGTTAACCCAGAAAATGCCTATAAAGGCACTGGTACTCCCACGCACCGACGGAACACAGCAAGCTGTTTGGCGTCGGACTTCGGTAGGAGGGTGGTCGCGAACCAGACGGCCCTTTACAGAGCCTACCACACCGCATGAGATCATAGGACGATATTTGCCTGAGATGGATTACTAGGAGGCAGGTCTCATTTGTGTTTCCTTAGTCGCCTCTTACGATACCCACGGAAAGAGATGGGGTGGTGTTATTCTCAACCGATCACCACACGGTAAAATACTAATTACATAATTTTCCTAAATTCCCACGGGAACGAAGTCCCGGGCGGAAAGCTATCCTTATAAACGCGAGTTTGTATGTATGGATGTGTCCAGGGTGTTTGTTAAGTACTCTTTCACAAATAAACTACTGAAAGTAGTTTATTGAAACTTTGCAATATTATAGGGAACGAAGTCCCAGGCTAAAAGATAGTTACAAATGAAATGAAACACTAGAATTATCTAAACTAATTGGTTGTGCTCTTCCGTACCGCTAGATGGCGAGCCGTGTATTCTAAAACGCGGTATCGTTGTGTTCTGCGCGATTCCATATAAAAAAAACCTTCAATAATATTATGGTGTAAATTTATAAAACTACAATAAAAAATCGTTATATTTTTCGTACTCGCTTTATCATGGTTTAAATGATGGCGAGATATAAATAAATAAATGAACTCGTCCGCAAAATTAAAGGGTCACCCTGAAAACAGTTGGTATCTTTATCTTTAAGAAATCATAAAGTTAACTTTTCTTGCCTTTCTTGCTTATGAAATAAAACTGAGAGAAGATATGCGGACTACATGCAATCTTTTTTTTTCACATTTTATCCTGAAATAGTATTATAAAATACTTACGAAATAAAAACGTTTCATTTTAAATTTGCGATTTATCAAATTTGACTTTTTTGACTTTGTTTTGAATTTTGTATAAATATTGGGCTTGAAAATGATTTTTAATTATTCAGTTTGAATATTTTGCATAAAATCATGCCTGTAAGCTTAGAAGAATGCACCAGAATCATCACCATGCTAGAGCTTGGACTGAGCCAGCGCAGAGTGGCCAGAAACAGAGGTGTGACGCTTTCCACGGTCCAAAAAGTGCTGAGAAGATATGTAGAAACTGGACAACATCTAAGAAGACCAGAAAACGATCGTCCAAGGAGTACAACAGCCAGAGAAGATCACTTTATCGTCACGACTTCACTACGGAATCGACATCTAACAGCAGTTGCGATCCAACACCATCTGTTACTGTTGTTGTAGGCCTCGTGGTCGTCAACAGTGGTCGCTCATACCACCACAACAGTAGGAAGAGGTGCAGATCGAAGAAAAAACGCCGGGATAAGCCGTAAAATGTATTCCTCAAGAATCCACCACAACTTAAATGTTATTACAATTAATACAGTCACTATTAACATTATATTTCGGTAAAATAGACAAAATTACGTCCTGCGCCGATAGACGGAAATTGAAGAGTGAGAGCGAATGAAAAAGCTAGTGTTGCCATTGTCAAGTGAAAATAAAGCTCTACACTCATGTCACAATTAAATTGTGTGTCCATACATACTCCAACACTTCCCCTTATGGCACACAATTGAAATACTCAATGTCAAAAAAAAAATTAAACCAAAAACTCTACATTGAATAGACTCTACATCTTATATTGAGGGGGCTCTACGTTATAGCATTATCAGTCTCTACATATCTAGCAAGAATATGAATGACATGCACATAATATTACACCAATTTTATATAATACAGTCAGTCTTTAACATTTCAAACCATGCAAAATACTAATTTACATTTATAGCTTTAACAAACCTTTCATGTTTAATTCTACCTAAAGGTTTGGTCAATACATCAGCAAGCATATTTTCCGTAGGTAAGTACTTAACATTAACCAATTTCTTATTAACAAGGTCCTTAATGTAATGATAACGAAGGTCAATATGTTTTGTACGTTTGTGACAATATTCTCTAACTAACAATAATTTTTGGGCACTTTGATTATCATTAAATATTAAATTTGATAAACTTTTATTATGATTAGGAACAATTTCTGAAAGCAAATTTTGAATAAAACAAATATCTTTACAGACATCACTGATGGCTAAGTATTCTGCTTCAGTACTGGATAATGCCACACATTTTTGTTTTCGAGATTCCCAGTCAACTGTATCATTACCTAATTTTATCACAAAACCGGTATATGACTTTCGATCAGTTATATCATTGGCCCAGTCTGCGTCAGTATAGGCACTTAAACACCAATCCCTACTTTTATGAAAACATAAAGAGTAATGAATTGTACCTGCCAAATAGCGCAGAATGCGTTTTGCGGCTACCCAATGAGTTCTATCGAAACAGTTATTGAATTGGCTAAGCTGGCTACAAGCATATGATATATCTGGGCGAGTGCAAACTGAGAGATACATCATCGAACCAAGCAGCTGACGATAGTTATAAACATCATCCTGTAAATAGTCATTACCTTCAGACTTCTTAAGTTTACAGTTAACCTCCATGGGAGTGGAAACAGGCTTACAGTTTTCCATGCCAAAACGAACAAGCAATTTACGAATGTATGAACTTTGATCAAGTTTTAAAATACCTTTAACTCTATCTCTTGAAACATTCATGCCTAAACAACTTTTTAGAGTACCTAGATTCTTTACATTAAAATTTCTTTCAAGAACAGAAACCAATGTGTTTTTATTATTGCTATTCTGACTAGAAAATACATAAAAGTCATCGACATATAACGCTATTAATACCAAGTCATTATCAGTGTATTTAACATAAACACATGGTTCACATTTAGACTGAACAAAATTATTTTCAGATAAAAAGTTATGTATCTTACAGTTCCACATTCTACTGGCCTGTTTCAAACCATAAATGCTTTTCTTTAACAAGCAAACTTTGTTAGGATATTTGTCACAAAAACCTACAGGTTGCTCCATATAAATTATTTCATTTAAGTCGCCATTTAAAAATGCTGTAGCTACATCTAAGTGATCTATATTTAAATCATATTGATTAGCAAGGGAAAATAATATTCGCATTGTTGAGTGACGTACTACAGGCGAGAAAGTATCGTTATAATCTATGCCTTCCCTCTGCGTAAAGCCTCTGGCAACTAGACGTGCTTTAAAACGATCAAAATTCCCCGACGCATCGTACTTAACTTTGTATACCCATTTACATTTAACAACATTGCTATCTTTGGGTCTATCTACTAGTTCCCATACATTATTGGCGACAAGAGCATCATACTCACATTGCATGGCGTGCTGCCATTCCTTGCTGCATGCGGAGTTCATCGCCTCCTCGTAAGTAAGTGGTTCATCGACAAGAGAGTTACTTTTATCATGCACTAATAGACTCATATCATAATCAGAAAATCTTATAGGCTGTACATTACGTGTTGAGCGAATAGGACGACCTATGTGCGTATCGACAGTCTCAGGACCAGTCGGCGCTACATCTTGAGCCGAAGTCTCGCGCGTCGCACTCAGACGCTCAGCGGCGTCGACGACTCCCGCAGACGATTCAGCGGAGCTGGACTCATCCTCGCTGCCTGTGCAGTACTCTCCTTCTGAAATTGAACAAGAACCACTATTAAAACTGTGATCATTTTCTAAATTAAATTGGGAATTTTCATTATTAAAATTTAATTTATTATTGTCAATATTTGCATTTAATTCATTATTATTAAAATTATTAATTTCATTTAAATTCAGTTGATTATTATTATTAATAATTTCATTATTATTTTGAACATTACAAATATTATCACAGTTTGGTTGCATATCTAAGTCAAAATTATAAAAATTAAACTCTTCAATAGTTTGCGCAGAACAATTAAAATTAGGGTTATAAAATTTCGTTTCTAAAAATGCCACATTACGTGAAATAATGACCTTAGTGGGGTTAAAGGGATCAGCCAACCGAAAACCCTTTGTTGTGTCACTATATCCCACAAAAATAAATTCCTTCCCCTTAGCGTCAAGTTTGGTACGTTTTTGCTCAGGAATAAGCGAATAAGCAGTGCAGCCAAACACCCTGAGATGGCTGAGATCAACCTTTGACCCTGACCAAATTTCCTCAGGAATTTGCCCAGACAAAGCCGCAGTGGGAGATCTATTTTTTAAATATAAAGCTGTCATCACAGCTTCTCCCCAAAAACGTTTGCTAAGGCCAGAATGCTGCAACATGCAACGTACTTTTTCAAAAAGAGTTCTATTAAGTCTCTCAGCGACACCATTTTGAGCAGGAGAATAAGGGACAGTGGTCTGGTGGATTATACCTTGTTTTTGCAAGTAATTTTTAAAATTTATACTGCAATATTCACCACCATTATCAGTTCTAAGGCATTTTATAGGCAAACCTAGCTGTTTTTCGACTAAGGCTTTAAATTTAATAAAACAATCAATTACCTCAGTTTTATTCTTCAATAGGTATCCATAACTCTTCCTGGTGTAATCATCCGTAAAAGTGAGGAGATATTTCGCTCCACCCCAGCTGACCTCCGGCATGGGGCCACATACGTCACTGTGCACGAGCTGCAGTGGTTGTGTCGTCTTGCTGGTACTTGCAGTAGGGAAAGGCTCGGCCGTAAGCTTCCCCTTGAGACAAGCTTCACATTTGTCATGTAGATTTTCATCCTGAAACACAACACCACACTCATGCAATCTTAACCTAGACATACCTGCCAGATTCAAGTGGCCTAGCCGTTGATGCCAAATATCAGTACTTGATGAGGCAGAGGCAGCAACTGCAGCACTCGGTGTATTCTGCCTATCATGCAGGATCAAAGAGTGCATCCTATTGAGCGAATTATCCTCAAAAATACATCCATTTAATTTGTAAATACCATTGATACAAATAGCCTTTGCTAGAAAATTGCCAGAAACTTTATCACTATTATTTTCAAATATGAAACAACCCTCATTATTAAATTGTAAAATAAAACCATCTTGACATAATTTAGAGACTGATAAGAGATTTGTGGACAAGTTTTCAACAAACATAACATTTTTTAAAATTCTCACCTGTTTGTTCAATAAAACATGCATGTCTCCAGTACATGTACTCATCATTTGTTGATTATTTGCCACAGAGATTACTTGAACACTAGTGTCTTTAATATTAGATAATAGTTTCTTATTATTACACATATGATTACTGGAACCACTATCGATGAATAGTTGTGTAGAAGTGTGAGCCAAAAATGCAGTTATGGGCTCTTTTTCTTCTTTCTTCTTCTTTTGTTGCTGTTTCTCTCTCTTAAGCTTGAAGCACCTTGGCTTGATATGGCCAGATTTACCACAATAAGCACAAACTATTTGTTTCCTTGCAGCAAATGCTGTAGTCGAAGTAGTGCTTTCTTGTTTTCTCTGAGCTTCTTGAAGCAGCCTTGTTCTTACTAGCTCACTTTGTAGATTCGAAGAAATACACAACGTTTCCAAGTTTGAAACTAAAGAGTCATAATCCTGCGGCAGACCACTCAATAGAATCTCAGCTATTTCTGCATCTTCTATGACTTTACCGATGTCAGACAACTGGTGTACTAAAGACATAACTTTCTCTATGTAGTCAGACATTCCACTGCAACTACTAAATTCTATATGATGCAGCTGACGAAGAAGAAGTACTCGTCTGTACAATCCACGGTCTTCAAAGACATCTGCAAGCTTTTTCCAAGCTTCACGAGCAGTCTTAGCTTCTCTTACATACTGGAATAATGCTGGCTTGATGCTGAGACAAAGGCGAGCCAGCGCACGCTGATCGCGCGCGGCATCCAAGCCCTCGTCGCTTGTCCTGTCAATCAAATCCCATAGCCCTTCTAGATTTAACACCATTTTAAGGGCAAACTTCCAGCTGTGGTAGTTACTCACTCCTTCCAGCTTCTCCATGGCGCCTGCGCCGCCCAACAGCATCTGCGTCGAAATAGGCGGGCCATCTGTCGCAGGCATGTTGGCCGCGTGCGGTTCGCACCAATCCTCGTCGCGACGGCTTTATGAGCGGTTGATGATTGCAGATTATCTCGCTGGGCTAAATAACCTGTTGTTGTAGGCCTCGTGGTCGTCAACAGTGGTCGCTCATACCACCACAACAGTAGGAAGAGGTGCAGATCGAAGAAAAAACGCCGGGATAAGCCGTAAAATGTATTCCTCAAGAATCCACCACAACTTAAATGTTATTACAATTAATACAGTCACTATTAACATTATATTTCGGTAAAATAGACAAAATTACGTCCTGCGCCGATAGACGGAAATTGAAGAGTGAGAGCGAATGAAAAAGCTAGTGTTGCCATTGTCAAGTGAAAATAAAGCTCTACACTCATGTCACAATTAAATTGTGTGTCCATACATACTCCAACAGTTACAGACCAGGACAGATTATATTAGTGATGATACAGTAAGAAAACACCTAGCAGAATCTAACCTAAAACCATTTAGATCAGCCCAGGGTCCAAAACTCGAACATCATCATAAAATTGCAAGATTGCGTTTTGCGACAGAACATGCTTCTTGGATCGAAGAAGATTGGGCACGTGTATTGTTTACTGACGAATCGAGATTTGCGTTATACGTCAATGATAGAAGGGACAGGGTGTATCGACGTCCTGGAGAACGTTTTGTTCAAGCATGTTTTAAGGAAACGGTCTCCTATGGCGGCGGGTCACTCCACGTCTGGGCCGGCATTTGTTTAGAAGGACGAACAGATTTAGTTTTTATTGAAAATAGCAACCTAACTGCGGAAAGATACATAATGGAAATCCTGAATGAACATGCAGGTCCGTTCCTTACAAATATGGGTGATAATTCACTTCTTATGCACGATAATGCTCGCCCTCATACAGCATTATCTGTGAGACGATACATCCAAGAAGTCGGTATCGATCTCATCTATCTCATCTTTTTATAAAAAATCAAAATAGTAAATTATTTTGTTCGAAAGAAGTTCCCTAATTTTTGTTGTCTTTTCATTTTCTAATAAATAAAAGGTTATTTTTAATAAACTGTGGTTTATTTTAAGAGTTATTAAAATTACTTTTAGATTATTTTTAATTCAAAGAGCTAGCATGTGTAGTTTTTTAGTTATTTGAAAAAAATGAGGTGACACTTTATTTTTGCGGACAAGTGTAGATAGATAAACTTTTTAACAATTTGTGGTCAATGAATGCACACAAGGGGCATGTGGATGGAAAAGTCGAAAGCAGAAAGTTTGACTTAGGAACTTTGGATTAGTTAGAAGATAAAAATGCTAGAAGTCCTTACCCCTATGAGGCGAGCCCGAGGGGGGAGGGCATAAAGTAGGTTCTGTTTTCTGGTTTTTGGCTTATATCTCGAAAAAGATGCGTCGTAGTAAATTTTGTTGTATTATATAATGAAAACTGTTAAAATTTTCTACAACTTTGGCTACACTTTATCTTTCTATCTCCTATCTTTACCTAGCTATGAGCTTCGAAAAGTTGTTAATTTCCAAAAATGTGTTCTACACTCTCTGTCTTAAATCATATTATACAGGGTGTCTCAAAAGAAAGTTTATATTTATTTGGTTTACTGCGTGAACGCAATGAACCCGAGGGGCGCGGGGGTTATGTCAATCGGTAGCCTGGCTCTTGGGAATATAAACTTTCTTTTGAGACACCCTGTACATAAAACAAAGTCGGATTTGTTCGAACACTTATAACTCTAGAAAGGCTGGACCGATTTTGATAAAATTTGGTGTGAAGGTAGCTGATACCCTGGATTAACACATTAGCTACATAACTTTCCTAATTTCTCACGGAAACGAAGTTTCGGGTTGAAAGTTAGTTGCTTCATCAATTTTTTCAGTTGCGACCGCAGATTTCAGTATACTTATCTAATTAAAAAAAAAAACTTTGTGTTGATTAGTTCCTGGCAATATTGTGACACGATCGCCAATTTTTCCAGCAGCTTAGCTTTGATCGTTTTGTCATTCTTCTTATCATGTAGGTACAGTCAAGCGTGTGGCGAACTTGTCTAACCCTGGTGTCAGAGTTTTCAAACCGCACAATGGCCTCTGATACTGCAGCCCGTAATTCTATAATGGAGGTACTCTCAGCTTATTTTATTTTTTAACAGTGTGTGGCTGTTTTTAATAGTGTGGGTGAACACTGAGCAATAACAAATGATTTTGGCAAATTCGTATTGTTGCCAATGTGACATATTTTTGAAAATCGACCATTATTCAAAGTTCAGATGATGGGTTCGGATATTGAACGTGTTGATACGTCTCGTAACTTGGGCATTGTCATGGATAGCGAATTGCGTTTCGAGAATCATGTACTTAACATTGTGCGAAACTGTTTTTACCGACTAAAAATTCTTTACCGGTGTCGTGATCATTTGAGTGTCGACCTGAGGGTGCAGCTTTGCGAGGCGCTTGTCTTGTCGAAGCTAAATCATTGCTTGTCCGTTTATGGTTCATGTTTATTAGAAAGATCTCAGCGTTTGATTCAACGCGTGCAGAACGCCTGTGCACGTTACTGCTTTAAAATACCCCCCAGAACGCATGTCACACCATATTTAAATAATTCTGGTTTTTTAAAAATGAAACAACGACAGAAACTATATCTTGCCTGTATGTTGTTTGGGATACTTAAGACCAAAAAGCCGGCTTATCTGTATACAAAACTCACTTGGCGTAAACATAAACCCAACTGTCCTGTAAGACTTTGCTCCATCCCACTAATTGTACCTCAACACAGAACTGCAGCATTTCGCGGAAGTTTCCGTTATAGAGCTACAAAATGCTGGAATGATATCCCTCCCCCTTTACGCATCATAAAGTCTTTAAAGACGTTCAAAAATAAACTCAAAGTTAGTTTGTTGAACGAACAAATTTTAATGTCCGGACCGACGTGAAGCTCAGTTTTGTGCGTTATTTATTTATTCATTCAGTTTAGTCTTGTTTTTATTATATATAATTATTTTTAATTTAAGTATTATATTTTTTACTTACCTTGATTCGTACACTTTTACATTAATATTTTATTTATTCTTTTTTACAGTATTATTATTGTTATACATTAATATGGGACGCGTTCCGAAGCACTTTGGGTGTTGGCAGAATTAACAGCGTTGTGGCACTGTCACAACATTAAGCTGAGCCAAAGCCCATTCACCGATGCGGTACATGTACGTACCTACATGTTTACTTAACTTTATTCGTTAATTGTTTTTTTTTTGTGTTGTGTTGTAGATATGTTACATGTGCCGTGTCATGAATAAATGTATTTCTCTCTCTCTCTCTCTCTCATTATTCGAAGCTCATAGCTACGCAAAGATTGGAAATAGATAAAAATGTTGACAGCCAAAGTTGTACAGGATTTTATCAGTTTTTATTATGTGTTATGTACAACAAAATTTAGTACGACGCACCTTTTTCGAGATATAAGCCAAAAACCAGAAAACAGAACCTACTTTATGCCCTCCCCCCTCGGGCTCACCTCAGGGGTAAGGACTTTTAGCATTTTTATCTTCTAACTAATCCAAAGTTCCTAAGTCAAACTTTCTGCTTTCGACTTTTCCATCCACATGCCCCTTGTGAGCATTCATTGACCACAAATTGTTATAAAGTTTATCTATCTATTTATTTATTTATATCTCGCCATCATTTAAACCATGATAAAGCGAGTACGAAAAACAACGATTTTGTATTGTAGTTTTATAAATTTAAATCAAAAAGTATTCAACTTAATATTATTGAAGGTTTATTTTTAAGGAATCGCGCGGAACACAACGATACCGCGTTTTATAATACACGGCTCGCCATCTAGCGGCGTTCTGGGCCGCGACATTGTAAATAATAACTACTTGCCATCGATTCGCTAAGAAAGAGATACAATTTAAAAAAGTTAACGAATTATGTGATGTAGGTGCAATAGGACATAAACTTAGCATACTTGCCGTCTATGATAGACAACAAACTGATTTTCTGCTGTGCTTTAGTTATCATGTTCAATTCAAGATTCATTCAATCCCTACTAATACGTAAATCGTAAATGCGAAAGTCTGTCTGTCTGATACGCTGTCACGCCTAAACTACTGAAACGATTTTGATGTGGAACAGAGATAGAATACACCTTGGGAAAGGACATAGGCTACATTTCATTACACAGCTAGGCACGATATAACCTGTAGTCCCCGCGGGCGGAAAGCTAGTCCTACTATAAACCTAAATATATATATATATATATATATGGATGTTTGTTACTTTTCACGCAGCCAACTGGACCAATTTTGATGAAATTTGCTTTATAATTTTTCCATATTCCTATGGGAATGAAATCCCGGGAAAAGATAGTGTAGTGATAACGCATATTGTTATGCGTTACCAGTTACGGAACCCTAAGACGAGTCATTGCCCCCTTTCCCTAAGCACCTATTGTCAAAGTTAAATTCATAATTTGTTACATAACATTTGTATAACACGATGTACTTAACATTATAACATTGACAAATTTAACATCATTACATTTTAACTGTCTTCATAGGTGGTCGTATAAAAACAGATTAAAATCTAAAGTGAGATTGTTCGGTAATGAATCACTGAGCAAATGTTTTAATTTTTTTAAAACCCTGACAAAAAAGAGGTGTTATAAGTTACACGTAACTTTTATACGTTTTTTTATAATTTTGTTTATTATAAGATGGGTTAACTCTTGACCTCAATCTTGACTATAAAGGTCAAAGATGAGGTCGACGCTGGAGCGAGTTAACCCAGAAAATGCCTATAAAGGCACTGGTACTCTCACGCACTGACGGAACACAGCAGGCTGTTTGGCGTCGGACTGCGGTAGGAGGGTGGTCGCGAACCAGACGGCCCTTTACAGAGCCTACCACACCGCATGAGACTATGGGACGACACCTCAGATTCAGAAAAAAAATGAAGTGTCGTTGTCTTTGATGGATTACTAGGTGCCTCCTAGTCTCATTTGTGTTTCCTTAGTCGCCTCTTACGACACCTCTTACGTGTTATTCTCAACCGATCACCATACGGCAAAGTTACACGTAACTTTTAACACCTCGCTTTTTTCTCAAGGGTTAAAAACACATAAGCAAGCTACTTTTTCTATTGAGCTAGACTTTGTAGCTTATTTTTATTTACGTCCCAAGGATAGTTGTAGGGCTGGAAAACCGTGAGCTCTACTTTTTAACCGACTTCAAAAAAGGAGGATTGTTCCATGTTTTGACTGCTTTTATCTGTTTTAAATATAATTTTCACCGATTTCTCCGCCATTTGCGGACCGATTTTCAAGATTTTCTTGAAGTGAAAACTTCTTTAATAATAAATAAATAATAAAATCATTTATTTTCAGGCAACTAGGCCCATAGATAAATGCCTTACAGACTAACATACATATAAAATATTATTTAACAAAATTAAAACTGAATTAACACTATTTCCCGGGTGTTTTTCCGGGGGTGTCTCCCTCTTTAGCGGCGTTGTGCACTTTGAAGTATGGGTAAAAAATGTTAAACTCGCGTCAGGACACGTGACCTGATCGAAAATTCGTAGACGGAGGGAGAGTAGACCGCAAGGAAGTAATATATGTTCAAGTATTCACTTCCCGGCACTCCCGGAGTCCAATCCGTTGTTTTTTTTTGATCGAAAGAGTATACTCCAGAGGTGGATCAATAACCATCCAATTAGGATCTAATGATGGAATCCCAGGGAAATCAAGGGCAAATCTTACAATGTTTCTCATGTATTTTTTAGACTTAAAAAAAATGGAAAAATAAATAAATTTTAAAAAACATAATTAAAGGGTTATAAGCCAAACCCAGAAAATTGATAGGCCGCCATCGCACCGACTTCAAACAGATCAGTACTACGAGGTACAGGGTCAACAGCACATCATGCTATCCAAAACTGTCAAGTTTCTTCCATCGATTTTCAATTTCATCTCCAAGTCTTAGAGTTTACTATTCATTGGAGAAATTTGACAGTTTGTGATAACCTGATTGTAACCTGCTGTTGACTGTACATTAAATGGTATGTTATCTTTAGTTTTCACTTTTTTGAAGTCAGTTTTTTTTCTAAACAGTTTATTTACGTAAACAGAGTCACAGGGGTAAAGTTAGTGTGCAATAATCTCAAGTCAAGGCTGAATAAGATTAAGTTAAACAGTTTAAAGCCTTCTGCACCTCATAAATTATAACGTTTTTGGAAATCTGCTGATGGACTATTGTTTATTTTAGGGTTCCTTGGGATAAATGTACGAACTTATTTAATTAAAACAATTGTGGGTACAAATTCGCCATAAGTATAGAGTGGTGATGGTGGAATACAAGTACTTGTCACTAGAATAGAATAGAATAAAATAAAATAGAATAGAATAATTTATTAAACAACAGATTACACTTACATGCAAAATCAGCGGGCCCTGCACTAAGCTAGGCTTGTATCGCAGGAGCCCTGACGTGGATTGCCAACCCGCGCACAATGATTATACAATATTTTAAACAGTTACAAAAATAAAAAATAAAACATTGAAATAAATAAATAAAACTTAAATAAGATTTGTGTTGAATGGTAGGTACGGATTGCGTGAATAATCAAAGTATGTATTACTAAATACTTAAGATTATTTTCGTGGATGTGGTAAGATTGAAAGAAGATATAATATTGACGAAAGAAATATACAGTGCGAACATTATTTATTTAGGTTATATTCATGTAAAAAAATCACAGATTTCTTGCCTCACACGACTATCCAGCACATTTGAAATGAATCTACGTGAGCATCAGAATGACTGCCCAAAGTGACAGATCAGCTTTAAAATATTACTATCATTCAATACCTCTTATCTACTATTTAATACCTTTGTTTAGATATTTCGTACCTAATCAATATCTAAGAAAATTAATTTGAAAAATGGCCAGCCCTTCTGACGTCAGAATGACCACCCACATTTAGAATCTCCACGAAAAGGCTCCGAAATTTAATTTCGCTTATACACAAATTCAGTACCTATTCAGTACCTGAGTATATATTTTTTCTAGATTTTCTAGGCAACAAATAAAAAAAATATGAACAAAAAATGTTTAATTGAAAGGGGTTTGAAGAAAAACAGGTATTGAGCTGATCTGTCACTTTAGGCAGTCATTCTGATGCTCACTGAATCTACGGAATCCGAAAAAATTTAGTTCAGACGTTTTTTCGTTCTTGACTTTTTTCAAAAAGGTTAGGCTACAGGGCAAACCCTTAACCTGATCGTCTTTATTTAAGACTAGCATTCCGCTCGGGACTTCGTGGGAATTCGGGAAAATCATGTACCCTATGTCCATCCCGGATAATGTAAGATTCTAATGGTGAAAGAATTTTTCAAATCGGTCCAGTAGTTTCGGAGCCTATTCAATGCAAACAAACAAACAATCAAATCTTTCCTCTTTAAGTATAATATGTATAGACTCAAATTGTAGGTGACTAAATTTTCCAGAGGAGTTTTCTCAAGTTTTTGATATCATTCTCCGTTTCCATAATATCGTGCGCCAAAATCATAAATTCAGAAAAAAATGTTTTTTTTTCACTAAGTATTTTGGCCATAACTTTTTTTCGTTTCTGACTTTCTCGAATAATTCTTTTTGCACCTTACAGCTCTCGTGAATCGCGTCTTGGATCGCACTTTTTCGTGAAATCGAAGCCTATACTGGAGCGAACGAAAAGACATTTCCATAATCAAAATTATAAAGATTTTCCTTATGAGTTTTTGTTAAATAAGTAATTTTATTATACGGAACCTCAAAACGAAGATCCATATAAAAAGCTTTCCCAAAAGCGGCCCAGAATGACACATTTGACATTGTAAGCAGATTGTTTTTAATCTGTACATTTTGGGAAATGCATGACGTCATGCAATGGCATGGATTCACGATTTTAGTCAGTTATGATATGAGATATACATAGACTTGATTATATCTACACGATAAGAAAAAGAGGATGAGATAATTTCGCCGCTTGACTTGAAGGCACGATAGCTCAGTTGATTAGTCTCCAGTGTTTTTAATATTTTTGAATTCGCGACCCCTTTGGATCATATAAAGTTCTGGCGACCCCTTGTGGTCCCTAAGATCCTTTTAGGCTAAATCTATGTAATATTTCGAAGATTTTAAAACACATTATAAAAGAGTTTGCTGCGGGGTAGACGCGGGGTCATTTTAAACCGTGTGGTGATCGGTTGAGAATAACACCACCCCATCTCTTTCCGTGGGTGTCGTAAGAGGCGACTAAGGAAACACAAATGAGACCTGCCTCCTAGTAATCCATCCCAGGCAACGACACTTCATTTTTTTCTGGATCTGAGGTGTCGTCCTATGGTCTCATGTGGTGTGGTAGGCTCTGTAAAGGGCCGTCTGGTTCGCGACCACCCTCCTACCGAAGTCCGACGCCAAACAGCTTGCTGTGTTCCGTCGGTGCGTAGGAGTACCAGTGCCTTTATAGGCATTTTCTGGGTTAACTCGCTCCATCGTCGACCTCATCTTTGACCTTATGGTCTAGATTGAGTTTGCCCATCTTATAAAAAAATAAATAAAAAAACACTGACATTGTCTTAGTTTAGTGTAAGATAATTTTCTTGAAAAACACTGGATAGAGCACCGAGATCTAATCCTGGTGTCGTGGGTTCAATTCCTATTCGCGCCGAACATTTTTGTTTCTTTAAAATTATTCTTCCAAGCTGGACTACTGGGAGTAGGTAAACGAAAAACTCAGGTATACATAAATTGACGGCCGGTTTGGTCGAGTGGTAGTGGCGCTGCCTCTTGATCGACGGGTCCTGGGTTCGAATCCCAGTCGGGGCAAACATCTGTGTAAAAGGCAGATGTTTGTTCTCGGGTTATGGATGTTTGTGTCTGTCTTTATGTGTGTTCCGAGGGACTTACGACACAAGGGAAAACCTTAGTGTGGGCCTTTGAGTGTATGGCGTTTTTTTTTTTAAATTTACACAAGGAAGCCAGTAAATGGGACGCGAGGGCTGTATCGAGGGCGAAAGGCTGATAACCTATTACCACTAAAACAAAAAAAAAGTTGTCCCTAAAACAAGGGTTGCCTGGAAGAGGTTGCTCTTAGCGATAAGGCCGACTTTACGCACTTTTGTTTAGTTAAGTATGTAAAACTTTTTTTTGTGACTGTGTGCAATAAAGAATTTCTATCTATCTATTTATCTTTACCCATGTTCCATCTTATAACCCGTAGTACAAGGACGTATTAAAGGGGGGGGGGGGTCCTGGGGATCTGGAATCCCCCCCCTTAAGGCCAAGATGTTTATAAATAAATAAATGGTAAAAAAAATAACGAAGCCTTGATATCTATTGCGTCAGCCTGTCAAAATTTAATTCAACTCTCAAACGATTGAAGACCTGCATAAGAAATAAAATGGGAGACGAGAGACTTAGTGGTCTTGCTCTCATGAGCGTACCTACACCGGGAGCTCGCTGTAAAGACAGATTCTAACTAAGTAAGTAAATTTCGAAACGCAAGAGTCTTAAATTTAAAATATATCGTATCAAAAAAAAATTATGCTAGTTTCAAGTTCGAGTTTACCTAAATTGTACTTACTATTTTTAAAATAAATGACTTACGTACACATACATTTTTTTAGTATAACCTCTCGACCCTACCTAAAACGGGACCCCCCATCTGAAAGCTATAGCTACGTCCTTGCCTCAGAATGGTTGTCAAGTGTGGCATCAAGTGGTTCTAGAACTACAAGATGTTCTTCTTCTTCATCAGCCCATATACGTCCGCACTGCTGGGGATGTTCTGCAATATGCAAGATTTGGCAGTGTGGTTATCTGTTGAGAATAACACCACCCCATCTCTTTCCGTGGGTGTCGTAAGAGGCGAGTAAGGACACACAAATGAGACCTGCCTCCTAGTAATCCACCCCAGGCAACGACACCTCAGTTGTTTCTGAATCTAAGGTGGCGTCCCATGGTCTCATGCGGTGTGGTAGGCTCTGTAAAGGGCCGTCTGGTTCGCGACCACCCTCTTACCGAAGTCCGACGCCAAACGGCTTGCTGTGTTCCGTCGGTGCGTGGGAGTACCAGTGGCTTTATAGGCATTTTCTGGGTTAACTCGCTCCATCGTCGACCTCATCTTTGACCTTTATGGTCAAGATTGAGGTCAAGAGTTAACCCACCTTATAATAAAAAAAAAAAGACTAAGGATACAGTCTATTTTAGTTTCTTCACCACAACAGTGCTTAAAAGGTAATTAATTATTATAACACCTAAACGGTCAAAATGACGAATATATGTTTTCGTGCCCGTACAAAAAAATCTGATTCACGAAATATCCGTTCTAAACCAACTGTTCAATTAATACAAAGCTTTTTGCGTACATGAAACTAGTTCTGCATACATTTTTACTTTGATTTGTATTGAACGAGCCGCAAAAACAAGTTGGTTTTACAAACTTATTATTGCAGTTAGTATGAATGGATTTATTTGGAAAGAATATGAAAGGCAAGTTTTTTCAACAGCATTGTTGATTTGCAATCGTGTATTTTTTAGTTTTGTATGGACGAATAACCGCTACTGATTTAAAAAAAAACTACTGTTTCATTCATAAATGAAGGATGATAATTATTTTTATCTATTTTTGATGTTAAACTGCAAAAAGTAATTTTTTGTTAACTTATTGTATTCAAGACAAGGAATTAAGTATATTTAAAAGAACGCACATCCGTTATGTGTTTAAATAAAAATAAAAAAACTGAACCGTAGTTCAGTTTTAGGCGTCTACTAACCAATGCCAATGATGACCATTTTTAACCCACCACAAAAAAGGGGGTGTTATAAGTTTGACGTGTGATCTGTATCCTCCTGTAGGCCTGTAGGAAGGCCTCCCACAAGGTGGACCGACGATTTAAAAAATTTTATTATATAATGGGTTAACTCTTGACCTCAATCTTGACCTAGGTCATAAATGAGGTCGATGATGGAGCAAGTTAACCCAGAAAATGTCTATTAAGGCACTGGGTACTCCCACGCACCGAAGGAACACAGCAAGCTGTTTGGCGTCGGACTTCGGTAGGAGAGTGGTCGCGAACCAGACGGCCCTTACAGAGCTTACCACACCGCATGAGACCATAGGCCGTCACCTTGGATTCAGAACAAATTGAGATGTCGTTGCTTGAGGTGGATTAATAGGAGGCAGGTCTCATTTGTGTTTCCTTAGTCGCCTCTTACGACACCCACGGAAAGAAATGGGGTGGTGATATTCTCATCCGATCACCACACGTCATTAAATGGTAAAGATTGCGGTTTGCCGCTGGATGTGGGTGGCGCAGGACCGAGCGAGGTGGATATCCCTGGGGGAGGCCTATGTCCAGGAGTGGACGTCTTGCGGCTGACATGATGTGTATCTTATGTCTGTGTATCTGTGTGTCTGTCTGTGGCATCGCAGCTCCTAAACGGATGTACCGATTTTGCTGCCATTTTTTGTTATAAAGCTGACGTAATCGAGATGGGTCTTAGCTACATTTAATCAAATTTGGTTTAGTCGTTTAAGAGTTATAAGTGATAAAATGTCGGAGGTTATATTATACAAGATTTTTTATTTGAGAGTTATTCGTAAACAATAATATATTTTTTTTTTACCAGCCCATATACGTCCCCATCGAGGGGCACGGGCCTGCCTTCGAAACACGAAGGGGGTTTAGGCCATAGTCCACCACGCTGGCCCAATGCGGGTTGGTGGACCGCTCGTCTTTCGAAAATGAATTTTCTTGGACGGGCGGGTTTCATCATGATGTTTTCCTTCACCGTTGAAGTGATAATTAGAAATCTGTACATCAATCCGAAAAGACGAATTTTGTGGTACAGGCCCGCACTAGGATTGAACGATTTCTTTAAGTACATATAAAATATTATTACATAAAATATACATACATACCTACACTCACGCCCATAATCTCTAACGGGGTAGACAGAGCATCAGTGGTTCTAGTACCGCTAGATGCCACGATTGACAAACATTTTGAGGGTTCTCAGTTGGGATGTAAAAGGGATGTAAGTATTTCCTTCTATGCTGGGCTGGTAGTGAAAGAAAAACTTAAAATGTGGTAACTACCTAATCTTCCCAGGTATACAGTAAAAGTCTGTAAGAGGGATGCGAGGGTTTTGCTGTATAATGGGCGAAAGGCTGACCACCTCTCACCGTTATGCAACTTGTTCCATCTGATAACCTTCACAATTTGTGTCTAACGTGGCATCTAGTGGTTCGACAACTACTGAATTGATGCTCTGCCTACCCCGTATGTATGTACGTAAACCCACACTTAGTAGGGTAAGCCCCGGTTCTTGGTCGCCGTAGAAAGTACAGAGGGGCGCGGCGCCGTGAGGCGATCCTCTTCAGTATACTCCGAAACCCTAAGTATTGGCGGGTTTTTCATTTTATTAAGAACTAGCTTCCCGCGCGGGACTTCTTTCCCGTGGCAATTCGGGAAAATCATGTACTCTATGTCCATCCCGGATAATGTAGGATTCTAATGGTGAAAGAATTTGTCAAAACGGTCCAGTAGTTTCGGAGCCTATTCGATGCAAACAAACAAACAAACAAATATTTCCTATTTATAATATGTATAGATATAAATAGAAGATAGATGGGTTCGCTCTTGACCACAATCTAGCTTAGGGCAAAGATGCGGTCGACGGTGTAGCGAGCTCACCCAGAAGAAGCCTATTCATTCGTACTTTAAAGATATTCGGGTTGTATGAGCTCGGAAATACAGACGCAGGCAGAGAATTCCACTCCTTGGCAGTGCGCAATACAAAAGATGAAGAAAAGCGCTCAGTACGTATCCGAGGGATCTCGACAAGATAAGGGTGATACCCCCCAGTGCGTCTGGACGTCCGATGGAAGAAAGGGACAGACGGAATGAGCTCATTGGCGGGTAGAAGATAAACAATGCCACGCTTTGAAAAAATGTGCGGAGATCACGAACTTCACCCATCACATTGACTAGGTAGCTTCTGTATTGTATTTTATTTTTCCTTACTCTCTTTTTAATGTTTTGTTTTAATGTATTATTGTAATAAATAAAAAACTCAGCTCCATACTGTTAATGTTTTAATTGTTGTGCCTTTCTACCTACTTCAGCGATAAAATTTAAAAAGTTGATCGCCGAAACACACAGAAAATAAAGAAGACGAGATTTAAAAAAAAATATGAAAGAATTTAATTAAACCAAAAAAATAATTACAAAAATCCGACGTTAACCAAGAAAAATATTGAAAACTGAACATTTACATTAAATTTTAAGGTGTTACATAAAGGTTAAACTAACACGCAAAACAATTTTCAACGTATAGATATTTTGTTTGGAAATGAAGTGTTGGATTATTTTGAACTGTTACAATTTCATACATAAAATTTAAACACGAGACCTAACTAAAATAAATTATTATCGGTAGCAAATAGGAAGAATAAATTCAGCGCTGAATAAATACCCCACCTACTTGATAGATAAAACTAAAACTGTTACAATTGGCACGTATTGACAAAAATAAATTAAGAGTTTTTAAAGGTATGGTTAAAACACTTAGCTTCTTGTCTTCCAGAGGCCGCAGGTGGAACCGCTGTAGAATGGAAGCAGGTTATGGTGGTTTAGCTGGCCCAAATTGGGTTCTCGTCTATCAGAACTCCCAGGGATAAATTGTCGTTCCAATTTTTAAAATCGTTTCATAATTACACTGAAACTCCAAAAAAAATCCAAATTGGACTAGGATACCTAAAGGTCACGAAACCCGAAAGGGCCCAAAGAAGGAAAGATAGAGATATATGAGTATTTATTAGAATAGTAAGGATGTCTAGCTAGTGTAACCTATACAAGAAGGATATTCTCCTCTTGCAGGTCGTGAAGTAATCCCCCCAGGTCAAATGATAACCAGATTTGATTTAAACCATAAGACCCAGGATTCCCGTAACTGTTGCAAGAACAGCCTGATAGAGTATCTGTCTGAGCGTGAAGAAGATGTTGTAAAAGTGTACTGGTTAGCGTAGCTAGGGTAGAGTAGGCGTGTGAGTACAAAAAAAAATAGAAATGGTGAAAAACTTACATTTTGATTAACACAATTGGTCGTTAAATAAAAAATTTTTATATATCTCTGTTGACCGACATTAGTAATAATATATTTAATAACAAAAATAAATCAACACAAGCATTCACTTTTACCGAAAAAACAGGCGTTTCACTGAAAATTTTTTGTCGAATGCTTATGTCAACTTCAATCCCAAACAAAATCCAAAAATCAAGCAAATTCTAAAATTTTGAAATATATTGAATTAAAAAGAAAACTAGACCGGAAAGAACATAAAAAAGATCGCAAGCAGAAATGCTGCACTACCTAGTGTCATTGAGCCTATTACTTTCATCTGTACTTATGTTTCGACTATCTAGTTAGGTCAGGGCGCAGAAACAAAATTCTGAACTTGTAAAATTCTGAAATTCCCTTTAACCAAAGAAATCCCGTTTTGTCTATGACTCACGCAGCTTTCATACTTTTGTCTCGGTCAAACTAGGTAATAAGTTTTAAAAAGAGAGAGAAGAATGAAGATTGCAGGGTGGGGCGGGCAGAATATAGGTGACAATATTGGGTTAATTTCGTGTATTGTGTATATAACTGAATTATAAAAATTACAGCAATCGAAACCGGGTCCATCAACTTCACAATCTAGTGTTACAGCCACTGCAATCAACTCGGACAGCAGCCATGACGACTCAGAATCAGATTTCATTGAATAATATTTTTTTTCTTAGTAAAAAGTTTCTTTTACGTTTAGCGCACTTTTTGACACTAAATACACAAACTACTCGTAGTGCTTTAACGCTGTTGGTTTAGTGCCTTTTCGAAAATTGAGTTGGCAAAACATTTGTTTTTTTAATATTAGCATCAAGTGGGCAATCCCGATGATATGACGCATAGTTTTGAAATGGTTTTCCTTATTTGGGCAAGCAAAGTAGTTCTTGAAATTGATCAGATTATGCCATGTTTAACTTTTTTTTGGATGTTAGTAGTTTTTCGATTTGCTGTGTCATTAGTTTTTATACCGGTAGCCCAGCCCAATCCCAGATAAATTTTGCCATATTTGTCGTCAGAACTATAGAACTAACATGCAAGGTGCTGAATCACTTACTGACTCAACAACTCCTAGCCCAATTTATTATACTTAAAAAAATAACGCCAACCCCATCTCTTTCCGTGGGTGTCGTAAGAGGCGACTAAGGAAACACAAATAAGACCTGCCTCCTAGTAATCCATCCCAGGCAACGACACTTAATTTTTTTCTGAATCTGAGGTGTCGTCCTCTGGTCTCATGCGGTGTGGTAGGCTCTGTAAAGGGCCGTCTGGTTCGCGACCACCCGCCTACCGAAGTCCGACGCCAAACAGCTTGCTGTGTTCCGTCGGTGCGTGGGAGTACCAGTGCCTTTATAGGCATTTTCTGGGTTAACTCGCTCCATCGTCGATCTCATCTTTGACCTTATGGTCGAGATTGTGGTCAAGAGTTAACCCATTTTATAATATTAAAAAAAGACATACTGTGAAATCCAGTAAATGACGCGAGAGTTTGGTGGGCGAAAGGATGACAACCTAACACCACTATACTCATGTTCCATCGAAAACCCTCAGAATGTATGTCAAATATGACCTCAAGTAGTATCATAACTGTATGATGTTCTGCCTACCCTGTAAAGGATTATAGGCGTGAGGGTACGTACGTACTTAAGTATGTAATTGTTATTACAATTTCATTTTTTTTTCTAATTTAATTTTTAATTCAAATTTAAAAAATTGGAAGGTCGCGGGTTCAAATCCTGGTGAGGGCCTGTACCACTGAATTCGTCCTTTCGGATTTATGTACGGATTTCTAATTATCACTTTCTTAACGGTGAAGAAAAACATCGTGATGAAACCCGCCCGTCATGGAAAATTCATTTTCGAAAGACGAGCGGTCCACCAACCTGCTTTAGGCCAGCGTGGTGGACTATGGCCTAAATCCTCTTCGTGTTTCGAACGTATATGGGCTGTTAAAAAAACAACGGGTTGCACTCCGGGAGTGCCGGCAGAAGTGAAATCTTGAACATTAACGTTGTGCATTAATATGGAAATAAAACAAAATACACAAAAAGAGTCCGTTATTCTCTCAGGATTCGAACCCTCGACCTGTATAGCTTACAACTGGCAACTTTTCCACTCGACCAAACTGTCAACTTTCAATTCAGTAAAATAGTCTATCGGTATTTGCGCACTATGTGCGAATAATCGTTGACATCGTTGACATCTGTCACAAAGATAATTTTACCATAGGGCTGCCATCCGTCCGGGTTTCCACCCATACTAAAAAGTACACAACGCTGCTAAAGAAGTTTTCACTTCAAAAAAGGTGGCAACCCTATCCTACGCATTTTCGATCACGGTCACGTGACATCTGCATTTTCCCCATACTAAAGTGCTCAACGCCGCTAAAGAAGTTTTCACTTCAAAAATAGTGTAAGCTTTGTGTATGCAGAAATAACCGATTCATCATTTACTCACATAAATCAAGAAGGATTAATGCAAAATATAACATCAAAGCCTACTGAAATAAACATTTTTTAACAATAAATTAAAAAATTGTGTAAGCTTTGTGTATGCAGAAATAACCGATTCATCATTTACTCACATAAATCAAGAAGGATTAATGCAAAATATAACATCAAAGCCTACTGAAATAAACATTTTTTAACAATAAATAAAAAAATAGTGTGAGCTTTGTGTATGCAAAAATAACCGATTCATTAATTTACCCTCCGTGTGGTGATCGGTTGAGAATAACATCACCCCATCTCTTTCCGTGGGTGTCGTAAGAGGCGACTAAGGAAATTCAAATGACTAAGGAAACGCAATGACACTTCTAGCCCAATCGGGTTAGAATTCAAATAGGATTTAATTCCAACAAAAGGTTTTATTGTTTTAATAGCTTCATTTGTTGCCAAATAAGACTATCCTAAGTTTTCCCCATCGGCGGAGGTGTGCGTAAGTGGTGGGGGGTAAAAATGTACCCCAAAAGGGATATTTTTGCAATTTTTCGTTTATATCTCGTAAAGGACTTACAATATCAAAAACTGTCCTTCATAAAAGTTGGAGGGCATTTAATCCTGCGTAGGATAAGACTAAATTCATATTTTTTTGACTACCCGTTCTCATGGTATCACTGAAAGTGTCATATTTTGTAAATTGTTCAAGTTAGACCATTGATCCTACTAACATGAAATCTTTACTAACGTATATGTCTGATCCCTGCTTTGTCAAAATTCTCTGTAAATATATTAGTCATTTCGATATAAAATTGTGATAATATTAGTAAGTATATTATTTTCTCTTGCTATCTTACAATATATATATATATAATATCTTAACAAGGTCTCTCTTCTATCTACTTTCTGACTCTTTTTACATATAGCTCTTTTCTGTCTTCTTGTCTCTTCCATTACTTGACACTGGCAGTAAATGGTCGTTCATTCAAGAACGAACCGCTTGCCATAACCTATCAAGAAGTGAAGTGAAGTGACCATTGATTCCCAAAGTGGTCCAGGTGGACCCCCAGGGGTCCACGAGAGACGCGACGGGGGTCTACGTTGGCGTGACAAAAAATGGGGGTTCACAATTCGTAAGCAGGGGTCCACGTTTATCTGGTTGCGATAGTGAAGAACTTAATGTTGGTCTGATTAAACTAAGAATTAATTGATTCCTTGTGCTGCGAGTAGATGTCATAAAATTCAAATTGGATGGAATCACCTTTTTGATTGCCCAACTTAACTTTTTTTTTGAGATCCACTCACAGCACAATCAATTAATTAGTTAACCAATCAATTCTCACTTTTTTTTCCGAAAACTGTTAATTCGTGATTGGAATTTAGCCGCAAGCCGCAACGCAAATTTCCATAGTTATATCTAATCTCCACATTTTTTTTCAAGTTTTGGGAAAATGTTACAAATGTAGCTACAGGGGGTCCATCGGAACCAGCAAAATTTTAAAAGTGGTCTATGAGAAAAAAAAGTTTGGGAACCGCTGAGTTAGAATAACCAAACAAAATCATGTTTAACAATAATAAAATAGACTACAAAATGCATACTTTTTTATTATTCTAACTTGAACAGTTTACAAAATATGATACTTCAAGTGATACTCTTGATTATTTTTTAAGAAAAAGAAAAATCATTTTTTATAATGAAGTTTAAGGATATGATGCTGATTAAAAATATGAATTTTATAGTCTATTTTGTTATTATTAAATATGATTTTGTTTGGTTAATCTTACTTAAACAGTTTACAACATACGACACTTTTAAGTGATACTCTGATTATTTTTTAGAAAAAGAAAAATCAATTTTATATAATGAAGTTTAAGGATAGGATGCAAGTTAACAATATGCATTTTGTAGTCTATTTAATTATTATTAATTATGATTTTGTTTGGTTTATCTAACTTGAACCGTTTAGAAAATATGACACTTTCAGTGATACCATAATTTTTCGACATTATGCTAAATAACTCAAAAACAAAAGAAGATCGAGGACTGATATTAAGCATAGAGTGTTCTTAGGTCCTGCCAGTACACCACCTGAAAGAATGACCAAATCCGTCGTTAGGGGGCCACTCTCGTTCGCTTAGTCTGCTTGACCCTTTATCCAACTTTGATGAGCTAAAGCATGAGAACGGGTAGTCCTAAAACTATGGATCTGGTCTTATCCTAAGCAGGATTACATGCCCTCCAACTTTTATGAAGGACAGTTTTCGATATTGTAGGTAAGTCCTTTACAAGATACCTATAACCGAAAAATCGCAAAAATATCCCTTTTTGGATACATTTTTACCCCCCACCACTTATGCACACCTCCGCCGAGGGGGAAAACTTATGATAGTCTTATTTGGCACCAAATGAAGCTATTAAAACAATAAAATCTCTTGTAGGATTTAAATCCGATTTGAATTTTTTGTTGGTTTGATTCTATTGACCTGTTCAGTTTGTTTCTGAGGTGCCGTCTTATATGGTCTCATGCGGTGTGGTAGGCTCTGTGAAGGGCCGTCTGGTTCGCGACCACCCTCCTACCGAAGTCCGACGCAACACAGCTCGCCTTTATAGGCATTTTCTGGGTTAACTCGTTCCATCATCTACCTCATGTATGACCTTGGTCAAGATTGAGGTCAAGAGTTAACCCATCTTATAATTTAAAAAAAACTCACATAAATGAGGAAGGATTAATGCAAATTATAACATCAAAGCCTACTGAAATAAACATTTTTTAACAATAATTTTTAAAAAATACACAAGAGAACCCACCCGGATGCGTTTTATAACATAATCCACATTGTATGGGTAGGTATTGGAATTCCTCTTTTGGGTTTTATGGTCATAGATTATAATTTGAGGTACTTATTAGTCAGATAAGACAGTAGGTTTAAAAATCATGGTATTAATGGGTTTACCTATCCTAAAAAAGCACCTTCTATATCTATACCTATTCTAATTAATATTATAAAGAGGAAAGATTTGTATTTTTGTAAAGAGGACAGATTTATATTTTTATATGTAACGAATAAACTTTAAAATTACTGGACCGATTTCGAAAATTCTTTCACCATTAGGATACTACATTATCCCTGAGTAGCATAGGCTACATAATTTTCCCAAATTCCCACGGGAACGAAGTCCCGAGCGGAATGCTAGTCTAAAATAAAGGACAGCTTAGTAAAAACTGAAACCTTGAATTTATTTTGAGGATTTCACATATTCATGGGGAGAATCAGCTTCTGAAGTTTCGCTAACTAAGTATAAAGTCACCCCTTAAGGCGACTACAGCACCCGACAAAGGCAGCACACATAGTAATAGTGCCATCTCCGTCTCTCAACAGGCCTGGGCCGGCAGTGCGAACAGTGTCGATACACGAAGTTTACGGACTATGAAAGCGTGCGTGCGTAAAAACATGTTTGAAAGTTAGAAAAATGAGATTTATGGAAAGGTAACAGCTTAAATCGAAAAATGCGTTAACTACTTATCGAGAGTGTTCAATCACGAACATTTTGATAGCAATTCAAGTTCCTGTGTGCATTTTACTATCGTTTTTACAGCTTAAAAGATACACAATATTGGGTATGTAGAGGTGGCTTTGTGAGCTTTTTCTATCGAACCAAAAGTGCTGAATCATGTTTTCAGAAAACTACTTATCTAGTTTATGTCCTGAATATTACCGTAGTATTTTTTTCTTCGATTTAATGCAGTGCGTCATGCTTATCTACGCATCATAAAATCGTAATTTAGGTGCTTTAGTCGCCTTAAAGATGTCTTCTACATTAAGAAAGTTTAGTTAAATTATAACTTCCATGCTGGACTGGAAGTGAAAGATAAACTTAGAATGTGCCTTTTACCTACTCTTCCCAGGTATACCTACAGTAAAAGTCTGTAAGAGGGATGCGAGGGTTTTGCTTTAGATATTGATTTATTTATTTAGTTTAGGGTCTCCAACAGTGGAGTCATTTTACATCGTAAAAGAATTTACACAAAATAAAAATTGTGAATGCTCCAATAATTATAGAACACAGCATTCCCAAAGATGACGCAAAAGTATACAATTTAAAAAAACGTTACACTTAAAAATAATTGTTAAAGATAAAAATATAAAATTATTGAACTTCTTAAAACAAAAATAACAAGAATTATTAACAAGAAAATTTAATCTAGACAAAGGCACGGACATAAAGTCTGTGGATGGTAATAATAAAACAAAAAAAAATATATTAAATCATACATTATATAAAAGGTTTAACGAATTTTTAAATTTCAGAAAATAAAAGTAACCAAAAACAAAACTTCCAATTAAATAATGGTCGAAAGGCTGACCTCATCAATATGCAACTCGTTCTATCAATATGCAACTTGATAACCCCCACAATTTGTGTCAAACGTGGCATCTAGTGGCTCAAGAAACACTGATGCTTTGCCTAGCCCGTTAGGGGTTATGGGGGTGAGCGTATATGTACACGTAAATTATAGGAGGCTAGGCACAATAACACGCTGTCGCTTCTGCAAAAACGAGTACAGTACATAATCTACACAGTAATAGTAACGGAAAATGATTAATAACAAACCACACATCCTTGACTCTTAGAATTGCCAAATGTCATTCTTTTTGTATTAAAACATATTTTAATCGAAGTTCAATCGGTTATAGTATGAAAGTTCATTGCCATGTGTTTAAGTACGCTTTAATTGACACGTCATCGAATGACGTCCACTGCTGGGCAATGGCCTTGCCCAGCAATATCTGAATAGTCTTTCGACTTCAAACAGAACATTAGGTACCTATTACGTAGTACATAAACAGGGCCCTGATTCTGTAACTTAAGTTAGGGACCATCCATAAATTACGTCACACGTTAAGGGGAGGGGAGGGGGTCGACAAAGTGTGACATTGTGTGACAAGGGGGTGGAAGGGGGTCATAAGTTTCGTGACATCACATTTCAAAATGTGTAATGAGTATCAAAACGTGTTAACTATTAACGTCAAACTTAACTTCCTCGGTCCCAAGCACTCTTTTTATGTTTTTACTTTAGTTGAGACAGTGAGTTTTGAGTTCCCAAAAAAAATAACAACTCTATTAAATATTGCTTTTATTAGAAAATTACAAAAAATGGAAAATATGCAAAATATGTGACGTCACGCTAGGGAGGGGGGAGTCTTACAAATGTGACCAGTTGTGACAAGGAGGGGGAGTGGGTAAAAAAATCATGAAATTCGTGTGACGTAATTTATGGATGGCCCCTTCTGTGTCGATGGAATGGAAGCCATTTTATCCGTTCAGGTGGCGAACCTGCTTCGTAGCTTAACGTCACTGATCGATTTCTAGGCTACGATCGCTTTTAAAATAAACAATTAATTCTCTTATCAATAAAAAAAAATTGGGGTCAAATGTTAAACGTGTTGTGAAATTTTCAATGACAATATTCATAGTCGTGTCCTCTTTTTTAATCTGTGATTTTTTTTCCATTACGTGAGTTGCAAATATTTAAAATTAAGCTATTTAATAGATTATTTTACCATATTTAATACATAAACTAGGTAATGAGGTAGCATCTAAAAAGTTTTTGAAATAAAATGGTTGAAAGTTATGTATGCAAGTAAGGGGGCGTCCATTAGTTACGTGAGGTGTTTTTGGCGATTTTTCGACCGGGGGCGGTGTGGATCCCCTCTGGTGAGATGTCGTGAAATTTGGCTCGACAACCCAACCCCTTTTTATCTCACGTGATTTTTCTGAAAATTCTTCTTACATAATTTGCCTACTTGTTTTTTAACTTTTAATAATCGAACAATAAAAAACAGCTATGATTTACCAACTTATATTTGAAAAAAATGATTGTTCTAATTCAGTCCACGGGAACTCATGAGTAGTCTTAAGAGTGGCTACCGGAACAACATTTTTTAGTTGGTTTAACTTAGCTTTCCCACAATTTAACACTATTTCTTTTGGGGAAAAATATTACGTGATATTTGTAGATACCCCCCTCTCCCCCACGTGAGATTGAGTGAGATCCGGGCCGACCCCCTCCCCCCTCAAAATGCCTTACGTAATAAATGGACGCTCCCTTACAGCTCGTATTAATACGCTTCTTTGAGCTTTTTTTGAATATCATATCTTCACAACTCTCCGAAATATAAGGGAATCGCACTTTTTCGTGAAATCGGAGCCTATACTGGAGCGAACGAAAAGACATTTCCAGTGTCAAAATGTTGCGCCTCTCTTTCCAATATCAGACGCCAAAAGGACGCCAAATTTATATTACCCCTCTTTTTTCTGTGGAGGCTAAAAAGAAAGATAGGGCACCGTCGTCTTTGTTCGTCGTGGCAGGAGCACTGCTGTGCCTCCAGATATTGATAAATAACAGTGTTAATTAAAAAACCTCTGTATTATACACACATTTTAATTTTTTTTTATTATAAGATGGGTTAACTCTTGACCTCAATCTTGACCAAGGTCATAGATGAGGTCGACGATGGAGCGAGTTAACCCAGAAAATACCCATAAGTCAATGGTACTTATATTCGCAGCAAGCTGGGTGGCGTCGGACTTCGGTAGGAGGGTGGTCGCGTGTACTTAGCAGAATATTTATATTTGTCTTTTTAATAACAAGATTCTCCTAATATAGAATACTAGCTTCTCGCGCGGGACTTCGTTCCCGTGGGAATTTGGGAAAATCATATACCCTATGTCCATCCCGGGTAATGTAGGATTCTAATGGTGAAAGAATTTTTCAAATCGGTCCAGTAGTTTCGGAGCCTATTCGATGCAAACAAACAAACAATCAAATCTTTCCTCTTTATAATATGTATAGATATAGATAGATATAGATATAGGCAAAGTTTCTTGTAAAATGACGAAGTTATTTCATAAATAGACGAATTATACAATATTGCCTACTACAAGTATAAATAAATGCCTATCTTAATTTTTAATCAACTTTCATTATATCCCGTTTAGAATAATTAATTAACACTGACTTAAGACTTGATTAAAACTAATAACGGTATTTTAAAGACCTAGACTAGTTTTTAGAACATATAAATGCATATTTTTAAAACTAGTTTTGTGGTAACGGTCGTTAATAACACCACCCCACTCTACTTCTCGTGAGTAAAAGATTTCAACGAGTAAGTTTTCGAATTTTGTATTCATTAAGGCATATATGGGGTGATTCATTAATCTTCTTCTTCTTGTTATCGTGTAGGTATAGTCAAGTGTGTAGCGAACTTGTCTAACCCTGGTGTCAGAGTTTTCAAACCGCCAAATGGCCTCTGACTTGGTTTTCATCATCATCATCATCATCAGCCTATATCAGTCCACTGCTGGACATAGGCCTCTCCTATGGCACGCCACTGAGCTCGGTCTTCAGCTCTCCTCCTCCAACCACTGCCCGCTACTTTACGAATATCGTCACCCCACCTAGTAACAGGGCGCCCTACGCCACGTTTGCTGATTCGTGGTCTCCATTCTAGAACTTGTCTGCCCCAACGGCCATCGGTTCCACGACAGATATGACCAGCCCACTGCCACTTAAGCTTGCTAATTCACCGGGCTATGTCGGTAACTTTGGTTTTCTGACGGATTATTTCGTTTCGAATTCGAATCCGATCCCTCAAAGAACTGACTTGGTTTTAACGACTGTAATCAATCGACAACAGCCGGGACCGACAGCTTAACGTGCCCTCCTAAGCATGGAACAATTTTTATGGAAGAAAAAATGTTTGACGCGAATGGGACTTGACCTCAAGACCCCAGCATTATATAGATCGCCTGGTGCTCTAAACAACTGAGCTTTATATCGTACCTTCAAGTCAAGCAGCGAAATTATTATTTAAAAAATACTAAATAATAAATAAATGTAATAGACTGGATCATTTTTGAGCAGAAGTGCTCTAGAAACAGAGTCCGATTTGTACTTCCTGGATATACCTATGTGTGGTATCGTTGGATTCCTTGTAACGTCCACAATACGAAACTGAAGGTCGTATAGTGGCAAAGTTGTGGAGGGGGGCTGAGTTACTGGCTGTGATACAACAAGCGCCTTTTCTGGAATCACCAAAAAAAGTAGTTGGCCAGTTTTTATTGAAAATTTCCAGCTTTTGTCAAGTTTCGGCTCTGATGCCACTCTGACAGAAAAAAATATGAAACACAGCGAAAAATTCATTATTCAAGTCTATTGCCAGAAGAAACCTCATTTAAAAGAACATAATGATATCGACGATCTAAGAGCAGCCATGTTTCAAAATATAAATAACCTGGATCAATTACCACCCACTAAAGCTGCATTAAATCAGCATATTAAAACGGCTAATTATCAAACTTTTATTTGGAAAACAGCACACAAACCTGAACAAGCCTTACCACCACCAGAAACGTGTCGGTGGTATTTAGAAAACAACAAATTAGTACCTATTACTACTGTTCAGCCTCCAATGACCCTGAACGATTTACAATTGATATCTTGCCAATGTGCAACAGGTTGCCGAACAGCCAAATGTAGTTGCGTTAAGAAACAACAGACCTGTATGAAAGTCGTTTGTCATATTAGTTCAGAAATATGCTTAAATCAATTTAATTCTATAGAAAATTAATTTTTAATCAATATCAGTAATGCCATCAAAATAAACTTTATACCACCAAGTACAATCTATGACTGGATTCTTTCTTCATCCCATCATTTGTCTATAGAACCAGATTTATATCTATATCTTAAGTATTGTTATAATCAATATAATTGGCCTCTTGATAAGACACGATGAATTTCTAAAAAACATCATAGAGGGGAAGATAGAGGGAAAGAGAGGGAGAGGACGACCGGAAGAACATATTTTGAACAAATAAAGGAGAAGGTGAACGTCGTGTCTTATAAAGAGGTCAAGATGTTGGCACAGAATAGAAATGACTGGAAAATGCTGCACCGACAAGAGCGTGGCTCTTAAGTTAAAGAAAAAGACACTTACGTAAGTAGTAACGCCCCTTATTTCATTATTTTTAACTACTTTTTATTAATAAAAGAGAAAAGATTTTTTTTTAAATTGAACTGTTTCCGGAAATACTGAACTGATTTTGATGAAGTTTGGGGTAAAATGTAGATCTATAAGTTACGTACACATATATATATATACTATAAATAAACAATTAAATATAGACAGCGTATTATGAACAGCATAATGTCAATATTGTCTAAACCAAGCGCATTTTTTGAATATTACATTTTACTGGGAGGTTCACGCGAATGGGTATATCTTAGTGGTTTGAAGGGCTAGCGTAATGATTTTTACGTTTCTGAATAGCTGAAATTTTGTTCTATAAAGGCTTTATCAAATAAATAAGAAACATAAAATTGTTACTGAACAATCTTTCGAAAAGTGTACAAATATTTACGAAAAATCCTTGTTTCATGAGATAACTCATCAACTGCAGTAAATACATATTAGATATCTATGGACGAAACATGGCATAGGTTATTAACTTTTATGTGTCGTTTAATTTTTTTAAATCGGTTAAGTATTTGTCGACTTATGGCGTGAAAACAAAAATGCCGCTCCGCCATCTTTGTCTGCTCCCCCCTCCCCCCTCCACAACTTTGCCACTCTACGACCTTCAGTTTCGTATTGTGGACGTTACAAGGAATCCAACGATACCAATCGTAGGTATATCCAGAAAGTACAAATCGGAACTTTTACGTTACTTAGGGGCTAAACCACGCTATAAGCTCGCCGTGTGGTGATCAGTTGAGAATAACACCACCCCATCTTTTTTCGTGGGTATCGTAAGAGGCGACTAAGGAAACAAAAATGAGACCTGCCTCCTAGTAATCCATCTCAGGCAACGACACCTCATTTTTTCCGGAATCTGAGGTGTCTTCCTATGGTCTAATGCGGTGTGGTAGGCTCTGTAAAGGGCCGTCTCGTTCGCAACCACCCTCCTACCGAAGTCCGACGCCAAACAGCTTGTTGTGTTCCGTCGGTGCGTGGGAGTGTAAGTGCTTTTATGGGCATTTTCTGGGTTGACTCGCTCCATCGTCGACCTCATCTTTGACCTTTATAGTCAAGATTGAGGTCAAGAGTTGTCCCATTTTATAATAAAAAAAAGAGCGCTTCGTCTAGCGCTTAGCAACACATTAAACAGAAATTAAAAACCATAACTGCCCTATAATTTACCACCAATTTTGCCAAAAATATTTAATTACTCATAAAACGGTAATTTATCGAAAATCGGTTAGTAGAAGACTTTTTATCTATTTTTATTTTTAAGACCAGGGGTGCTTAACTCTTGCATTACGAAGAGCCATTTCTTATCGCCACTTTTTGGATGATTTTTGCCTTAATTCATATTTGATATTGATTGGATATTGGTCAAGATTGAGGTTATATATTGAGCGGCAGAATATCAGCGCCTGTACTTTTAGTGCAAGCATTATGCTGAGCCGCATCCACCTTTTTCCTGCGCTGTAGAATAGTGGTACATTTTTTGTTCTTTTTGGTTTGTTAATTATGTTTATCTCTATGTTGTGTAATGACCTGCAGAATGGGAAAAATAAATGTATTTTCTTTCTTTCTTTCTTAGGTTAAGAGTTAAATAATATCTGCTGGAGAAGCAAGAAGATTGCATAAAATATGTTTTCATCATCGACACTCGAAAAAGTGTCCGTGATTCTTCAAAAACAGTGAATAAAACGCTGTTTGTTTCACTAAGTGAATTAAAAATTAGGAACATATGTGTACGGATTTTAGTAAGAAAAAAATATACAAAGAGATTGCATACTCTCGCTATAAAATAAAATTTGATTCATAATCAGTCACAGAGTAATTATTTTCTCGTAGTCAATGGTAAAAAGTAGAGTACCTAATACGTGAAAAAAAATTCATTTCGGCTCTTGTATCCCTCGATCCGCTCACGATTCTATTCTAGAAACTATATCCTCTTGGGTTAAACTTAACTCAGTGCCTCGAAAAGAATTCACCTTTTTTCACTTGTTGGGTAATCTACTATATATCCAAAAACGCTGGAACACCAGGAGCGATCGTCTTTTGGTTTTGAGATCGTCTTCTTTTACTTTTCAATTTTCATTGTTCTGCTTTTTTTATTGGTGTAAATATAATAGGTCTTTACCTATGAAATTGCCGTTTTTCATACAATATTTTTAGAAAACTGAGAATTTTCCATACTAACGTTTTTGAATTTTTCTCGGGAATGCAAAATCCAAATTTAGCAAAATTATGTAGGAAGATTTGGACAACATTAAGTTAATTTTCATAACACTTGCTTTATTGAAAGCTGTACCTGTAACAACGCTACAGCAAAAATAAGCAATAAAACGGGCAACGGATGAAACGAGCTATATTTGAGCTTCTTTTTCAGCAAATAGATCTGAAGTAAATATGTATTAATTTGACTGAATATCTCCGTTATATGGCCAAGGTTTTAAATAAAAATCAATTTTAGTAATAGCTGTTCAATCAAATAAATTATGAATAAAATAAAGCTTGAACAAAAATCGGCAATTTCATAGGTAAAGACCTATTATTTTGATTTTATTAATTCATGCATTATTATGAAGAAAAGCCATCTTTTAATTTGAAATAAATACCTGAAGAACCAGTTCGCAACATCATCTCATAATAAAAAATACAACTTGATTATACCTACACTATAAGGAAGGGCACATCAGAGCGGCTAGCATACACGTGTGAAATAATTTTGCTATGACGATGTTGTTCAGCCTGTTCAGTACTGACGCTATGCGATAGAAAGAGAGGACGGAACCAGATACATAGGACAAAATGATGATAAGCATCTATATCTATACTAACATTATAAAGAGGAAAGATTTGTATTTTTGTATGTAACGAATAAACTTAAAAACTACTGAACCGATTTCAAAAATTGTTTCACCGTCAGGATGCTACATTATCCCTGAGTAACATAGGCTACATAATTTTCCCGAATTTTCACGGAAACGAAGTCCCGAGCGAGATGCTAGTCTATACTAAAATTATAAAGAAGAATGATTTGTATTTTTGTATAAACGAATAAACTTAAAAACTACTGGACCAATTTTAAAAATTCTTTCATCATTAGGATGCTACATTATTCCTGATTAACATAGACTACATAATTTTCCCGAATTCCCACGGAAACGAAGTCCCAAGCGGAATGATAGTAAGCTATATTCCAGCTAGTGACCCTGCCTCTTGATTGACGGGTCCTAGGTTCGATTCCCGGTCAAGGCAAATAGTTGTGTAAAACAGATGTTTGTTCTCGGGTCATGGGTGTTCGTGTCTGTCTTCGTGTAATGTTCCAAAGGACCCACGACACAAGGGAACACCTGTGTGTGGACCTTTGAGTGTGTAGTTTTATCCAACCATACACTCACGTCTATAATCCCTTTTGGGGTAGGTAGAACGTCTTTTAGTTCGAAAACCACTTGACGCCTCATTTGACAATAATTCTAAAGGTTATGACAGTGGTTCCTGAATTTATTTGGCTATGGAACCCTTTTTGGTTCACTGGAACCCTTGCTCAAGTAAAAAGTAAACTAACTGTAACATTGTTTTTTTTTTACGTGAACTCACACCATACCGAAGCTTTGTGGCTATTGGTGTTCGCATCTTGTAAGATAGTTTGACTTTAAACGAAGGGCTTTTTATGATAAATACCTACCTACATATTGTATCAAAGGTGAAGCGATTTACAATATTTCATTTCATTTCATTTATTTCACTAAAAATCTACAAACATTGTCATAACAGGTATACACCCAAATCGGCAATGGAATGGAATAATAATACTATCATAAAATAAAATAAATGGCATGCAACCCCAAATTCATTATGTCATAACTTATAAATAATACAAAATAATCATTAGTATTAAATAATTTAAATAATAACAATTGTAAAATGTAAACAGTCATTAAAAAAAAAAATTAGGTACTTAGGTGCTTTAAAGCTACTTCTGCGAATTCTGACATTGTGCAATGAAATAAGTCAACATCTTTAGAAACCTCGTTCAGTATTCGAAGTGCAGTAGTGAGTGGAGCGTGCTTGAGAAGATTCGTCCTACATTTTGGCAGAGCAAAAACCTCAGTACGCGGCTCTCGTCTTAATCTCATATTCGGCACTACCAATCCAATCTGTTCTAATATTTGTGGGTTATTAAGTTTTCCTGAAAACACTTTATAAACATAGGTAACGAGAGCTAAATTTCTTCTGACCTCCAAGGAGTAGTAACCGACCATCCCCGTAACAAACAACGTGGGGTACATTAATGGATAATAAGGATATACACCATATTGTTTCTTATACATATATCGTAGGAATTTGTTCTGAATCTTCTCAAGCATTGTTATGTATTTAGTTTCATGTGGAGTCCATATAATAGAGCCACTCTCCAATTGACTTCTAACCAAAGCGTTATATAAGGACCTGATTGCTGCAAAGTTCTGGAAATCCTTAGATTGCCTTAAAACAAATCCCAGGTTCCTAAAAGCTTTTTTACATATCCCCGTAATGTGGTCGCTAAATGTCAAATCTTTTGTCACACGAAGTCCCAGATCACGGACCGAGGTAACCCTGTTTAGAGTGACTCCATCTATCTTGTAGTCAAACTCTTGAGGACTTTGGGCGCGTGTGCAAGACATCAAAACACATTTATCTACGTTAAAGTGTAGCTTGTTATCGTGACTCCATTTTACTATTTTTTCTATATCGCCCTGTAATCTAGTGCAGTCATCCAACTCATTAACCGTCATACATAATTTAAGATCGTCCGCAAATAGCAGAAATCTTGAATGCTGTACAACTCCAGGTAAGTCATTTATCATAATCAAGAACTGTAAAGGTCCTAAGTTGCTCCCTTGACTCACACCTGAAGGCGTTTCGTACTCCTCTGAAGTGAATGCACCATATTCCACGTATTGCCTCCGTTTGGCTAGATAACTAGAAAAGAAACCAAGCAATGCTGGTAAAGCCGGTAGCAGCTAGTTTCGTCAACAAGATGTCATTATTGACAGTATCAAACGCCTTTTTGAAGTCCAAATAAGCTATATCCACTTGTCCACCAATTCTAGCATCTAGTGCAGTTGTTGCATGTTCCATGAAACACATGAGGTTCGAGTGAGTACCAAGACCAGGTCTAAATCCGTGCTGTTTATCAGAAAGTGTGGCCTTTATCTGCTCATAAATGCGATTGTAAAGAATGGACTCAAAAATTTTAGCAAAGGTAGAAAGAATAGCTATAGGTCTGTATCCTGATACATCCGAGCCAACGCCACCCTTTGGTACTGGAATGACCTTTGTCAATTTCCATTGTTCTGGGTACGTGCTAGTTTGAAGACACAGGTTATAAAATATGGAGTAGAGGCTGAACCAGGAGTGGTGAGCAATCTTTTACCAAAAAGGGTGGTATCCCATCCGGGCCAACCGACTTTTTTGGTTTGAGTCGAATTAGAGCAGCTTGAACATCTTTTATTGAAAGTCGGGACACAGGACACATGCAATATCTAGCTAGACTAGAAAAAAAATCGAAATCTTGAATTTTCGCGGAACCCCTGAGAGCCTCTTACGGAACCCTAGGGTTCCGCGAAACACTATTCGGGAACTACTGGGTTATGAGATGGAACATGAGAGTATAATGGTGACAGGTTGTCAGCTTTTCGCACGCGATAGAGCAAAACCCCGTTTGAAAAAAACTAAGTGTATAGACATAACATTTATTTACTGGAAAAAATACAACACACGTTACACGTACATATTCACATAAGAGGGTTCATATGGTCATTTTCGCTTAATTTTTCCTTTTGTTTTGTTTCTTTAACTCGTTATTGAGTCTCGAGCGGTTACATTGGGTGATCCTTCTTTTTTCCTCTTTCAAACCATTACTATATAAAATCTAAATACCGATAGGAAACTCACTCCAGTGACATTGCTCGTACTTTATACAGTAATAATTTATACGGTAATTTAATTTTGCTAGTATTTATACACATTGGTAACTGTACTAGGTTTGCAAATGTTTTCCACCTCCTGTATAAACTAGAAAACCTGTAATTGGCTTTACAATTAGACCTAAGCTAGCTACTAATTTTACATGTCTTGTAATTAAGCTGTTGGTTTTGTACAATAAATAAATAAATAAATAAAACAAACAAAGTATAATTTAAAAAAAATATAAATATTCCTACTAGTTACTATTTTTTTTTTCAGACCTGCGACGATGATAGATAGCGACCTGCGGACTGATATTTATAAACCCCTGCTATAGATTAAACAAAACTTGTTTTCTATTTTATTTATAAGAATATCCACGTTTCTGAGCATGTGAGGTAAGTATTAAGAAAGTGATAGAATAAATTATCAAATCTCACTTATTATTATTTGTTTATTTTTCTGCCATATCCTGGATCATGGTCAAGCGTACCCCGAATGAGAAACGGGACTAAGCGTCAGGAAGAAAAAGATTGTTACCGTGTGGTGATCGGTTGAGAATAACACCACCCCATCTCTTTCCGTGGGTGTCGTAAGAGGCGACTAAGGAAACACAAATGAGACCTGCATCTTAGTAATCCATCCCAGGCAACGACACTTATCTGAATCTGAGGCGTCGTCCTATGGTCTCATGCGGTGTGGTAGGCTCTGTAAAGGGCCGTCTGGTTCGCGACCACGGAAGTCCGACGCCAATCAGCCTGCTGTGTTCCGTCGGTGCGTGGGAGTACCAGTGCCTTTATAGGCATTTTCTGGGTTAACTCGCTCCATCGTCGACCTCATCTTTGACCTTTATGGTCAGAGGTCAAGAGTTAACCCATCTTATAATAATAATAAAAAAATAATGTCTATTTTTAACCCCGACAATAAAACAGTGGTGTTGGTTTTCCAAAAGTTAAGTTGACAATAAGTAAATTTTATTAGTAAAATTTTTGATATCCTAATACTGCACCTCTGCGAATAGGCGTAGAGTCAGTAGAGTCAAAAGAACGAATAAGTATGAATTTAAATCCTTCAATGTTTTCCTTGGAAAAATTACATTGCAAAATCATTCAGAATGATGTGATGGTCTGAGTTCGGGGTTTCAGTTTTTGCTAAGTTGTCTCTTACCATGTATAGCATATTGTTTCACCCAAAAAAGGCGCGGGCGGAAATCTTCTTCATCAGCCCATATACGTCCCCACTGCTGGGCACGGGCCTCCCTCAATAACATGAGGGGTAAATGCCATATACTCACCACGCTTGGCAGACGGGTTGGCGAGGGTTTTGATATAATTGCAGAGTTTTCCTTCTCTGTGTGCAGATGAACTCGCTTGCATATTTACCTTAGTCGCCTTGTACGACACCTCGGTAAGAAAGAGGGTGGTCCTATTCTACTCTGCCGGGGACTCACACGGCTTAATCTAGTAACTTTTTAAAAGATCTTTGTCATTATACGAGTAGTTTCTAGTAATATAACAGGATATCAAAATTGACAGCAAGACATTTCGATGAGTTATTTGATAAAGTTTTAAATGAACTCTGATATTTTTTAATAACTAGCATAGCAGTGGTTCTGCCAAGACGAACAAAAACCACGGAACTCAATCTTTCTTCTTGGAGCGTTATGTCGTGTATTTTTTCAAATTTCTTAGGTTCTAGTGTAGCCGGTATACTAAATTTTACTCACCTTTTTTTAAATTATTTTACAGGTAAAAATTTTGTGTACTAATTTTTTTTAATTTTTTTTTGCCGATTTCGAAATTATTCATTGACTTACTCATAATAATTTAAGCCTGCAGTTCTCACGCCCATTCAGAAACATTTATCAAAGTTAAAGCTTCTTTAAAAGTAATACCTGCCGTCCCTTTTAACCCCCAGCACAAAAGAGGGGTGTTATAAGTTTGATGTGTGTATGTTTGTTTTGCGGCATCGTAGCTTTTAAACTGATGGTTAGATTTTGATGCCGTTTTTTGTTTGACAGCTGACGTAATCGAAATCACATGGTTCTTTTTTTTTAGCAAGGGAAGTTTCGTTTCATCAGTCCGTAAAGTTTCGTCAACTAATTGGGTATTTTTATAATTCGAAAACTGCACGGCAAAATGTATTACCATTGTCTCCTACGCAGAGTTCGAAATTATCAAGATAATTACGCTTCTTGATAATTATCACCAGTGTAAGAAATTCATTTGTCATATTGGTTCATAACAAATTGTAACAAAAGATTATTAAAACCAAATTCCAAATTGAATCAAGAAATCAACATGAATCAAAGGTATTTATCAGTTTTCGTCAGATTAGACATCCTTCTAATATCTTAGTTATATTATAAATGCGAAGGTTTGTGAGTGTGGCTGTATGGATGTTTGTTACTCTTTCACACAAAAATTACTGAATGGATTTGAATGAAACTTTACAATAATATAGATTATGCATTAGAATACCACATAGGCGACAAAATTTTCGAAACGAACGAAGTCCCGCGTAGAAAGCTAGTCGTAAATAAATTAACTTAGATTGACCAATGAAGCCAAAGAAATATCTTCATCCGATGATGATTCTATTTCCATTAGCTTTGTTGCTTATTATTATCAATCGATAATTATCCATCTGTTATTATCAAGATAATTATCATGATAATTAACAATGATAATTATCCTTTAGAACCCTGCTCCTAAGTAATAGTAAAGCTAGAAGCTTTACTGTCCGTGGAGCACGGATGTGGAACAAACTGCCAAAAGTCATACAAGAGAGTCCGTCTATACATTCTTTTAAAAAACAGAATCAAAGAATACTTCCTGTCACAACTTTAATATTATTTATTATATGTATTATAATTATGTATTAATATGTATTATTAATTTTATCATTTATATATGTATTAATTATGTAACCATCTCTTAGTTTGTATTTTCTTTCTGTTGTGCGCAATTCTCTCTTCCCGTCTAATACACTATTTCTCACCGGTTAGGTTGGCTGGAAGAGATCTATTCTAGAGATAAGCTTGCCTTTGTAAACATTTTTTCTGTCAAATTGTCTTACTTTGTTGTGCAATAAATAATATTAATTAGAAGCTGAGAACATAGGGGGCAATGGTACCTAATTGAAATTTCGAAGTGCCGTGCCGTGCCGTTCGAATTATAAGAAGGTCCATTTAGTATCTACCCAGTAGGTATAAAAGAGAGCGTGACATTTTTTAAAATTTACTCGTAAGTTTATGTAAGTCTTGGCAACCTACTCATGAAAATGTTTTGGTAGATTTAACTATGTCGTAAAACTTGAATTTTATTGATTAGTCGGTTTATTAGTTCCTGTTATTTTTAAATGTATTTCGCTTACCATAGTAAGATGTAGATATTTTTTTATTTGGATTTGTTTTGAAGTAATTAATCGTGGTTCAAGATTTTTTCTGAGAACCTGATGGGTGACAGTGATAATTTATCACGAACTTTTCCATGTTTCGGAGGGTTCGATAAACTGTCTGGGTGTCTATTCTACTAATCAGTAGCCCCGCAATCGCGGTTAAATGACGATGGTGACCAATTTATTAAGTTCATGTGGCGAAATTGAGAACTATTTAATTTTCATATACTTGCTGACAAGCACCTCGACCAGCAGCGTCACCGCTAACCGAACACCCTCGTTCGCTTTAGGACAGATTCGCTTTATGGCGGATTCGCTTTGCGGCGGATTCGCTTTATGGTATGAGGACAGAAATTTAAGAAGAATATAAACCTATTTTTAAGGAAAACGGTGTAGTTTAAACGTAAAGGAGAAATATATTAAAATTGACTTGATTATTATCAGTGCGCTGAAAAACGAAATTACAGTATTGGAATGTTTAGAACGTTTGTGCAGGGTGAATTATAACTTAAGACTGACTTAAACGTTTTTATTTTATTTTATTATAAGATGGGTTAACTCTTGACCTCAATCTTGACCATAAAGGTCAAAGATGAGGTCGACGATGGAGCGAGTTAACCCAGAAAATTGCCAATTAAGGCACTGGTATTCCCACGCACCGACGGAACACAGCAGGCTGGTCGCGAACCAGGTAGCCCTTTACAGAGCCTACTAAACCGCATGAGACCATAGGACGACACCTCAGATTCAGAAAAAAAATGAAGTGTCGTCGCCTGGGATGGATTACTAGGAGGCAGGTCTCATTTGTGTTTCCTTAGTCGCCTCTTACGACATCCACGGAAAGAGATGGGGTGATGTTATTCTCAACCGATCACCACACGGCAAAAACATGCTAGGAATGTGTAATATAACTTTGTTTAAAAAAAAAAACAATAAAAAGTTAATTAATTATTGTCGAGTTGTCTGTACTTCTGCCGTAAAGCGAATCTGCCATAAAGCGAATCTGTCCTAAAGCGAACGAGGGACCGAACCGAAAGTTGCAAACTACCTAGCAACTGAAAATTCAGTTGGCAGTTGCGCCACCAGTCAAAGCAGCCGTCATTAGATGTATGAAATTTGGATAGTTCTCAATTTCGTCACCTGAACGGATAAAATGGCGACCATTCCATCGACACACAACTGAAGTTACAGAATCGGTGCCCAACAGGCCGAGTACGATAGTGACTGCGCCGCGGCATCACCGCGGTCCTATGTCAAAATGTCAACATTGACAACGCCATAGGGCGAGCAAGCGAGGTCTCGCGCAATCAAAGTGAAGTTTCAGCGTGAGCCGAGCGCGAGTTTGTCGTTATCGTGCTAGAGCTGCTGATCAGCAGCGCTACTGCCAACAGTACTTTAGGTTGCTAACTACCTAGAAACTTTTGACAATGGTGCCCCTATTCAACATAGCCCTCATCAAATGGTTCAGACAGTTCTAAATTTAGCCACTTGAACGGATGAAGTGTTACCACTTGACCCATTATCATACCACCGCCATTAATTCGCCATTGGTTAGAAAAACAGCCGCACTGATACCGGCTGTTGTTTGACTACAGACTTATAAATAAACCAAGTCAGGCCATTTGGCCACACATTTGAGTATACCTAACATGATTAAGGCCGCGGTGAAAACCCAGTTGGTGAACCAGTCATAATTCCGGTTGCGGAATCAAAATCCTAGTTCGGACCTACGGCTCTTAAGTCGTCTTTTCGGATTCATGTACTGATTTCCTAGTAATAATTATTTGCTTAGCTGTGACGGAAAAAATTACTATGAAACTGCACGTCTTAGAAAACTAAGCCTTTGTAAGACACGTGATCCACCAACTCACATTGGACCAGCGTGGTGGACTATGGCCTAAATCCTCTTCACTGTTTCTACTCCTTGGTGAAGAGGATTGAATAAAAGCAAAAAAAAATTAAAAAAACTAAATTAAATTTAAAAAAAAAACAGTAAAAAGCGTGTAACACGAAAACCAGCAATGTACATCGGATACTGACAAGGGCACGGTACGTGCGTGGTTAAGCTATTCATTGCGTAGGTAAATAACGAAAACACCTTAACTTGATGTTTCCGAGAAAAAATAACTACTTGTAGACAATCATAGTTTATCGATGGATTTCCACCATTTCAGCATTTGCTAAGCTGTCCCTTACATTTTGTATATGAGCTGATGACAACCTCAACCTTCAAAATATAGCATCAAAACAGAATTACTCAGTAATTAACTGAATAACTACATAATATAACTCATCGATTTCATAGTAATTTCCTTGCAATTAATGGTACATTTGAATCATCAAAATCAGATCAAGGTTAGAATATTGACGTATATGTAGGTAGTTTTAGTATTATAGTGCCAATTGAATATTCATTTAGGAATTCAGGTTACTAAAAAGCTTAGATATTTTCAAAACTGTTTTGCTTTGATTTACTTAGATTTGATGCGAAAGTTACTCTGTCTGTCTGTCTCTGTCCATCTTTCACGCCTAAACTACTGAACCGATTCTGATGAAATTTGGTACAGAGATAGATTAGAGCCTGGGAAAGGACATAGGTTACATTTTATCCCACAGTTGGGACCAATCATGGTTTAAACGAGAATCTTTATTTCATTTTATTTATTGATTCAATTGAATGCACAGACGAGCAATGGCGGACTTAATGCCTAAAGGCATTGTCTACCAGTCAACCTTAGGGTGATTACCTCTATAGAGGTGAGAGACTAACCGGCAATCCTTACTAATATTATAAACGCGAAAGTATGTAAGTATGGATGTATGTATATATGCATGTTGATTCCTCTTTCACGCTCAAAAGGCTGGCCAATTTTGATAAAATTTGGTATAGAGGTAGCTGACTCTCTGGATTAACACACAGACTACATAATTTTCCCGAATTCCCGTGGGAACAAAGTCCCGGGCGGAAAGCTAATGGGCCTTTTTATAATTCGAACGGCACGGCACGGCACTTCAAAATTTGAATTACCATTGCCCCCTATGTTCTTAGCTTCTAGTATCACCTGTACATAGAAGGCAATGGTAATACAATTTTGCCGTGCCGTTATCGAATTATACAATAGGCTCCGAAACTGCTAGACCGATTTGAAAATTTATTTCGTCATTAGAATCCTACATTGTCCCTGAGTAACAAAGGCTACAAAATTATCTCAAATTCCCACCGGAACGAAGTTATCACACTAGCTTTCCTGGGGGAAAGAAGCTGACTGTATGGGAATTGAATTCGGTGCGGCCCGTTAGCCAATATACTATCGGTGGTCTTCAAGCAATCACATTAAGGCGACTACTTACAGCACCTAAATTACGATTTTATGATGCATAGATAAGCATGAGCATGACGCACTGCATCAAATCGAAGAAAAAAATACTACGGTAATATTCAGGACATAAACTAGATAAGTAGTTTGCTGAAAACATGATTCAGCACTTTTGGTTCGATAGAAAAAGCTCACAAAGTCACCTCTAAATTACCCAATATTGTGTATCTTTTAAGCTGTAAAAACGATAGTAAAATGCACACAGGAACTTGAATTTGCTATCAAAATGTTCGTGATTGAACACTCTCGATAAGTAGTTAACGCATTTTTCGATTTAAGCTGTTACCTTTCCATAAATCTTATTTTTCTAACTTTCGAACATGTTTTTACGCACGCACGCTTTCATAGTCCGTAAACTTCGTGTATCGACACTGTTCGCACTGCCGGCCCAGGCCCGTTGAGAGACGGAGATGGCACTATTCCTATTTGTGCTGCCTTTATCGGGTGCTATAGTCGCCTTAAGTATTGGATTAAATTGTTATGGCTCACAATAGTATGCGAAACCTTGACATTTATATACACAACTTGTACTTACGATGATATGATTTAGATCAAGATAAAGTCATAGATTAGATTGTAATAGACTTGTGACTTTTTGGCGGCAAAAACAAAGGGCAGAAGTTCAAATGTATAGTTTGTTTACAAATTGTTCAGTGTGTTCTTATAGCGTGGGAAAATGATATAAAATCAAAAATTAAAATGAAAGAAAAACTTAGAAGTACCAGCTGCAAAACTTTTTTTTTTATTATAAGATGGGTTGATTCTTGACCTCAATCTTGACCATAAGGTCAAAGATGAGGTTGACGATGGAGCGAGTTAACCCAGAAAATGCCGATAAAGGCACTGGTACTCCCACGCACCGACGGAACACAGCAAGCTGTTTGGCGTCGGACTTCGGTAGGAGGGTGGTCGCGAACTAGACGGCCCTTTACAGAGCCTACCACACCGCATAAGACCATAGGACGACACCTCGGATTCAGAAAAAATGAAGTGTCATTGCCTGGGATGGATTACTAGGAGGCAGGCCTCATTTGTGTTTCCTTAGTCGCCTCTTACGACACCCACGGAAAGAGTATAGCTAAGAACCACGTTAGCTATCATGTAAAACAAAAAACACCGCATCAAAGTCGGCCCATCCGTTTAGGAGCTATCATTCCACAGACAGACGCACAGATATACAGATTCACTCACGCCTGTAATCCGCAGGGGTAGGCAGAGCATCTTGTGGTTCTGGAACCACGTTGGACATACATTCTGAGAGTTGTTAGATCAGGGGTTCCCAACATTTTAATCTATGCGCCTCACCTAACGTTGAGCTAAAATCCTACGCCCCCTCTAGGGGCTGAAATTGGGAGTTTATATAAGAAAATTAAACAAACAATGATAAAGTGATAAAAATGAGGGTGTTTATTTTTATTCATATGACAATAGAATAGAATCTATTCAATAGATAATCAACTATAAAAAAGTAAATTTTTTTATAGGCAGAAATCAGGGACCTCTGCGCCCCCCTTGGAACCGCTCGACGCCCCCCAAGGGGGGCGCGCCTCACTGTTTGGGAAACCCTGTGTTAGATGATAATGATATAATCAGTCTTTACCTATGAAATTGTCGTTTTTCATACAATATTTTTGGAAAACTGAATTTTTCATACTAACGTTTTTGGATTTTTCTCGGGAATGCGAAATCCAAATTTTATAAAATTTTGTGAGAAGGTTTTTTTGTAATTCGAAAACGGCACGGCAAAATTGTATTATCATTCCCTTCTATGCACTAGTGACACTAGAAGCTGGGAACATAGAAGGCAATGGTAATACAAATTCTGCCATACCGTGCCGTGCCGTTAGATAGATAGATAGATAAAACCTTTATTTAACTGACACATTACACACAATTACAAAAACAAACAAAAAAATAAAAATAAAGTAAAAACATTTGAATTTTAACGATTAGGTAATTAAAATTAATGTGTTTGGAAGAGTATAGTGTGTGTTTGAGAGTGAGTAGGAATGTGTGTGTGTGTGTGTGTGTGTGTGTGTGTGTGTGTGAGTGTGTGTATGTGCATGTTTGAGTGGTTGGTGTTGCGTGTATCGTGTCAGTGAAAATGGCGCTGGCTCAGCATTTGTAGTGGTAAGAAACCACAACGCTGTTATTCTGCCAGGACCTAAGTGGACGGAGGCGCTCTCTGCGCGCGTGTGCATGTCACTGTGTAGTATTTATGACGTATGTATACGCATACGTTAGAATTATTAAAAAAAAAACGTTGAGAAAAATCGGCAATTTCATAGGTAAAGACCTATTTTAATGGTAAGATAATATTGTCAGCCTTCGCCCGCCAATACAACAATAACTTTACAGCTAAATTAGGTACTGACTCTACAGTATACCAGAGAAGAGTAGCTGGATCATTTTAGAAAGTTTTTTTGTCACTCCCAGTCCAGCGTAGAAATATATGCCTGCTACATTATATAACTCCGAAATACCAATTGACTGCCTAATCAAAACTGAAATATAAGTCAATGCACAAAGAACCTTGACATATTTATGACTCAAAACATTTTGTGAAATTATAAAAGGAAGAAAACTTAACGATTTTGCCCTTGGTTGCGTCAGCTTACACTAAATAACATTTAGTCATAGTCATTTCGTAATTCAAGGATTATAAGCTGCTAATGACGACAAAATTGGTTGTAAATATTGCAATATTATGTAAGGAAAAAGTACCTATTTTTCCCTTATATTTATAATCAAATTACATAACATGAGTCACAGATAAAGTATATGGTGGTAAACAAAGTTAACTAAGTAAGACACAGAGGAGACTAACTAACAGCAAGTTGATACAAACATCGCCCATAAATACATATAAAAAGTTTCAGGTATTTTACAAATGCATTCCCTTGCGGTAATTACGCTAAAACGGACTTTGATAGATCACAAAGGTCATTAAACTGTTTTAATCTTGATACAATATTTTTAATTAAATGTGACTACAGCACCCGATAAAGGCAGCACACATAGGAATAGTGCCATCTCCGTCTCTCAAAAAGCCTACACGAAGTTTACGGACTATGAAAGCGTGCGTGCGTAAAAACATGTTCGAAAGTTAGAAAAATGAGATTTATGGAAAGGTAACAGCTTAAATCGAAAAATGCGTCAACTACTTATCGAGAGTGTTCAATCACGAACATTTTGATAGCAAATTCAAGTTCCTGTGTGCATTTTACTATAGTTTTTACAGCTTAAAAGATACACAGTATTGGGTATTTAGAGGTGACTTTGTGAGCTTTTTTTATCGAACCAAAAATGCTGAATCATGTTTTCAGCAAACTGTAAGAGTCTATTGTAGACTCTTTCTTGACTAATTCTCCTAAATTGTGAGGTGACACCCTCAAGTTGCCACAAATCATGATTATTCGCGCGTTGCCAAATGCTGGGCAGTGCTGTAACAGATGCTCAAAGGTTTGATATGTAGTGTCATCACAAGGAACCTAAAAGCACCTATTACCGTGGTAAATTGGGGAAGTTTGATATTAGATTGAAATATTATGGAATCAGGACAGTCCTCAGCCAATTAGGATATTTTTAAATGTTTTATAGTCTTTTTATTTCGTACTTTTTTCAGTTGTATGTATGTATGGAAATCCTTTATTGTACAATAAATATTCTTACAGGAGCAAACTATGGTACTTAAAGTTAGAATACATTTAAGGTACAAAGGCGGACTTATCCCACTAGGGGATCTCTTCCAGTCAACCTAACGAACATTGAGAAGAAATCTTGATGAGTAGGCGTAAAGTACAAAAAGGATTAGAAAAATTAATAGAATAGATAGAGAAAGACAAATAAACAATGAAGAACTATACAATACTTAAATAACATTATTAAAAATATATACTATTTAATATATAGGTGCATACATATTCGCCCCATACTTGCCTATACCTACAATATAAGATGACTTCAAACAGATCAGTAGGTGCCTGTCACATTTAACAATGTTGTCTTTATTATTAGCTTTTAGTACAGCTGTTTTGTTTTTGAATTTTTACCTTATTTTTTTATTTTACTAGAAATAAATATACGCGGTGATAGCCCAGTTGGTAATGAGCCAGACTTGTAATCCGAAGGTCGCGGGTTCAAATCCTGGTGCAGGCCAGTACTACTAAATTCGTCTTTTCGTATTTATGTACGGATTTCTAACTATCACTTGTGAAGGAAAACATCGTGATGAAACCCGCCCGTCCAATAAAATTCATTTTCAAAAGACGAGCGGTCCACCAACCCGCATTGGGCCAGCGTGGTGGACTATGGCCTAAGGCCCATATAGGGCTGGTAAAAAAAAAGAAATAAATATGTATTAGAAGGATAACAAATACTTTAAGATTATGAAAACTATGATGAAGATAAAATTTCCCCGCACAGAACCTCGCTCCGGCTCCCAACGGCCTCGTCTCATTGCTTGCATGTATGCATGTCTGTCGGTGTCACTTAATAGTTAATACTTAGTAGGAAACTGAGGCCAGGAAAACAGTGGGGAAATCAGGAGCGGAAAACTATGCGGTGTGGGCCAACATTTATCCCCTTACCACGCGAGGATTGTTGTTTTTTATTTTATTAATACGACGTACACAACAGCCAACAACCAAATCTTATTATTAAACATAATACAGCTAACGTTCAGTTCCAGATTGACGGCCAAAAGCGTGAACTTACAGCATGATTAGCAAGGCTGTATGAAAAGTAAAACCAATAAAACTTAAAATTTAAAACATGCAAAACAAAACTACGCATCAAAAACAAAGTGAAGCAAACTGGAGGTTCAATTAATTAATTACAATTAATGTAGGCATTGAGGTTAAGTTTGAACGTGATTCATTTCAACGATTTACCTTTAAATAGTTCTTTCTTCTTTGTATGTAATAGTCAAGTACCTATGTGGTAAACTTGACAAGCCCTGGTGCAGGGTTGGAATCAGACCGTCAGAAAATTATACTACTTGGAGATCAAAATTATACTACTTGACAAAAAATTATACTACATTTCGATTTTCAACGACTAAGTAAATTTTGTTTTATTGCATAAAAAATAATCACAAAAATATCCTTTGTTTCAATTTCTAGCCTATTTTATTGAGTTAAAGTAAGATAGAAACGCCGATATTTAAAAAAAAAACTGTTTGTTTTACCTTATTTTAGCATATTATTCAAGAAAATTGTAAGAGCATACACAAGAAAGTGCAAATAAGTAATCGTCATCTCACTCACACTCATAGATAAAATACATAACAACTCCTATTCAGTCAAAAAGACAGGAAATAGTAAAAAATTACATTAAAAACTACCCTTCCACTGGTTGATAAAAATTCTGGTATTTTTGCGTAGTATACTGGCATTACTACGCTTAATGAAATTCTGGTACAAATAGTATAATTATACTACGATTTCCAACCCTGCCCTGGTGTCAATGTTTTCAAACCGCCGAATAATCTCACTTGGAGGTGGCAAAATATCATTGTTTTTTTTCTTCAGTTTTTATTTTATTTTTTATTCTGTAGGATGTAAATGCTGTTGATATATGTCTTTATTTTTTTAAATGTATTTATACAGGGGAGGCCTTTTCCCAGAATTGGGATATGAGAGGATAGTAAAAAAAAAATGCACAATAGGTAATTTACATGTTGTTTTTATTATGAGATGGGTTAACTCTGGACCCCAATCTTGACCAAGGTCATAGATGAGATCGACGATGAAGCGAGTTTACCCAGAAAATATCTCCATGTCGAAATCTAAAATCTTTTTCCAATTTTCGTCGTTCGAATCATAAAAAAGTTTTTTACAACTGAAAAAAAAAAATCTGCGAATAAAACTGTCCCTCAAATGTATTGGGATTGTTATCCTCCAACGCGCTTTATGAGCAGAGGCGGCGTTAGGCGTGGGCGACGTGGGCCACCGCCTACGGCCTCGCGGTCCGAGGGGAGGCCTCTAATACCATACTACTGTAGAGCCGAATCCTAAAGATACGTATGACAGCTCAACCACAGGTCGCTATAACCTTGTTACGTCGTCATCTTTTTAAATCAAAATCCAATAATACCATATCTCCCTAATTAATTACAAACTAAAGATATACATTGTCATAACTCTAAAAAAATGTTTCCTAATATTAATATCATTTGAAATGCTCGTCATACATTGACATTGATCCTAGTACCTAAATGATAAATAAATAATTTAAGCACAATATCAATATTTTTATTTTATTTTCATAAGGTGTGAATAACTACATACGCTTACATACACATACATACACAGACACACACACACTCACATACACATAACACACACACACTGTCCTTACTCTTACATTACTCATCCAATCTATTTTGTTTTGTTAATCATATATCTATGCTACCCGTTAATCTAAATCTACAGTTTATATATACATTTTTGGGATCGCAGGAGGATCGCGCGCGGGGCGCGGTTGCACGATACGTTGCGTAGCGCCAAAGTTGGTGAATAATGACAACTCCTTAACGTGAGGTTTCCGGGAAAAAATAATTACTTATAGCTAATGATAGTTATAGGTAGATTCCACCATTTAATTATTTCCTAAGATGTCCTTTACATTAGTAATTTACTAAATTTTAGTAAACAATTAATTACTTATCTGTATTACAGGATCTTTAAACAGTTAAATGCTCAAAGATGGCAGGTTCTATTGCCAAAGGACTCAAAAGGATTAACTCCGCTACGAATAGAATAGAATAGAAAAAAATCTTTATTTTATAGAACATTCATGATGCCACTTAAAACAAGTCAAGATTACATGAAATACATACAAACATACATTAAAGGATTTAAATCACAGAACTATATCGAGATAGACGGTAAAAGTTTACCCACCTTGCGTGTAAAAAGTGTGATCTGCGGTCACAGTTTTGTCCGACTTAAGTCAGTCCGCTTGAGACCTATGCCGTAAATGATAATCGATTTTAATCGGATTGGCATTATTGTTTTACTTAATTAAGTGCCTTTGCATCTTTTCCGCGCGGTCTTGATTTCCCATGACTAAATCTCGCTCGTGACGTCATTTTAGGTACGAAAAATTCGACACGCTAGGTTCTCATACAGTTTGAAGCGCTCTTTTCGTCTATCTGTGATTTAAATACATACATACGCATTCGTTCTTTTGACCCTACTGACTCTACGCCTATTCGCAAAGGTGCAGTCTTCCCCAGAGAAGAACAGGCAAGAGACGTTCCCCGCTACTTCCCTGGCCCCACTCCACTGACTCAGAAATACGTGGGAAGTAGTGATTATCACGGACAGCCTGCCTTTGTTATTTGTTATTATAGAAGACGCATCAGTGCCATAGTTAGGTATGAAGGCGGGATCAAGGATTTGTGACCAATTTCTTCTGTATTAGGACCAAATAAGTGTCTGAGGCAACGGCCCAGAAATAAAATCCCCATGTTTAAACTTACTTTTAGTAAAATGTAAGACAATAATTAGACAGAAACTTTGTAAAAAGGGCTGTTAAAGTACTTACTTCTGCAGGCCAAGTACGATAGTGACAGCGCCGCGACAACACCGCGGTCCTATGTCAAAATGTCAACATTGACCACGCCATAGGGCGAGCAAGCCTTTGCGCGGGACCCTCGCGCAATCAAAGTAAAGTTTCAGCGTGAGCCGAGTGCGAGTTTATCGTCGTGCTAGAGCTGCAGATTATCTGTTAGACAAGCAACCATGGGAATAAATTCCTCGCTCCTGAGATATTCAGATGTTTAGTAACTATTACATGGACGTGTTTTTGTTTTATGATTATGTTTTTTTGGTATGCAATAAAGAGAATCAAAATTAGAAATATGATTTATAAACTATATGACTGAGTTAAAAAGAGCGATCCTCGGAGTTCCTCGTCTATTTTTCTCTAGGTAAGACTGCACCTTTGCGAATAGGCGTAAAGTTAAAAATGCTAATGTAATTCACTACTTTCACTCATCCTTAGAGTAAGGTTTCCTGCATTTTACACCCATTTCGCACCTTTTGATGTTTTTAAACTGGCAACACTAAAACGTATCAGGTATAAAAGCCAGGTACTTGGGGTCAAGGCCATCAGCGGCCAACAGCGTAGTCATTCAAAAAAAAAAAAAAAAAGTGGGGGGATTCTCGATTGAGCAGCCTAGTCATTTAGTCGTCTCACAGTAATTTTAATAAGTTTGGAACTAATTTAATAAGTTTGGAGTTGATTTAATAAGTTTAGAATTGATCTAATAAGTTTGGAACTAATTTAATAAGTTTGGAGTTGAATTAATAAGTTTAGAATTGCTCTAATAAGTTTGGAAATAATAAGTTTTGGCAATCAGTTTTGATCGTAATAAGTTTTGGCAATCAGTATTGATCATAATAAGTTTTGGCAATCAGTATTGATCATAATAAGTTTGGAGGAATAAAAGTTTGGAACAACTGAGTGGTTTCATTTCTGAGATATCCTATATTAGTAAGACTCTGAATTTTCTATGAAATAAAGCTAATTTTGACTTTGACCTCGTACTATTACGCAGCTTAGACGGAGCTACCAGAGATCTTGCGCCGGCTGGCTGCGGGAGCAGGATGAGTCGAAGCACGATGAAGTAATAAGAAGATAATTAAGCTGGATTACATTTATTACACAAAACACTTAAACTTTTGATGTTAGTTATAAGCTTATACTACGCAATGTGTGGGTATTATTAGTGAGGCCGTAACTCATCTTTCATCTTGTCTTTAAATTATCATAATTAAAGTATTGTAATTGTAACACGCTTGTTCCTTGAATGCACCAGTGGATACCTATAATTGGTTAATTAGAATCTAGTAATTAAATTTAAGTCAAAAACTGTTATTAACTGTTGGTTTCCCAATAATTTTTTTTTTTTTAATTTATTTATTACAAAATATATGAAACAGTATATCGTGCGCCTGCGACGGAAACTCAGTTGGGTCTGTGTCATCCCAGCGAATGACAACTAGAAGTGTTTATTCGAATTTGGATTAGAAATGCCAAAACTGATGAGTAAAAATGTCGTGAAAAGAGAATGGAGAAGCAGGATGAAGACGAGGCGCCGCCTCGTTACAATCTAGCAAATGGAGTCCAAGAAAAGTGGCAGAATCACTTTTTAATATGCATTTATTTAAGAGAAACCTAACTCGCGCGGCCAAAGTTACTTTAAAATAAAAAAACTGCACACCTCCGACATTTTTACTTATAACTTTTAAACGGCTGAACCAATTTTGATCAAATATATCTAAGAACCATCTCAATTACGACAGCCTTCGAACAAAAAAAAAGCACATCAAAATCGGTCCATTCGCTTAGCAGCTACGATGCCACAGACAGATACACAGAAATACAGACACACAAATCAAACTTTTAATAGCCCTTTTTTTTGGACAATGATATTTGATATAATTTTCCACGTCAAAAACGTAAGAGTCATCGACTTCAATCCCAAAAAGACAATTATTTCGAGAGTTTCCCTCAATTTCTTCAGGATTCCACCATCAGATCCTGATTTCCTTACCATGGGACCACCCTTGGGATACTCCCTTTCCAACAAAAAAAGAATAATCAAAATTTGTTCATAAACGACGAAGTTATCCGCGGACATACATAAAAAAAAAATATATATATACGGTCGAATTGAGAAACCTCCTCCTTTTTTGAAGTCGGTTAAAAATACAAAAGAAAAAACTAAAAGCTAAAAAACCTCCAAAAGAAAAAAAAAGAAAATACAAAAGAAAAAAAGAATTGAAAAACGTCAAAAAAAAAATACAAAGATTTTTTTTAAGTAGGCTAATAAACAATAACTATATTTCGTAACGTAACATCAATACGAACTGTCAAAAGCAATACGTAAGAATCAGACGTTAACGTAGTACTTACCTATAATGAAATTATTAACAATTAAAACAAGATTGTAGTAATTAGCTACTTAATATCTAGAACAATAGATGTACGAGATATTAAAAAAAGATGGATGTCACTGTAATCATTATTGATTGCTTTGTTTTGTAGAGGGGGGGAGTAGGGGTAAGGAAAAAGAGGGGGGGAATGAAGCTCTCCCCCTCTTAGAAAAAGAAAACAGGTCAAAAATGACATCAATAGTTTGCTAGATAGTCAACTTTAGTCTGCTTTTTTGGTTATAAAGTTTATGAATGGTGTAAAAGTATAAATAAATAAGTTTTCCGCCCGGGACTTCGTTCCCGTGGGAATTTGGGAAAATTATGTAGCCTATGTGTGTCAGCTACCTCCATACCAAATTTTATCAAAATTGGTTCAGCCGTTTGAGCGTGAAAGAGTAACAAACATCCATACATCCACACAAATTTTCGCGCTTATAACTAGGAATAGGAATTTTTTTACCAGCCCATAGGTATACATCCCCACCGAGGGACACGGGCCTCCCTTCGAAACATGAATATTAGGAAATTAGGAATATGAGCCAAAAATAAGCAACAGCCTAAGAATAAAAAATATTTAATAAATAAAATATAATATTAACTGACACTTACTTAACACACTAACTAGCTAATCAGTTTTATAATGATTGCAGTCATTGTGATACGTAACTCTAGTTTCCGTTCTTAAACACATTAGTGTCTATCTGTTTGTCCTTATTTACATTAACTCAATACATTTTCCCGTTTTGCATCCGCTTGCACCATCGATCTTATAAATCCCTTTGATGGAAGTAGATAAGAAAAAAACGCCGTACACTCAAAGTGTTTCCCTTGTGTTGTGGGTCCCTCGGAACACAAAAAGACAGACACAAAATACCAATGACCCGAGAACAAACATCTGCTTTTTACACTAATATTTGCTCCGACTGGGATTCGAACCCAAGACCCGTCGATCAAGGTTCTATCTATCTATCTATCTATGGAGGGGACGCCCGTCAGGCACAGGCGGGGGATCAGTCCACTTATTTGGGACCATTTCACCCAATTCCCCATAACAGCGCACGAGTTTTACCTCTGCACTGACAGTTCCACCTCTTTAAGCCTCCCAGAAGCTTTTGCAAGCCCAATTATCTCCTTTATACTAATCTCTTGTATTTGTTCTTTTTTTACCTCATCCTTGCCTATTATCTCCAATCTTACCAGCGCGTGCGACCAAGGTTAATTAAGAATCCTGTTCTGAATGTTACGTTGTGGAGTTTATGGAATTATATTAGTGTTCTGTGAGTTTTTTTTATTATGACATTGGTTACTCTTAACCTCAATCTTGACCAAAGTCACAGATGAGGTCGACAATGGAGAGAGTAAACCCTGAGAATGCCATTATGGTACTGGTACCCCCACACACCGACGCGATAGAACCAGCTAGCTGTTTGGCGTCGGACTTTGGTGGATGGGTGGTCGCTAACCAGACGGTCCTTAACAGAGTCTACCACAACGTATGAGACCATAGGATGCCACCTTAACTTACAAAAAAATGAGGTGTCTTTGCCTAGGATGGATTTAATAGGAGGCAGGTCTCATTTGCTCTTACGACACCCACGGAAAGAGATGGGGTGCTGTTAATCTCAACTGATTCTTCTGGGTGAGCTTGCTACACCCTCGACTACATCTTTTATTATAAAATACAAATAAGACCACACGGCATACTGTTTATTATTTTAATATAAATATTAAAACATATTTAACATATCTACCTCCAAATTCTGACCTCGATGTCACTACAGACGGACACACGCGAAGATTGTCCGATCTATGTAAATGTTATTGCGTTTTCCGTTAAATACCGTGGCGATGGACACTTGAGGAAAATGACGGTAGAAAGAAAATTATTAGCTATTTTTAGATACCTTAGTTATGTGACTGTTGACTCTGTAGGATAATCGAAGTATGATACGATGCGTAAGCGCAGATTCTTTGAATTACATATGTGCATTATTCAATTCAATATTGACCCGCATTAGTGCAAAGTCAAAGTCAGAACAACTTCTTTTTTTAAAGGTAAACTACTTACTAAATTTGCCTAAACATATAAAAATATTTTAATTTAAAAAACTTGTTGAGGAACTGGAATCCATGCTAGGAATTAACCAGGGCCCCGATTCTGTAACTTAAGTTGTGTATCGATGGAATGGTCGCCATTTTATCCATAGAGGTGGCGAAATTGAGAACTATCCAATTGTCATACATCTAATGACGGCTGCTTTGACTAGTGGCGCTATCGCCAACTGAAATTTCAGTTGCTAGGTTGTTTGTAACTTTACGTTCGGTTGGTGGTGGCGCTGCTGGTCGGGTGGTTGTCAACAAGTATATGAAAATTAAATAGTTCTCAATTTCGCCACCTGAACAGATAAAATGGCCTCCATTCGTCTACACACAACTTTAGTTACAGGATCGGGGCCCAGTGTGTGTCATTTAATAGAGAACATTCAAGATGTTACAAAAAATAAGTCAAAGACGCTAGTTACTAGTTATTATTCTGTGGTCAAAGTAAATACATACAGACATATTCGTTCATTCAGGATGTTAAATTAAAGGATTTAAAGACATACATATTCGTTTCTTTGACTCTACTGACTTTATGACTAAAATAGTTAGCTTTTTCTATACTAATATTATAGAGAGGAAAGATTTGATTGTTTGTTTGTTTGCATTGAATAAGCTCCGAAACTACTGGACCGATTTGAAAAATTCTTTCACCATTAGAAAGCTACATTTTCTCTGATGGACATAGACTAGATAATTTTCCCGAATTCCCACGGGAACGAAGTCCCGGGCGGAATGCTAGTTTACTATAAGATGGGTTAACGCTTGACCTCAATCTTAAACAAGGTCGTAGATGAGGTCCACAATGGAGGGAGTTAACCCAGAAAATGACATTTAGGCACTGGTACTCTGACGCACCGACGGAACACAGCATGCTATCTGGCGTCGGACTTCAGTGGGGGGTGGTCGCGAAGCAGACGGCCCTTTACAGAGTCTACCACACCACCGCATGAGACCATAGGACGCAACCTTAAATTCAAATCAACTTGAAGTTAACTTTGAACATGACTGTACTCCAAGTCGAGTATTTCCGGCGCCGGCGCCTTGTTAAAGTTCACTTGTTTTTAATAGGTACCTTTTAATATGTGGAAATGCAAATAAAATATCAAGTAATGTATCTTGTGTCATTAAACAAGCTAATCTTTACATAATGACCAATCTTACCGAGCGAGCTAATCTTTAAAACTCATTGCTTGAGTTAAGCTCGCCGTTGTACATGTCCTTTCTTTGTGTAATTTTTTATATGTATTTGTGTGTACAATAAAGAATAAAGAATGAAGGTGACTCATCAACTCTTGGCCCTAGAAAGCTGATAAAGGTTCCATTTATAAGGTAGGCAAGGAATACATGGGAATTCGGGAAAATTATGTAGCCTATGTTACTTAGGGATAATGTAGCATCCTAATGGTCTTCTTCTTCTTATCTTCTTCTTATCGTTCCCTTATCGAGGAGAAGATGAAGAAGAAGATCCTTATGGTAAAAGAATGTTTGAAATCGGTCCAGTAGTTTTGAAGTTTATTCGTTACATACAAAAATAAAAATCTTTCCTCTTTATAATAATTAGTGTAGATTTTAAATTTTTATTTTTCATTAGATTTAGAGTTATGGGATATCAAAAGAAATAGGTTGTATATTGGATGGATGACTTTAAATGAACTTGCGAAAATTAAGGATGAATCAACCCACGAAGCTGAATAACTTGTAATTAAAAAATAAATAAAAAAATATTTTGCTGCTTTGCATTTGTTTGGGATGTCTAAATTTTTTATTGGAGTTTTATAAAAGTTTCTTGGGGGGGGGGGCTAGTATTTAATAATTAACATTTTGTTACCAATTTATTAAAATATAAATAATAAAATATATAAAAATATATATGTAAACGGTTTCTCAAAAACGGCGCGTACTTATGAGTGTACTGTATCACAAATGTTATAAATTTTACGATGTGTTTATATGGTAAAACCAGTTCCGCTTGCCGACTTTATATAATTTTACTCATTAATGGTTTTCCATGTAAACTTGGGATTTTCCAGTGCCTTGCAAAATATCACTAGCTTCAAAATACATTCCGCACATATTACTGAGTTATTTTAATTAAATTAGGCAAATTAAGTATAAATATTAGTACCTAAGGTACTACGTAAATTGCCTCAACAGTCGAGTTCCTTTACATGTAAAGTTTAATATGTGGCCGTGAAAATATAAGTATAAACTTGCTTGTCTGAAAAGGGCTGAAAATCAGTGTTTTCAGCCTGCTAATCAGCCTGGAACAAATCGCTGAGCCCAGGCCTTTTGTATGTAAAACTCTTGTGCTCTTAGTGCTCTTAGTTAGTTAGAAAAACCTGTGAGTAAGTTTTGGTGTGTTAACAATTCATCGGTTTATGACGGATAGAATAAGTATAAATTAACGGAAAAAATGCAATGAAAAACAGTTTATGGTTGACACAGTTTTAACTGCAACAGATATGACATTATTTTTATATTTTAAAGTGTCTTTAACCTGCGTAATATGCGTAATAAACGCTTTTTATAAGTTTTAGTCTTTATCACTGCGCATAATAAGAAAAACCGCCCCTTACCTCTACCATATAGCGTACGTCATTTCTGAAATAAACCCGCAGTGACACGTGCGTCTAACATCACCTGACAAGGCGTACATGTTTAACTAACACGTTACATTATAACAATAAAAAGATAGGCGTGCCTTATGTTGTGCCTAACCTTTGTAACTAATAAACATACTAATTAACTGCCGTGACTTCGTTGATGTCACTTATTGAGTCATCTTGGTCCTGTTGTCGTCTTGTTTTAAGAATGTTGTAAACGCTAGTTCCTGCACGTGGGTTTTATTTTAATTTTCAAGACTATTCATATCTATGGGAATTTAGCAAGAATTTCGGAAATTCCTTTCTTGGCAGATGCCTAGATTACTTAAGGAACGCTTATGCCAAGTTTCAGAGTTATACAGGGCTTTAGGTAAATCTCTTTCAACCTCTCGGGTGGTAAATCAATCCATGAAACTAATCAAACTAGGAAAAAAAAATTGAGTTCCCATATATCACATTTCGTATGGGAGGTCAAAATTTGTTTTTTTTTCGCATTTTGACATATGTTTATTGGGGAAAGTTATTCAGTTTCATGTACTGAATTACCACCCGAGAGGTTGAAAGAGATTTACCTAAAGCCCTGTATAACTCTGAAAAAAAGGCTGATAACGATGAAGATTGACCTGAATTTGAATTCCGACTTATTCCCCTGTCAGCAGGGTCACGGAGGTCAGAATGGCAGTCGCTTTACCGTAATTACCTGGTCATATCCTGGATTATGGTCAAGGGTACCTCTAGCTAATGAATAAAGTGCTTATTAGGTATTATGAATAATTCAAAGTATGCAGGAAAATATTAGAGCAATGATCAACTTTCTGAGAATTCTGAAGGTCTTATGAATAGTTTTTGAGTGACGAATCTGTGATTACATTTTTTCCTTTTTTTTACTGTAAGTACTGGTTGGTAATGTGCCAGGCTTGAACCGGAAGGTTGTGGGTTCAAATTTGGCGCGCGGTCCACCAACCAGCATTGTGCCAGCGTGGTGGATTTAGTCCATCATCTAAATCCCCTTTGTGTTTTGAAGGGAGGCCCGTGCCCCTCGGTAAGGACGTATGTGAGCCGAGCAAGAAAAAAAAGTAAAATAAATGCGCACAATATGTCAATTATTATTATTATTTAACTCTTTATTTGCACACACATAAATATAAACTGACAAAAACAAGAAAGTGTACAGAAGGGCGGCCTTATTACTAAAAAGCAATCTCTTCCAGGCAACCTTGGGGTAGAGGAGAAATAATAAGAAGGTAAAACAGAAGCGGGTGGTGCAAATATTAATGATTAAAAAAATAAAAAAATAAATAAAAATAAAAACTTAGTAACTATTTCTTAGTTCTGATATTATCAGAACCAAAAATCTCAAGATCACGGTCACCCATCCGGGAATAACCGAGCCAAACGTCACTTAACCTCACTTTTCGATGTCTTGCTCAACGAGACTATAATGGCGTGCTTTCTTAATACATCCTATTTCCTTATGAGAAAACGAATAAAAATGATTAATTTTTAATTACATACTTACTACTCAGTCATAATTACAAAAAGAACAATAATCGATTATTTATTTCTGTACCACATAATGTTACGTAAAAAAATGCTACACACTCAAAGGCCACAATAAGATGGTCCTTTGGGATACATAGGTCACCGTAACATTGTCGAACCCGTAATATTGTAATGTGCATTAGTAAGATTATAAACTCTCGGTTAACCGTGTAGTGATCGGTTGAGAATAACACCACCCCATCTCTTTCCGTGGGTGTCGTAAGAGGCGACTAAGGAAACACAAATGAGACCTGTCTCCTAGTAATCCATCCCAGGCAACGACACTTCATTTTTTTCTGAATCTGAGGTGTCGTCCTATGGTCTCATGCGGTGTGGTAGGCTCTGTAAAGGGCCGTCTGGTTCGCGACCACCCTCCTACCGAAGTGCGACGCCAAACAGCTTGCTGTGTTTCGTTGGTGCGTGGGAGTACCAGTGCCTATAAAGACATTTTCTGGGTTAACTCGCTCCATCGTCGAATTCATCTTTGACCTTACGGTTGACCGTTGAGGTCAAGAGTTAACCCATTATAATAAAAATAATGAAAAAAATATCTCGGTACTTTGTGAACTGCTCCATTTATTTTCACGTCGACGGAGTTTTTTTATAATAACACGCAACCTAACCTAACCGAACCTAAAAAAGTCTAACCTAATCTAACCTAATTTATCCTCATTTCGTGCAGATAGCTCTTATAGTTTCGTAAATTTATAATTTTACCAGGCAAATTGTAATATCGCGGGAGATTATAATTACAATGGTTATAGATTTCAAACCTATCGCCTACAATAGAGCAAAGCCTTCGCGTCTCACTTACCAACTGGTTTCTACAGTATTCCTGGAAAGAGTTGGGTGCTGGCACCTTCTGGCAATTTTTCTTTTTAAAAACCTCCTGGCTATATTCAAAATCCTGAACCAGTAGCACACAAAGAACACATTTATGAAAAAAAAATTTTTTAATACTTTTTCAATGGGAATAGTTCATTTTTTGCCTAAACGTAGACATTACTCCTACACCAGGCACGCGAGGGGTGCGGGAAACGCTCGGGGGGTGCACCCGAGTAGTGTCTACGTTTAGGAAAAAAAATTCCCACCGATAAAAAAAATTAAAAAAAAAAAGTGTCCTGTAAGTGATACTGGTTCGGCATTTTCAATAAAGCTAGGAGGTTCTTTGTCAACGTGTATAAATACTTTAAGCGCTTTAAATAAAAATAAAAAAAAGTGATAAAACTGCTTACCATTGGCTACATCGCTTCAATATCTTTACATTTAATGCCAATAAGGCGCATGTAGGTATATTTTGTATAAACAAGTTTAAAATATTCAAACTATCTTCACAGTTGAAACATCTATTCCTATAACTTTCAAAGTTTAAAATGTCACTGTACTAACTAGACATGAGTCAGGAATCGAACCCGGATACGCGTAGGAGGCAACCTTGTAACCTCCTCAATTCACATACAATACATGACGTAGGGCATAGTTGAAACCAATGCGAAAATATTTACATACATTTCTTTAAAATAACATCCTTTTAGAGGTATAACTTTTAAATTAAAAATCTATAACTACACTAATATTATAAAGAGGAAAGATTTGTATTTTTGTATGTAACGAATAAACTTAAAAACTACTGGACCGATTTCAAAAATTCTTTCAACATATATTATCCCTGAGTAACATAACCTACAAATTTTTATCGAATTCCCACGGGAACGAAGTCCCGGGCGGAATGCTAGTATTGTATAACCCCCGTTGTTCAGTAAATAACTTATAACTTTTAAACGGCTCACCAATATTTATAAAACACTAGCTTTTCGCCCGGGACTTCGTTCCCGTGGGAATTTTTTCGTCAATTTTCCAATGCTTTTTATAGTTATTCTGCTATTCGGGACGGAGACAAATACAACAAATCAAAAACCATGAAAATCGGTCGAGCCGTTCTCGAGTTATAAGTGTTCGAACAAACCCGACTTTGTTTTATGTATTAAGACTAGCTTTTCACCCGGGACTTCGTTCCGGTGGCAATTTTTCCGTCAATTTTCCAATGTTTTTAATAGTTATTCTGCTATTCGGGACGGAGAGAAATACAAAAAATCAAAAACCATGGCAATCGGTCCAGCCGTTCTCGAGTTATAAGTGTTTTCACACGACTTTCCTTTATATATATATATATATATAATATATATAGATAGATATATAGCAAAGAACTATCTCGATCGCGTCAGTTTTCAAACAAATATGTCTATTTCTTTTGGAGCTACGATGCCACAGACAGACACAGAAACACACGTCAAACATTTTTGTGTCACACATCCATACATAAGCTCACGCCTGTAATCCCTAACGGGGTAGGCAGAGCATCAGTGGTTCTAGAAAACCACTTAATGCCACGTTTGACACAAATGGTGAGGGTTATTTTTTTATGTTTCTTATTGTTTCTATAGATTACATTTTGGTCAAGATTGAGGTCAAGAGTTAAGCCATCTTATAATTTTTTTTTTTACCAGCCCATATACGTCCCCACTGAGGGGCACGAGCCTCCCTTCGAAACACGAAGGGGATTTAGGCCGTAGTCCACCACGCTGGCCAATGCGGGTTGGTGGACCGCTCGTCTTTCGAAAATTTTCTTGGACGGGCGGGTTTCATCACGATGTTTTCCTTCACCGTTGAGCAAGTGATAATTAGAAATCCGTACATAAATCCGAAAAGACGAATTTAGTGGTAGAGGCCCGCACCAGGATTTGAACCCATGACCTTCGGATTACAAGTCTGGCTCATTACCAACTGGGCTATCACCGCTTATACCAACTGGGCTATCGCCGGCGATTTTTTTTTTTTAAATAAAACAAATTCGCGGGCGATAACCTAGTCTTTTCTATTTCTCAATCAGTATGTTATTTTTCAAAACAAAATTATAAATTCTAATTAAATTCAGTTGTTTGTTTATTCACATTGAAAAATAAATTATTTAATTACACTACTATCCTTGTGCGTTTATTGGTTTATAAGTTTAGTAATAAATATGATAATTATTTATTTTATATTCGTTTAATTACTGTGACAAACGTATAATTCGCGAAAATGAATCATAATCGAGTTTTTTCTATAAATTCCATTCATAAGAGAATAGTCATCTTGTTTCTTCGTTTGTATGTCACCGTAACGTTGTCAAACCCGTAATATTGTAATTTGCCTTAGTAAGATTATAAACGCTCGGTACTTTGTGAACTGCCCCATTTTTTTCGTATTTAATCTCCCAGTTAAAAAAATTAATTGAATAAGGAAATTAGAATTTTGTTTATTTTAAGTTTATAATAAACTGGACTTCGTTCCCGTGGGAATCCGGGAAAATTATGTAGCCTATGTTCATCGGGGATAATGTAGCTTTCTAATGGTTAAATAATTTTTTGAATCGGTCCAGTAGTTTCGGAGCATATTCAATGCAAACAAACAAACAAACAATCAAATATTTCCTCTCTATTATATTAGTATAGATATAAACTTATTACTGTTTAAGTTATTTTATAACTTTTTATTTAACTATCAAACGATAGTTTCTCCAAATCACGCATAAGTATATTTTTTTAAGGAGAATTTGTACGTAAGGATGCGATACCGCTGAATATTTCATCATTCAATATCAAAAATTTACTTAATACACACATGGAAGATTAGTATCAAAAAGATAAGAGTTTTGAGTTTAAATACTCTAGGCAATGGTCATATGTTAATAGTCATAATCAGTTAAACAAATTAAGTAAATAAGGAAATTATAATTTTATTTATTTTAAGTTTATATTAAATATTTATTACTGTTTAAGTTATTTTATTACTTTTTATTTAACCATCAAACGATAGTTCCTCCAAATCACGCATTAGTATATTTTTTAAGGAAAATTTGTACGTAAGGATGTGATTCCGCTAAATATTTCATCATTAAATCATTCATCATTCCACTCACAGGCGAGGGCTGAAAATCAGTGTAGCCAGTCTGAAAAACAGACTGACAAAAATCGCTGAGCCCAGGCCTTTTTACTCACTGCAGCATCCATACGCAAATGGATCTGTTTATATTGTTTGTTTATATTTTTGTTTTATTTTAAATGTGTGTTTTTTTATGTCATTTGTGATCGTCTAAATGTTTGTATCTGTGTGCTGCATAGTAAAATAAACTTTTATTTATTATTATTATTATTAAATATTAAAAAATTGCTTCATACACACACGGAAGATTAGTATCAAAAAATTAGAGTTTTGAGTTTAATACTCTAGGCAAGGGTCATATGTTAATAGTCATAATCAGTTTAAAAAAATAAGTAAATAAGGAAATTAGAATAATATTTATTTTAAGTTTATTATAAATATTTATTTCTTTTCAAGTTATTTTATTACTTTTTATTTAACCATCAAACGATAGTTCCACCAAATCACGCATTAGTATATTTTTTAAGGAAAATTTGTACCTAAGGATGCGATTTCGCTAAATATTACATAATGAAATATCAAAAATTTACTTAATACACACACGGAAGATCACTTTCAAAAAAATTAGAGTTTTGAGTTAAAATACTGCCTAGACCCTTGCCTCTAGTATTTCAATTCAAACTGATTTTTTTTTGATAGTGACCTTCTGTGTATGTATTAAGTAAATTTTTGATATTGAATGATAAAATATTTAGCGGATTCGCATCCTACGTACAAGTTTTTGTTAAAAAATCTACTTATGCGTGAGGAAGACCAACAGCTAGGAAAAAACTTAAATACAAACATAAGATACAAAAAGCCAATTACAACAGTGCAATTGCGCTAATAAATGTACAACGAAACGGAATTGAAACGCAGCTGTTTCACAACTTTTTGACAGATATCCCATACTATTTTTGACAAAAAGTTGGGAAGCAGCTGCCATCCAATTGCGTTTTTTAGTACATTTATTAGCGCGATTGCCCTGCAGGTCCTCGCGCCCTTATAAAAAGTCCCAATGAGTATCACAGACACACGCACGTCAAACTTACAACACCCCTTTTTTGTCGTGTGTTAAAAAACGATGTGGATCAGCACACCACACAGAAGTAACATCCCTGAAACGTTTGAAAAAACCCCGAGAGTAGCCGAATTTTTTTCGATTTGACCTAAAAGAATGCAGAATCTATAAGGTCGCCGAGTTTCATAAACGCAGCTATATAAGACTCACCACTTGTATTACTCAAGCTTACTACCTTGCCATCTCCAGCTCGCGTCACCCGCGCCATCTTGAAAAATAAGTGACGTCATAAAAGTTTTAAATATTCGAATTAAAAAACGTTCCGTTTAGTGCTGTGTGTGTGCTTGTGTGGACTGGACTTTTTTTTACGTAAGTTTTTTTTTGCTTTTTCCTATAATATTTTTTTTTTCAGTTGTGCTTTTAGTGAAGTGTCGTTTTTAGGGGTTGAATAAGGAATGATTATTTCGATATTTTTTGTGATTTTTTTTGTTAAGCATGTGGATAATTTTGATATTTTTTGTTAAGCATGTGGATATCAAATGGTCAGTATTTAAAATCAATTTCAAAAATTTTACACTAAATGTAAGAAACAGAATTTTAATAAAGTGATTTATTAAGGCCACTTAATTATATTAACAGCAGGTTAATACTAAAAGTTACTGAAAATTTGCGGTTCATTGTCTAAGCGTCTGAAAAAAAAATTAAGTACAGATGCCAACGCATCAGGTTACTCCATTTTCACTGCAAAACCGCTCTTATCACAACAGCACAGAGTGCACGCGTGTGGTAACCTGAGTTGCGGCCGTCCGTACAAATCATAAATAACCCAAAATTTAATATTTTTAGAAAAACAAGTATAAAGCTTCACAAGACAAAAATTTTTTAAATGTATGCTTTTTTAAATCTATTTTTAAGTCTGTATATATATAGTTTGTCGTCAGAAAATATGAATTCTAACTTATTCTTAAAGCTATAAATATACCAATCTTATAAAACGATGACAAAAAAATATAAAGTTCGATATTTATCTTGAATGTTTTTTGTCCATAAAAAAGAGTTCAACGAGCAGATTGTTTTTATTTTTATTTATAAAATTTGAGGTGTTTTTTTACACTAATTCACGATTCATAGGAGCGACAAATGCTGTAAGTCAGTTTCTGTGTCCTAAGAGTCTCAAAAGTGACTAAAGCGTTCATGTCATTAAGTGAAGGTTAATACTTAAGAGAGATTTACCCCCTAATCTCCCCAAGAAACTAGTCAACTTTTCTTAAAAAAAAGTTTTCGGCTTCTCAATTAGTAAGGTCAGCTAATGGGCCTTTTATAATACGAACGGCACGACACGGCACATCAAAATTTGAATTACCATTGCCCCCTATAGCTTCTAGTATTACTATTACATAGGAGGCAATGGTAATACAATTTTGCCGTGCCGTTTCCGAATGATAAAAAGGCCAGGGTACCTACCACGATCGTTTAAAAGCATTTCTGTTTAGGAATCAACTTTCAACTGCTTCGCAATTGGAATATTTTTAAAATGGTACCATGATGGCGCTGCTTTTGAACTGCTCGGTTGTCTATGGTCCATATTAAATGTCTACATAAATTGTCGCTGATCTGCCTTTGAATCGCAACAGCGCCAAAATTGAATCGCTTATAAGCCATCATGGTACGAATAAGCGTTGCAGACTTGTTTAGGTCCTAAATTGGATCGTGGTAAACCTCCGGATCGCATAAGTTTTTACTTAAGACTGATTTTATTTTCATTTCGACCTATTATAGTCCTTCGGTAAAGTTGTTCAGTAAGTTCTTCTTTTTTCGAAAATTAATTTAAACTCACCCAATTTAAACACCAACCAACCTCTAGTGATGGAGTGGAACGAGAAGAAGGAGTACATAAATACATATGAGATCTATTATATCTCATGTTTTGACTCGAGCTAATTCGCCGGCCGGTTTGGTCGAATAGTAGTTAAGGTCTGGGTTCGATTCCCCATTGGAGCAAAAATTTGTCTACAAATGCAGATATTTGATCTCGGTTCATGGGTTTCCGTGGTTATCTTTGTGTATGTGTACGACCAACGACACAAGGGGAAACCTTAAGGCCTTTTAGTGTGTAAAAAAAACTGGTTCCCAATGTAAAACGATTCCTGTGGACTTTGACTTGACCTTAAGGGTCATAGTTTGTAATTTATTATAATCATTATTCAAAAATAATAAATTTGAATGGAATTTCAATAACAGACGCTGATTTCGTCATCTGTATTTTAAAGAAGAAGCCGAATTACTGACTGACTGACTTACATGTCAACGTAATAAGTAAATAATAATAAAAAATCTCACTAATTCAAAGTCTTACTAGGAAGAGCAAGGCTTATATTAATAGATAACTGATATAGTAATTAATGGGCCTTTTTATAATTCGATAACGGCACGGCAAAATTATATTACCATTGCCTCCTATGAAATAGCAATACTAGAAGCTGAGAACAAAGGGGGCAATGGTAATTCAAATTTCAAAGTGCCGTGCCGTGCCGTTCGAATTATAAAAAGGCCAGGGAATCGAACTAGGACCCGTCGATCAAGAGGCAGCGTCACTACCACCCGACCAAACCGGCTGTCATTTTGATAATCAAAAAAAAAAAAACTAATGTTTTCAAGGATCATTAGTAGAAAAATAAAACTTGGATTCGAACCTCTACATCAGGTATGAGATGAGCTCATTAACATTTTGACATTGGGAATGTCTTTTCGTTCGCTCCAGTATAGGCTCCGATTTCAGGAAAGAATAGAATAGAATAGAATAGAATATTTATTAGTGTAATACAAACAAGTTGTACATTTGCGGTTGTAGTTGCTTCTTAAAAGACACATTGAATGCTGCCTTTACAGGCGTGTACACTATTGGGCTATCCCCTTATATCTCGGAAAGTTGGTAAGATATGATATTCAAAAAAGGTTTAAAAAAACGAGTATTCACCAGAGCTGTAAGGCGCAAAAATAATTATTCGGGAAAGTCAAAAACAAAAAAGTTATGGCTGAAATAGTGAAAAAAAAATCATTTTGGCGCTCGATATTTTGGAAACGAAGAATGATATCAAATATTTGAGTACAATTCCTCTGGACAATTTAGTCGGCTGCAATTTGAGCTTAAAACAAAGACGATCGGGTTAAGGGTTTGCCCTGTAGCCTAACCTTTTTGGAAAAAGTCAAAAAGTCAGAACGACATTTTTTTTTAATTCCGTAGATTCATTTTCAATGTGCTCGATAGTCGTGTGAGGCATGAAATCTCTGAATTTTTGTATAAACAACATATTTTATAGCTAACTAAATACTCAACAATAACTTTATAAAATTTTTACATAAAAAAATAACTTCACTAGTAATAGTCTAGTCTTTCGAACAAAAAACAATTATTTTGAAAAAAAAACATACATTAAAAAAAATACAGACAGTCGAACATAGAACCTTCTCCTTTTTTGAAGTAGGTTAATTAAAACAAATGAGACATATTTTAAGCTCGATCAATGACAAGCAATTGCCAAAGCCGATTTTGAAAGAAAAAAAAAACATTTTTTAAAATTTATTACACTGAGTTCTTCATTTGCATTCATGTATCCGGTATGACGTCATTTTTTACGTAACTTCGAAACAACAAGGAGGTTATAACTTTATGAGTTGGGATTACCTAATTTTAAGGCTGTTCCATTTTAGTAAACAATGTATTGATTCATTGTATGACCGGTTTGGTTTGGGATTTTATCTCCTCATGAGATTATGGGTTTGGTTCCCGGTAAGGACTAGACTGGATGGCTGAGCTAGGTGCTCCCTAGCTAGTTAGCTGAGCAGGATGACCGGCGACCACAAAACTTTTTTCTAATACTTACATTTTTAAACTCGTGATATCTTTTGAATGGAATGTCCGAATTCCATAATTCAAAAAGTTGTGTAAAGATATTAAAGCAGTCTTGAATATGAAGTTATTTATTTTGATCAGGATTAATACCAAGATACAAATAAAGAGCATTTTATAGCAGGCGGCATTTCAATTATTTTTTTTTAATAAAAGAACACATATTGTGGCATAACTACAATAGTTAGACATATGCTGTCGCGACACTTTTTGTAAATATTTATGTGTTCTGCAAAGTCGTAGTACATTATTTTATTCTATCATCAATAGTTTACGCAGCGCACGCAATGTAAAGAATACTTTAGGTAATTTTTTACACCTTGGGTTACATTATTTGAGTTTCAGTAAGGATCCCAATTTTTTTTGAAAATATAATATAGCCTATGTCCATCGGGGATAATGTAGCTTTCTAATGGTGAAAGAATTTTTCAAATCAGTCCAGTAGGTTCGGAGCCTATTCAATGCAAACAAACAAACAAACAATCAAATCTTTCCTCTTTATAATATTAGTATAGATATAGATGAGAAGATTATGGGTTTGATTCCCGGTAAGGATTGGACTGGATGGCTGAGCTATAACTGCTTCACCACAAAACAACAAAACACCACTTAGACAATGTCTCACACTGACTTATCTCATTTTGTTGTTGTTTACAAAAATAAGGTATATGTTTTTTATTTTTTATTAAGTAATGGCAACTGGTTGCGTATTTCAAATCGCGAAAGTTTGAAGTGTTATAGTTATCTCTTTCGGGAAAGGCAAAGGAATAATGTCCATACAGCCATTTTTAAACATTTTTGTGGTAAGGGACCATCCATAAATTACGTCACACGTTAAGGGGAGGGGAGGGGGTCGACAAAGTGTGACATTGTGTGACATTGTGTGACAAGGGGTCGGGAGGGGTCATAAGTTTCGTGATGTCATATTTCAAAATGTGTTATGGGTATCAAAACGTGTTTACTTTTAAGGACAAACAACCTCCTCAGTCCCAAGTACTCTTTTTACGTTTTTACTTTGGTTGAGACAGTAAGAAAAATAACAACTCTAGATAAGTACTGCTTTTATTAGAAAATTAGAAAAAATGAAAAATATGCAAAAAATGTGACGTCACGCTAGGGAGGGGGGAGTCTTACAAATGCGACCAGCTGTGACAAGGAGGGGGAGGGGGTCAAAAAATGATGAAATTCGTGTGACGTAATTTATGGATGGCCCCTAAGGTTCAATACATTTCGGGGGCTTTACAATTTTTTAAATTTCAGTGTGATGTTTGGAATGTCTGGGAGTCAATTTGTTATTTATTGTTTGAGTTTCTCCTGTAAATGTTTGAAACTAGTTCATTAAACTGTTGTTGGTCCAGGATTGGCAGGTAAAGCCGCATTTCAATCTATAACTCCTATACCATAAGGTTACCTGGAAGAAATTGCTGTTAAGCAATAAGGCCGCCTATTTGTATACATTATTTCAAATTTTTTTTTAAATTAAAAATGGGTTCGCTCTTGACCACAATCTAGCTTAGGGCAAAGATGTGTTATTCGCTGTATAAACATATTCTGTAATCCTATATGTGTGCAATAAAGAATATTGTATTGTATTGTATTGTAAAGTAATTGTAGAGGGACCTGTCCGAATCAATCAATCAATGTATTTTTTATTGTGGAGAATAGGTATTACAAAAGGTTACAGTGGTTATTATCAAATCAAATCATTTATTCCGCTTAAAACATGGTAGGTATACAGAGATCTTAACAAAGAAATGTCAATACAAGCATGTTTTGCTAATGAACAATCAGCATGCGAAGTCGTTCTGGTTACATATTCATTAAAAAAAATTGAAATAAATTATTTATCAATCTAAATTTACGATTGCACTTACACATATTGCACAAAGTCATAAAATTAAGATGATTAAATTATACATTTTCAAAATAATGTCACAATAAAAAAATGTCATAAGAAAATTAAAAAATAAAGATGAAATTATAGCATCATAAATCAAGTAAATGTCATAAATTATTATTTAACCTACGCAATTCTACATTTTTGTCAAAAAGCTCTTTATTGTCATAAAAATTATGTGTATTGATCCATTTATACAATTTTAATTTAAATAATCTGTTATTTAACAACTTCAATTCATTTGGTATATATTTATATATTTTAATGCACATTGTTAGTAAAGGTACAGCTATTTCCCGCCTCTCGGGCATATAAAATTTTATATATGCATCTATAAAGAGTTTTCATTTAGATATTCGTTTACACTTTAATAACATTTCTGAACTAATAAATCATTAATGTCACGTAATAATTGGGTCATAATTACACATTCACTTTCCTCACAAAGTTTTCTCTCACCGTAAGAGCATCTTTTAGTGTGCAACTAATGTACATAGGGCCGCACATCAGGTTACTACACGCGAGCACTCTAAGCTGTTGCAATTAATTATTGTAATTTTGACGATCACATTATACTTTGACATCTGGAATTGATAATGTGAAATAATTCCACGACAAAAACGTAAGAGTCACCGACTTCAATCCCGAAAAGACAATTTTTTCCACCATCAGATCCTGGTTTCCTTACCATGGGACCACCCTTGGGATACTCCCTTTCCAACAAAAAAAGAATAATCAAAATCGGTTCATAAACGATGAAGTTATCCGCGGACAAACATAATATATATATATACGGTCGAATTGAGTAACCTCCTCCTTTTTCGAAGTCGGTTAATAAAAGAATCGAATCGATAAGAACGGTTTTGCAATGAAAATAGGGTAACCTGATACGCTGGTCTCTGTACATAGCTCAGAAAACGACTCATTGGCGTACGCTTACTCAAAAGATTTTTAGGTAAAAGAAAAAAGTTCGGCGCGAATGGGACTTGAACCCATGACCCGAGGATCACATGCACCTCACACACGACGTAATCTGCTTAGTAAAGGAATGAGAAATGTCGCCGCTTGACTTGAAGGCACGATAGCTCAGTGGGTTAGAGCACCAGGAGATCAAATCCTGGGGTCGTAGGTTCAAATCCCATTCGCATTTTTCTTTCCCTAGAAATCATTTGTGAGTCATTGGCGGCACTGGGGATCGATCTTGGTACCTCTCGCTTACAAGTGACTTTGTGAGCTTTTTCAATCGAACCAATAGTGCTGAATCATGGTTCGGTCATGTTTCGGTTTTCGGTTCTAGTTTATGTCCTGAATATTACAGTAGTATTTTTTTCTTCGATTTAATGCAGTGCGTCATGCTTATCTACGCATCATAAAATCGTAATTTAGGTGCTGTAGTCGCCTTAAGACGCCCCGCTGCTAAAGCAAATTTTCCACATAAATATTATTGTTATTATATATTTTTTTGGTAGTTGCATTATGTCATTTATAAATTAACGACCTTTTCAAGGATTTGTGTCAAAATATTTTTTCCTTTTAATTACCGGTTGATAACAATCAACAAGAATGGAGTTCTCTGCCTGCGTCTGTATCTCCGAGTTCAAATAACCCGAATCTCTTTATAGTTTAACTAACATTCCGCTCGGGATTTCGTTCTCGTGGGAATTTGGGAAGTTACTCAAGGATAATGTAGCATTCTAATGGTGAAATAATTTTTCAAATCGGTCAAGTAGTTTCGGAGCCTATTCAATGCAAACAAACAATCAAATCTTTTCTCTTTATTTTGATTGATGGCATTTGATTGATGAGAGAAATAAATATCTTTATTTATTATTTATTTATTATTATTATTATATTAGTATAGAAGTAAATAGTCATCTTCTGGTGAGCTTGCTATATCCTCGACCACATCTTCGCTCCTGAGCTAGATTGTGGTTAAAAGCGAACTGTGCCTTAAAATTAGTTATGGGAATTTTATGGGGTGATTTTTATTTATCTATTATTTTATTTATTTTTTATTTGCCCCCTTAAACTGAACAAGTTTCTCTGAGATGGATATTCTATAAAAAACTAAGAAAAAAATTCACAGATTTCATGCCTCACACGACTATCGAACACATTGGAAATGAATCTACGGAATTCGAAAAAATGTCGTTCTGACTTTTTGACTTTTTTCAAAAAGGTTAGGCTACAGGGCAAACCCTTTACACGATCGTCTTTGTTTTGGAGTCAAATTGTAGCTGACTAAATTGTCCCTCTGGAATCTTTTACAAATTTTTGATATCGTTCTTCGTTTCCAAAATATTGAGCGTCAAAATAAAAAAAAACGGAAAAAAATGTTTTTTTTTTTCACTAAACCGGCCATAACTTTTTTCTCTTTGACTTTCTCGAATAATTCTTTTTGCAACTTACAGCTCTCGTGAATATTTAAAACGTAATAAAAACGTATGAGTCACCGACTTCAATCCCAACAACAGTTTGCAAATGACACTCATTTATTTAGATGATGTTGTGGTTTGTAATAGTATTTTTTGTTTTTGCTGATTTTTTTTAAAAGCGCCAAATTATTTTCGATAAAATTTATATGGGACCACCTCTGGAGTATACTCTTTTGAACAAAAAAAGAATTTTGAAAATCGGTCCATATTTGACGGAAAAAAAAACATACAGTCGAACAACGTTCGTTTGTGGTCATCTGCTAATAGGCATTATAGTCATATGTTTTCAACGTGGAAATTATTTGTTTTAAGTTTAACTGTATTTTAGTACCAAAACGATCTTATTCTAATTAGTGACCAATTAAATGATACAAATCTAAATAATAATTGCCTTAAGGCCTTGAAGAATACCATAATATAACAATAGGCCGACAAAAAAAATGTTTTTGAATTTTCCTCGAGTATGTCGTTTTTCCTGTCAACATAAAAACAAATCAGCGATGCGTGCTGCCGCAATTTTTTTAATTATAAAATTATAAAAACTGTTTACAATCTTGTTCACAACAACGGAAACTTAGGCCCGAATTACAGGAGACTCAAGTCTTGATCTCTACTTAAGTTTTGATTATCTCTTTCTCTCACTGTCAAGATAGCAAAGACTAACTGCTACTCAAGTATAGATCAGAGTCTGAGTCCCGTTCTGTAATACGGAATAATTGTTACTAGGAAAGAAGCAGTATTCCTCCCTCACCGATTCCACTTACCGCACCCCCTCACTTGTCCTCAGTATAATAAACTAGCTTTCCGCCTGGGACTTCGTTTTCGTGCTAATTCGGGAAAATTATGTAGCCTATGTTCATCGGGGATAATGTAGGATTCTAATGGTGAAAGATTTTTTCAAATCGGTCCTGCAGTTTCGGAGCCTATTCAATGCAAACAAACAATCAAATCTTTCCTCTTTATAATATTAGTATAGAAAAATCTCACCTACAGTCATAGCTTCAACTTTAAAACGGTGTAACCCATTTTGATCAAATAAAAAAGATTTGGCATATTGCCTTCATTTAATTGAAGACTTTGAGTGGAAGAAATTACGTAAGAAAGATTTGGCTGTATGGCTTCAACCTTTGCCTATCCTGATGGATGAAAAAAATTACTACTAATAAGAACCTTCTCGATTATGACAGCTTTCAAACAAAACAAAAACGCATCGAAACCAGTCCATTCGTTTATTAGCTACGATGCCATAGACAGACACACAGACATAAAATTTACAACACCTCTTTTTGTCAGGGAAAAACAGCAATGTCACAGGTAAAGACCTAATAATAGGTCTTTACTATGAAATTGCCGTTTTTCATTCAATATTTTTGGAAAACTGAATTTTCCATACTAACGTTTTTGGATTTTTCTCGGGAATGCGAAATCCAAATTTAGCAAAATTTTGTGGGAAGGTTTGGACAACATTAAGTTAATTTTCATCATGCTTACTTTATTGAAAGTTGTAACTGGAACAACGGCACAGCAAAAATAAGCAATGAAACGGGCAACGGATGAAACGAGCTATATTTGAGCTTCTTTTTCAGCAAATAAATCTAAAGTAAATATGTATTAATTTAACTCAATACCTCCGTTATATGGCCAAGGTTTTAAATAAAAAACAATTTTAGTAATAGCTGTTCAATCAAATAAATTATGAATAAATTAAAGCGTGAGAAAAAATCGGCAATTTCATAGGTATACCTAATATTTATATTACTTCGTCGTGTACTTGTCTTCAATATGTAATAATATTTATGTTAACCTTTGAATATGAGGTTCAATAAATAATTATAATGATACAATAAATTATCCTTTAATACCAGTAGCTCTGTAATGCAATGAGTTAATAGAATGTCAACGGAATTGCTGTTAAAATTGTTTATTTGGTGTTTGCAAGAGATTAAATTGGTGGGCATAAGTCTTACTTACATTCATGATAATCATCTTCAAGTTATTGCCTACTTGTATAATCAATGTATAAGACTTCAAAACATGCCAAAGTATCTTTCAGAGACGTATATAACAGGCCGGATTTGTAAATTTTATTTAATAGACCACGTCCAGACGCACTGCGGGGTATCACCCTTATCTTGTCGAGATCCCTCAGATACTTACTGAGTGCTTTTCTTCATCTTTTGTATTGCGCACTGCCAAGGAGTGGAATTCTCTGCCGGCGTCTGTATTTCCGAGCTCATACAACCCAAATATCTTTAAAGTACGAGTGAATAGGCTTCTTCTGGGTGAGCTCGCTACATTCTCCACCGCATCTTTGCCCTGAGCTAGATTGTGGTCAAGAGCGAACCCATTCTTAATACAATAAAAAACCACCAACAAGTACACACCAACTTTTAATTATAATGGCACAAACTTACAAAAAAAAATTGGCTTAACTGTTACCCAATTATAATAGGTGATAACCGCATTAAAAAAAATAAAGTAACATTATATCATATAGAATAGACTGACAATTAAAAGTACAAGCTCAAACTGACGGTTAAAAGTCTTCAACTTAGCCTGGTTAAAATTGCTAAGCCCAGGCCTTTTAGCTTATTATAAAATAGATCGGTTCTTTACCTCTCTAACCAAAATTCTAGAAATTCTTTTATTTTAAGTTATCTGACTAAGTGATTTTAAATGAGTAATAATATATTTTTTGACATTTTATGTACATTTTTTTGTCAATTTTTTATTTTTTTGACATTTATTAGACATTCTTTTTTATTTATTAGACATTATGTTTTTGAAAATTGTGATAACTTAAAATATGTTTTATGCTGTGTTAGCTATCAAAAACCTGTAAGATGAATCTACACTATCTACACTAATATTATAAAGAGGAAAGATTTGTACCTATTTTTGTATGTTTGTAATGAATAGGCTCAAAAAGTACTGGGCCGATTTAAAAAATTCTTTCACCATTAGGATGCTACATTATCCCTAAGTAACATAGGCTACATAATTTTTCCGAATTCTCACGGGAACGAAGTCCCGAGCGGGATGCTAGTTAAGTACAAAATTGTGCAAGATTATTATAATGCTATCGATTTGGGCCCCGAGCCTGTCATGATATCATTTTGAATAAATAAATTGAAATAAATAAAATGAAATTGAAAATCTTTTACCATTATATATATATATATATTCTTTATTGCACAAACACAGTAGAAAAATTTCACATAAAAAAATAGTGTACAAAGGCGAGCTTATCTCTACAAGAGATCTCTTCCAGCCAACCTAATTGGTGAGAAATAGTGTACGAGACGGGAAGAGAGAATTGCGCACAACGTAAGAAAATACCAAATAAGAGAAGGGCTACATTATCCCTATATTATTAATACTTAAATATAATGAAATAAAAATAATATATATACTAACATATATAATACATATAAACGAATATAATAAATCATACATACATAATATACAGGGTGCTTGGTGCATCGCGTGCCAAACCGAATAGGGCGACTGCAGGGGGCAGATTTTTTTTTTAACAAATAAGTGGAACCTTTTTGTATGTGCTGTCTTATTTCTAAGATTCCTCTCCTATATTTACGTACAATAAACATTAATATTGTAAACTAAAAGCTTCCATCAAAGAGAATACTCTAAGTAAATTTTCTTCAGTTGTGCGATAGTTTAAATACGTGGGAAAAATTAGTTACAACAGCTCATAATTACATTACACTTAATTAGTTCCAGTTAAGCATAATTCCAATCATTACAAATGACGTCTAGGTGTTACATCTAGAGAGGAAAAGAGCAGTGATATCCCAGTTGGTAATGAGTCAGACTAGTAACTGAAAGGTTAGGGGTACAAATCCTGGTGCGGGCCTGTACCACTAAACTCGTCTTTTCGGATTTATGTACGGATTTTTTATAAATTCATTTTCGCGCGTTCCACCAACCCATTGGGCCAGCGTGGTGGACTATGGCCTAAATCCATTTCGTGTTTGGGAGGAGCACCTCGGTGGGGACTTATAACTCAGCTTTGATCAACAATGCACAGGTTAGATATCGTTATCGGTTTGTTGTGTCTCGATAATACCAGCGCACTTGAGACTGACTTGAGACTCTTATTTTATTTATTATTTTTTCGTTTGTGACTTTTATTTATTGTTTGATTCATACCATGGTTGAACTAAGAACTGTCTTAAAACATCACGCATTTAGCTATGATTTTTAGTTTTTAATTTCGATAAATATATTTAACACCAGTAGCTATGGGCACCCTCACGGGCAATTGTGCTTTAAACAAGCACTTATTCGTTTTAAACGCCACCAAAAGCCCCCTCTGCAGGGGCTGCCTAGAGGCTGATGAAACAGTCGCCCACGCAATCCTGGAATGTGTGGGAGTGGCGGACCAACGGGCAAAAATCGTGAAGCCTGTGTATTCCCCTGGAGGATTCTGAGCTTCTTGTCGGAGCTGGGTGGCTGGAATAACCACAGACTCACACGCATAATGGGCCATCTTAGAGCCTAAATGCGGAAATGGGAGCCCTTATCAACTACCTATGATCTGTTATCTAGTTGGATTATTGTTTATCGAAGTAACTCGAAAACAATGATAAAGAGCACTGGGAATCAAACTAGAATCATCGGAAAAAACGAATTATGAACCGATAATTGACTTAATAAGATTTTCTTCGAATGACGTCAATAAGTAGGTATGCTAAAGGTTCGCGTGACCTTTCTGCTCTCGTGTCGATTGCGACAGCGTCCGACGACGTGTTAAATGATGGCCGTAAGAGTACTCGATGGGTTAACTTTACAAGTTACAAGTCTTTGTGCAATTCGGTGAAATTTTTACACTTTTTGTGGAAATTTGTGAGTTTTTGGACGGTTTGTATTACAAACGAAGACTGAAGTTTTGATCTATACTTAAATATTGATTGTCTCTTTCTCTCACTATCAAAATGACATAGACGACTGCTACTTAAGTATAGATTAGAGTCTAAGTCGCGTTCTGTAAAACTGTCCTAAGAGTTTGGAGGAGCGAAGCGCTCGTAATTCAGTGGCGCTCTTGCTGATATCAACCGATCAGTCAGGTTAAGTAACGTACACAGAAGCAGGGAACCTGATGGGTGACCAAAGTGGCAATTTACCACGAGCGTTTAAGAATGAATGTCAAATGTAGCTTCAAGTGGTTCTAGAATTACATGGCGTTCTGCCTACCCCGATTGGGATTATAAGCGTGAGTATATGGATGGTAATTTCAAACCATCTTTTCGGATTTATGTACGGATTTCTAATTATCACTTGCTCAACGGTGAAGGAAAACATCGTGATGAAACCCGCCCATCCAAGAAAATTTTCGAAAGACGAGCGGTCCACCAACCCGCATTGGGTCAGTGTGGTGGACTATAGATTAAATCCCCTTCTTGTTTCGAAGGAAGGCCCGTACCCTCGGTGGGGACGTACATGGGCTGGTAAAAAAAAAATTCAACCCATCTATCTTACTTAGTAACATGATCCTAAAAAATATAATTATTCATAAAATCATTATGCCAGCTGATAAAGTGAAGAATCGATGACATAAACTGATTGATTACTTTAGGGAGTGGCAGTGCTATCTTGATGACCTCTAGTATGTCGAATTAACATTTGAGTAGGAAATATTAGTTCCTATTCGGATGATTTAGGAATTTCAAGTTTATTTGATATGGCTTTACATCTTTCCGTAAGCAGAAATGTTTAAAATCGTATTTCGGTTTGAATAACATGGTCTTTTCTTCTTATCGTGTAGGTGTAGTCAAGTGTGTGGCGAACTTGGCTAACCCTGGTGTCAGAGTTTTCAAACCGCACAATGGCCTCTGACTTGGTTTGAACGACTGTAGTCAATCGACAACAGCCAGGACCGACAGCTTAACGTGCCCTCCAAAGCACGGAAACGCTCGTGATGAATTGCCGCTTTGGTCACCCGTCAGGTTTCCTGCCTCTGTGTACATTGCTTAACCTCACTGATCGGTTGAGATCAGCGAGAGCCACTGGGCTACGAGCGATGATGATAGCCCAGTTGGTATTGACTAATGAGTCAGGCTTGTAACCGGAAGGTTCCGAGTTCGAATCCTGGTGCGGGCCTCTACCACTAAATTGGTCATTTCGGATTTATGTACGGATTTTTCATTAATTTTATTACTTGCATAGCGGTGAAGGAAAACATCGTGATGAAGTCCAACTACTTGGAAAATTCGCTTGGTCCACCAACCTGCATTATGCCAGCGTGGTGTACTATGTACTAAATTCTTGTTATTTTGCCTCTTGATCGGCAGGTCCTGGGTTCGATTTCCAGATGTTTCTTCTCGGGTCATGGGTGTTCATGTCTGTCTTTGTGTATGTTCTAAGGGACCCACGGCACAAGGGAAAACTTTAGTGTTGGCCTTTGAGTGTGTAGCAATTAATTAATTAAGTAAATATTTTGTAGTATTTGTTTTCTTTCTAATACCGATATTAATTGTTTATATATATATATATATATTTTTTTAAATCAATTTTTTAGTTCGTTTAGCATAAAATCACTTAATGGCATATAATTTAAAATGTATATTAAAACAGTCTAATAAAGTATTAATCTACATATAAAAGCTTTTGTTACAAACATAATAAATTTTATGATGAGCTATCATATATGGCTAAGCCCATTAGTATATAAGTGTTATTTATTAAACAGGAATATATATTTTTAAAATCAAGGTTGTTCAAATTTGCATACTTTGTTGAGATTAGGTAATATATGAAATTTGCGGATTTTATACATGATAACTAATATAATATGTGTATGATAATTGATAATTTAGTAGGATTTAATACTAATAATAATAAAATATATTCTTTATTTTCATAGAACATACAAAGCTTAATTATAATGTCAAAACTTAATTATAATGTAATAAAATTAACTTAATTAAAAATTAACAGTCGAAAAGCCCGCCTCGGAGCATACCCGGCTCAAATGTACCCATCACGCCGGCCGCGTTGCCGCGTTGGATGGCCAGCGAGATGTGCTGAACCAGGTATGATCCGGAGCGGGGGTCACAACCACGATCGCGCAGACGTCGCCCTAGCTCCTTAATAAATGTCTTTGCTTCCTCGCACCATGGTCCGCCCGTCTCTACCGCAAAAGGAACAAATAGATATTGCTGCAACAAGTCAGCGTATTTTGTGGTTTTTTGTTTGGCGGCATTTTCAGCGGCGGAACCTGCCTTCCTCACAGTATGTGGGGTGTGGGACGCTGCAAAAGTGCTCACACAGGTAGCATCCCACAAGAGGGAACGGCCTTTTTCCCATGGGACCAAAGTGAGGCCGTCTGGGCGCTTTCCATCCGTCCTGCTAAGGCCTGGGGGCTCTAGGACGCACGGTTAATAAAATCATTTATTATCGGCATCTAAGGCCCATAGATAAATAACTTACAGACTAACATACAAAGATATTTTAAAGATATATTACCAAAGATAATATTTAAGATTATGTGCTAATTTTAATTAAGTAAATAAACGAAAACGGAAACAAGAAAACATGTTTGAAGATTAGATTATCGAATATTTCGTTATTTTTAGTATTAAAAATTATTAAAGGGTCTTTTATTATGTGTAGCGAACAAAAATAAAATTAATAATTTAGCATATTGTATTTCTAAAATATGTTTTTTGGTCCCATATACAATGTGACGGTTTATTCATTTTGATCATCCATCAGGGGCAGGAAACCTGTTGGGTGACCAAAATGGCAATTTTTTACGAGCTCTTCCGTGCTTCGGTGGGCGGGCACGTTAAGCAGTCGTTAAACCCAGTCAGAGGCCATTAAGCGGTTTGAAAACTCTGAAACCAGGATTAGTATAATACAACACACACTTGACTGTACCTGATAAGAAGAAGAAGTAATGTACTTAGTAAGGGAATGAGAAATTTCGCCGCTTGCCTTGAAGGCACGATAGCCCAGTTGGTTAGAACACCAGGAGATCTAATCCTGGGGTCGTGGGTTCAAAACCCATTCACGCCAAATATTTTTCTTTCCCTAAAATTATTCGTGAAGTTTATCAGATATTTTAAGACCCTCAAAACACAGAAAAACAGCTTCTACAGTGACCAATATGCGAGCACGACATTGCGCAAGTACTTTGCAACCGGTGCGACTCGCAATTTGACCCTAGGGTCAAAAAGTTTACACGTACAGCCGGCGACATCAATCGTAACGTTTTGACAGCTCTATGTCAAAATGCAAAGGTCTTTCTTTGACAAAGTCGTCTTGTCAGATTCGAAATTCGACTGTTTTTGATTGCGACCAAACTGATTTTGAAATTGATTATGGAAGCAGGAATCAATACATCTTATCAAACTTTCTGGCGTAACTTAATTATTTTAGAGGATTTTAAATGTTATTTTTATTTACATTGTTTCAAAAATTGTTTTCTAAGATACTTACTAAAGTTTGTTGATAAAAATAAAATAAAACTGAGGATGCAAATCAGCTTTACAAAATTATTTGATCTTGCAAGATTTTATGTGTATCTCCTATTTAATGAATAAAAATAAATTAATAAATATTCTTGGACAATTTACGCAGCACCATGTAACCCCAAACTAAGCAAGGCTTTATGAGGGCTAGATAATGTATTACTTGTGTACTTTTGACATTGGAAATGTATTTTGGGAGGTGTCGGTATAGGGCCTCATTTCACGTAAAAGTGTGATCTGCGTATGGCTCCGTTGATAATATAGCTAGGATAGTGTATGAGAGCTCAAAAGATGCGTGTTTGCAAGGAATACATTATGCAAAAAAGAATTTTGAAAAATAATCAAAAAAGTTATGACGAAAAACCGATTTTTTTTGTTTTTTGTTTTTTTTTTCCTTTCGTGTCCAATATCTCGCAAACTAAAAAAGATATAGAAGTTACAAAAAAATAACCTCTGGGGACATAGATTGCGAACATTTTGAGCCCAAAAAAATTAAAATCGGTCGACTGGTTTTTCCACAACGCTCACATAAAGGTGGTCGACTTTGCGTGAACTCTTAGTTCGCGAATGAATTAATCATTCATTCTGAATATTATTGTAAACTTTCGTGTTCTATAATAAAATGGGGAAAATAAAATAAATGAAAGATGAAAAAAATAGTTTCGTTTTATTTAAAATATGAAATTCATTTCCAGTGTACTTTGAAATCATGTATGGCATGAAATCTGTGAATTTTGACATTGGAAATGTCTTTTGGGAGATGTCGGTATATGGCCTCAATTCATGGAAAAGTGTGATCTGCGTATATTTTTTGTAATTACATACATAAACACCCAGACTGCACCTTTGCGAATAGGCGTAGAATCAGTAGGGTCAAAAGAACGAATATTTATGTACGTATTGAAATCCTGTAATCCTTTAATGTAACATGCTGAATTAACGAATAAGTTTGTAAGTGTTTAATATAACTTATACTTATTTTAAGTAAAATCCCGAATGTTCTAGGAAATAAAGCTATTTTGAATTTAAATTTTAAAAACTCCTGATAGGTACTTGAAAATATGATTTTCAAATGTTCATGTTTGCTGGAAATCAAACTCACAACCTTTAGATCCGTAAGCAAAGTGATTACCAACTAAGCTATTATTAACCTGATACCTCAGTCAGTAATCACCTTTTTTTTTAAAAGTTTACTTACAAACATAATTATATTTAGTTTCGCTAATTTATAGTCAGCGTATTACATAGGATCATAAAGCCCCTAAACTAAAAAGATTGGTTTTTAATATCGTTTGGTTTAATATCGGAAAAAATATTCGACAAAAAATCTACAGAGGTAGCCATCTTAATTTCCGGAAAAATAACCATGTAATTGCTTGTTAGCGATTTTTTTTTCAATAAATTCACAAAGGCTAAGAATTTATCAAAAACTCAATAGATAAGTCGGTGCCGCTACAAAAATAGCATAATTATGCGAAAAAACTAGTTTTTTTTCTAATTCATAATTTTTGCTTAAACATCTGTGAGTGTGTTTACTTAAATTTATGATGACAGAAGATCCGTTTTTAGACAAAAAAGAATTATATCCTTAGTAGTTTTTTTAATAAGGTACATACCTACTACATCCCACCACTTCTCTATACATAAAGTAAGACAAACAAACTGTGAGTCGAAAATTTTACTTTATCATAAGAATGTGACAACATACCATGTTCAAATACCTAGTGAAGGACTTATGGTTTTTCAAAAATGGAAATTATTAATTATAATACTTAGTAGTTTTGAAAATTTAATATTGACTCAAAAATTAATATTTTTGTATCACCCCTAAGGGGGCGTCCATTAATTACGTGAGGTTTTTTTGGAGATTTTTCGACCCCCCCACCCCCTCTGGTGAGATGTCGTGAGATTAGGCTCGACACCCCTCTCCCCCTTAATCTCACGTAAGTTTTATGAAAATGCCTAGTTTTAGTGTAAATACGTTAATTGGTAATTTATTTAGAAAACTTACTTAATTTCCCTAATTATTTTTAAACTTTTAATAATCAAACAATAAAAAAAGCTATGATTTACCAACTTAAATTTGAAAAAAATGATTGTTCTAATTGAGTCCACGGGAACTCATGAGTTAGTCTTAAGAGTGGCTGCCGGAACAACATTTTTTAGTTGGTTTAACTTAGCTTTCCTGCAATTTAACACTATTTCTTTTGGGGGAAAATATTACGTGATATTTGTAGACACCCCCCTCTCCCCCACGTGAGATTGAGTGAGATCCGGGCCGACCCCCTCCCCCCCAAAATGCCTTACGTAATTAATGGACGCATTGAATTGTTTACAAGAATCAACAACGATCTCAAGATTACATGTTTCAAACAAACAAAAAAACGCATCGAAATCAGTCCATGCGTTTAGGAGCTACGATGCGACAGACAGACACACCTCAAACTTATAAAGCCCCTTTTTTCAGGGGTTTTAAACGAACAGTTATTTGAATAGAATATTTTTCCTCGACAAGGAATCGAACTCAAAACTCGTCGAAACCAATTCAGTTACCATTCTTTGTAGCCCTGCATACCCTTTTGGACAAAAGCGTCAGTCTGCATACAAGCCTGATAAAGTTAAAAGTGCAATTCACGAATTCCATTAAAACCGGTTTAGTAAAAATATGTAAGACGAAGCCACTGGACGGCCTTGTTACGTCACACTGTCAGTATGTCAACAGAGCTACTTGCTTGTTTAAAAAAACGAAACGATACTAGCTGTCTGCCTACCCTGATCAGTTCACTTAATTCCATATATTCTATACTAGCTATACTAGCAAGGCCGTCCTTGTTACGTCACACTGTCAGTATGTCAACAGAGCTACTTGCTTGTTTAAAAAAAAGAAACGATACTAGCTGTCTGCCTACCCTGATCAGTTCACTTAATTCCATATATTCTATACTAGCTTTCCGCCCGGGACTTCGTTCCCGTGGGAATTTGGAAAAATTATGTGTTAATCCAGGGTGTCAGCTACCTCCATACCAAATTTTATCAAAATTGGTCCAGCCGTTTGAGCGTGAAAGAGTAACAAACATCCATACATACAAACTATCACGTTTATAATATAGTAAGGATGCTATCTGTATTTTCTGACTCATAATTATAACCCGAGTCTCTTTAAAGTTCGAGTGAGTAGGCATCTTCTGGGTGAGCTTGCTACATCCTCGACCACATTCGCCCCAGAGCTAGATTGTGGTCAAGAGTGAACCCTAGTGACGTGGCTAGGTAACCAAAGGCCCTGGAGCAAAAAATAAACTACCAAGGGCCCCAACTAAACTGTTGATAACGTTTCTTCCGTATTCGTCGTGTTCCGAATTCGACGTAAGTACTCCAGGGCCCTGATTCTGTAACTATAGTTGTGTGTCAATAGAATGAAGGCCATTTCTTATGTTCAGGTGGCGAAATTGAGAACTATTTAGTTTTCATATATTTGCTGACAACCACCCGACCAGTAGCGCCACCGCCAACCGAACGTAAAGTTGCAAACTACCTAGCAACTGAAACTCAGTTGGGGGTGGCGCCACCAGTCAAAGCAGCCGTCATTAGATGTATGAAATTTGGATAGTTCTCAATTTCGCCACCTGAGCGGATAAAATGGCGACTTCCATCGACACACAACTGAAGTTACAGAATCGTTGCCCAGATTTGTCGTAATTTTTTTTCAAATAAGTTGCCATTATTAAAGTCACGTTCCTGGAATCTTGTTTATTTATATTCCGAATGTGGGAATAATTTTCCCCGTCAAAAACGTAAGAGTCACCGACTTCAATCCCAAAAAAGACAATTTTTTCGAGAGTTTCCCTCAATTTCTTCAGGATTCCACCATCATATATTAGTTTCCTTACCATGGGACCACCCTTGGGATCAGGCGCGGTCGCAGCCTGAAATTTTGGAGGGGGTCACTCACTCAATTCACAACTAAGTAGACAGCCTTTATCTTGAATCTTTACAATAAACCGACAAATTACATTATTAGAATATTATTATACAATCGTTATCATAACGAAACATATCGATTTTGTTAGAATTACCAAAACTACGTAGTTCAGTTCCTTGTTTCTAAACTAGATGTCATTTCCAAGTTATTTTGGCCATCGTACATAGTTCATAAAAACATCACTAGATGTCAGCAACTATAAATTTATCGCTGTTGGGGGATAGCTAGAAATTTCCTTTTATTATTTGGCAAATTTTTGAGATTTTTCAATTCGACCTTAGATTTTGGGGGGGGTCATGTCCCCTGTGACCCCCCCCTTCGGACCGCGCCTGCTTGGGATACCCGCTTTCCAACAAAAAAAGAATAATCAAAATCGGTTCATAAACGACGAAGTTATCCGCGGACAAACATAAAAAAGTATATATGCGGTCGAATTGAGAAACCTCCTCCTTTTTTGAAGTCAATGCGTAGGATAGGGTTGCCACCTTTTTTGAAGTGAAAACTTCTTTACCAGCGTTGTGTACTTTGTACCGATTTGAAAAATTCTTTCACCATTAGAAAGCTACATTATCGCTACATAATTTTCCCGAATTCCCACGGGAACGAAGTCCTGGGCTGAATGATAGTGAATTATAAATCGATACGAGCACCAATCGCTGTTTTAATTGGGATATTATGATAAAAACATTTGTAATGCTTTCCTTGTTTATGTCAACAAGCCGGAAAGTGACAGTTAAATATCATGCTGTCTCTTTCTCTTGTTAATGTTTGTTATTCCTTCCTAGACGAATTTTAATGAAACTTTGCAGTATATAGATTAACTGCCGTACTCAGAGGCGTCAATTAAAGTTAAGAAGTAATTAAATGTCAGGCTATCCTTGTTTATATCAACAAGAGTGAAAGAGATGACATCAGAGTTTAACAGTACTTAACTTTAATTGACGTCTATGAGTAAGGCAGTAAGCACCAGCAGGCCGAGTACGATAGTGACAGCGCCGCGACAACACCGCGACCCTATGTCAAAATGTCAACATTGACAACGCCATAAGGCAAGCAAGCCTTTGCGCGGGACCCTCGCGCAATCAAAGTGAGGTTTCAGCGTGAGCCGAGCGCGAGTTTGTCGTTATCGTGCTAAAGCTGCTGAACAACACATAACTTTCCCAAATTCCTACGGGAACGAAGTCCCGGGTGGAAAGCAAGATCTAAAATAGAAAAAATTGCTTCAGAATTTAAGTGTGTGAAATGCAAATATGTTTTCTATGTCAATATCAAGGCCCCGCTTTCTAAATTACCCAAAACGAGACGCGAACCCCCACGACTACTATAATAAAGACATAGTTTGCAAATTTGTTGCACAACAGTAGCGAAACGGCGCGGCGGCGGCCTAACATCTATAAACCCACAGCTGTGTGCTGATCAGTTGAGAATAACACCACCCCATCTCTTTCCGAGGGTGTCGTAAAAGGCGACTAAGGAAATACAAATGAGACCTGCCTCCTATTAATCTATCTTAGGCAACGAACGACACTTCATTTTGTTTTGAATCTGAGGTGGCGTCCTATGGTCTCATGCGGTGTGGTAAGCTCTGTAAAGGGCCGTCTGGGTCGCGACCACCCTCCTAACGAAGTCCGACGCCAAACAGCTTGCTGTGTTCCGTCAGTACGTAGAAGTACCAGTGCCTTAATGGCATTTTCGGGTTAACTCGCTCCACCGTCGACTTCATCTATGACCTTAGTCAAGATTGAGGTCACAAGGTAACCCTTCCCATAGAAAAAAAAAATTTAGAAAGCGCTGCCTTAAACTATATCCATACAAAATTTCATAAAAACGCAACTGTAGGTCTTTATACAGGGTGACTTTTTAATCACCAGCCAAATTTTTTTTACGGTGTCAGTAACGTTGATAGAACGTAAATAACGAGGAAAATATTTTTTTTTTCCAAAATTTTCAGATTTCGTTACCGCCTTTTTAACGTCTTAGAGGATAAATTTTCTAAAACGCAGAAACACGGGTGTCACAATTGTTCTGTAGAGTACTGTTACCAAGTTTCAAGTCAATTGGACGATGTTACTTTTTTTTCCATATAAAAATTTTGATTAATTTTTATGCTTCAGACGATCTAGCTTGAAATATTTATATGAAATATAGAAACAAAAAAATACGGGTCTGTTAAATTTTCATAAAATTTACGTACAAAAAATTTGGATGGTGATAAAAAAATCTTCCTGTATATATGTTTGCGTATAAGTGTCGCGTTGACAAAAATAATCTTCCACAAAGAAGTACCTTCACAAAACAAATTGGGATGAAATTTTTAGCACGACCCAAGGCACAGCGTAGGCGGTGGCACTTACTTAACAAACGAACATACAATCGCATTGTACATAAATACATCATTATACTTGGCGTGTGATGCCAAGGTTAGCTAAACACGAAGGTCCAGGTTCAATTTCCAGTCTTGCCAAATGTTTTTATTCTTTAATCTCCTTATTTTTATTTACTGTAACATTATAAAGGGGATAGATTAGATTGTTTTTTTGTTTGCATTCGAAACTACTGAGCCCATTTCAAAGTTTGCTATTCAACGCGGAAACGCGGCGAGTGTGATGGGCATTTTTGTGTCTATTCTATTCTATGGTACAGCACAAGACGGGTTATTTTACTTATAAATAGGACGTGCGATTAGTGAATTTAGTATTTAACTGCCGTACTCAGAGACGTCAATTAAAGTTAAGTACTGTTAAACTCTGATGTTGTCTCTTTCACTCTTGTTGATATAAACAAGGATAGCATGACATTAAATTACTTCTTAACTTTAATTGACGTCTCTGAGTACGACAGTTAGACCTTAATTTAAAAAATATTTTAAATAAAAAAGTTTCAAAACTCTTTCAAAATTAGTATGCTACTTTATCCCTAAGTTATACAAGCTGCTTAATTTTCCCAAATTCCCACGAGAAACGAAGTCCCGGGCGGAAAGCTAGTTCTCTATTAAAAAAAAACTCTTTGTTCCTAGTGGCCTAGACGTACAACCATTTGCAGACACATTTAAAGAGGTTTTAATGTTAATAAACGTTTTTGCAACTGTGTAATAATGTGACACAATACGGTACGCAAAAAATCTGCAACTTGTTGTCTCAATTTTGTTATACAAGCTGATTTATTAATCAATATCGAAATTTTTTGTACGTAAACTTTATGAAAATTTAACAGACTCGTATTTTTTTGTTTCTACGTTTCATATAAATATTTCAAGCTAGACCGTCTGAAGCATGAAAATAAATCAAAAATTTGTAAGTATGGAAAAAAAATAACATCGTCCAATTAACTAGAAACTTGGTAATAGTAATTACTTCATCAATACAATTTGTGACACCCGTGTTTCTGCGTATTTTACAAAATTCACCCTGTAAGACGTTAAAAATGGGTATCAAAATCTTAAAATTTCGGAAAAAAATAATATTTTCCTCCTTATTTACGTTCCATCAACGTTACTGACACCGTAAGAAAAATTTGGCTGGTGATAAAAACGTCACCCTGTATGTGTATAATATTACAAGTTATACATAACATTGTGTTACTCCATTTGTGAGATTAATATGCATATTATTTCGTATTATCATAACATTATTATTAATAATAATATGTAGTATGACACAATACGAACAGAATCAATTTTTCATTTGTTTACTCAATACGAGCTTTGCCAAGAGTGTCATGTTATTTTTTATAGTGGGTTCCGCATAAACAATTCGCTTTTTTAGAAAAATAAATACAATATGAGGACCTAAAAGAATAGATGCCTATTTATTTTATTGTAAACATTTGTAACAGTGTTTAACTAATACAAATAAACATATCTGAGATACTATTTACTAACAAATATCTGGTCCTATCTTCTTATGACACTAAATAAATTTAATTCTTTTCTACATTTTTATCAACTGTGCTTTGGGCAATGTCGATTGATTTAATATACTGATTTCCTAATTTTTGTTAGCTAGCAAATACTTATTAAGACATCTGATATTGTACAATAATTGTAGAGACTTCTTATATTACGATCTTCGTTCAACAAAACACCAACTAGATAAAGGGTCACATACAAAATCAAAGCCAAATGCTTTCCGCGTGTAAAAGTTTTAAAACAGTTTTTAGTTCAACCTAATTACAACCATGACACCTAGTAATAAAGTCACAAATAAAAAAAACTAAATAAGAGCTCACGTCTCAAGTTGCGCAGACCCGATATTAAGTTGGTATTTGATTGAAGATTACGATGCCAAATTCTATAACTACGTAACAATAAATTCATAAATGTTACAGTGAAAATGGGAAGGTACAACTTTCGGGTTAGTCAATAAGAGTGATGATTTATAAATCTTCTTAATAAAAGAATTCCATACGCAAAGGCTGCTGGTAGAAATTGCTAACAAGCAAAAAGGCCGCCTTGTTGTTCACTGCCCAATTACAGTGATTTTTCTGTTGTTGTATATTCTTACGTGCAAATAAAGTATATTGTATTGTATTGTAAAGTTATTAACAATAATTCTGAACCTTAACGACTATCCACAAAGTTGTAACTTTCCATTTTCAAAGTCACAAATGAATTTCGGACAAGAATCGCCTCCGGAGACCTAAAAACACTTCCCACGGACCCCAAAAAACCGGAATATCTCGACCCCATAACTTTTGACATAACAGTCTTCAGTTTAAAAATACATAATAACATTCATTATTATCATTTATGATTACTGATAGCTTATCCAACTTTATGTCTGTATGTTTGCACGTTGCATGTAAGAGAAAGTGGACTTAAGTCGACCTTTTGGGGACAGAGGTAATGTCTGAATGTATTGAAGTGATCTCAACCGATCAGTGAGGTTAAGCAACGTACACAGAGTCAGGGAACCTAATAAGTGACCAAAGTGGCAATCTTTCACGAGCGTTTCTATGCTTCGGAGGGAGAAAAAAACCGAATGATTGGTGACCGTATAATATTGGTTATCATATTGAAGCGTTTCCGTGCTTCGGAGGGCACGTTAAGCTGTCGGTCCCGGTTTTTCTCGATTGACTACATTCGTTAAAATCAAGTCGGAGGTCATTGTGCGGTTTGAAAACTCTGACACCAGGGTTAGTCAAGTTCGCCACACACTTGACTATACCTACACGATAAGAAGAAGAAGAACGTATTGAAGAAATTAAGGGATTCCATCCATACACTCACGCCTAAATTCTTTTTGGGGTAGGCAGAGCATGATGTAGTTCAAGAACCACTTTACGTCACATTTGACATGAATAGGGATATTGACAATGTTTGATTTTATGAATTATTGTATGTAAAACAAAAAATAATGCTAGAAATATATTAATATCCGAAAACAGCATTAAAATTGGTTTATAAATGAACAAGTTATTAGCATTTATGTCGTCGTAAGGACTAGCTATCTCGTTTTGTGGGGAGAGCTAGCTATCTCGTTTTTACCTACGCAAACAAATGACGGTGACGTCACATGCCAGTAAGTGCATCTCTTTTTCGTTGTTTGACAGTTTCGCCCTCTATTGAAATTTAATAGCTTGTAACTTTTTTATTTCTCCATAGTTTTCAAAAATATTTTGGGTTTTGGATTCAGTTCCTTTTTAAGATAAACATTTAAAAAAATTAGTCAACATCCCTATTCTAAGGGCTATGATACTTATAGTTGAATATGAGTATAGTAGTGAAAGTTAAACAGTTTTCAATTTCGCCACCTGAACGGATAAAATGTTCTTCTTCTTATCGTGCAGGTATAGTCAAGTGTGTGGCGAACTTGGCTAACCATGGTGTCAGAGTTTTCAAACCGCACAATGGCCTCTGACTTGGTTTTAACGACTGTAGTCAATCGACAACAGCCGGGACCGACAGCTTAACGTGCCCTCCGAAGCACGGAAACGCTCGCGATAAATTGCCACTCCGGTCACCCATCAGGTTCCCTGCCTCTGTGTACGTTGCTTAACCTCACTGATCGGTTGAGATCAGCGAGAGCCACTGGGTTACGAGCGCTTCTACGAACGGATAAAATGGCCTCCATTTTCTTTCAACCGTCATTGATTGTAAAATAAACGTCCTAGTTATTCAAACTTGATTTTTTTAAAGAATACTCTACGAAGTTTTAATTATCATTCTTGCTGAGCATAATGCACTCCTTGCTGAGCATAATGCACACTTTAACATTTGTGTATCCACACTAATTACCCCCCTGAAACACAGTTTTACTAATTGACTAAAGGCACAAACATACACATAATATACCCCAAGCACACATAAATACACGCATACTACACTATTACAAATACACACACATACTTAAACACACACCCACACCTTGTTACTTAATTAGGTATTTACTTTTTATTATAATTATAAGTTAATAGTAATGTAAACTCACTCTGAATATCCTAGAATATATTGTATACCTGGAAGAGTGAGGCATTCCCATCACAAGTGTCTATGACTACTTACTGGGAAGCCCCGATTATTACATGTAAGGATTTGTCTAAATAAAGAAATTTTAATTTTTTTAATTTTAATTTAATTCTAATAATTCATTGACAGGGAAGTGAGTCTGTCAAAGTATAAGGTTAAAATCATTATCTGCTTCGGAAATTTGCATTTTTATTATTAATGGTGGTGATTCAAGACATACTACAGTAATTTAAAAATAAATTATTGATTGGTGTGAGTTTTGTTTGAATTTGGTGTGAATCTAGGAAATAATTAAGTAAGTATTTAAATTTTCAAGGATCAGAGGTTCCTTGGGGAAATTTGTATGTATGTAAACACTTTACTGCACATAATCAGAAGTACAAAACAATATAAATGGATACTAAGATAAAAATGGAAAAATAAAAACTTAAAAAAAAATAGAACCAACTTCAAAAGTTTAAGCGAATTTTTGATTTTGATTTTACATACATACAGTTTAAACTGAGAACTTCCCTTTTTTTGAAGTCGGTTAAAATACTAAAACCTCCTCCTAAATGTAACAAATACTTTTCTGAAAACCGCATCAAAATCGGTTCAGCCAAACGTGAGATAATCGCGGACAAACATACATACATACAAACATATATACATACAAACATACATACATACAAACATATATACATACATACAGGTCAAACTGAGAACCTCCTTTTTTTTGAAGTCGGTTAAAAAGTAAATGTAACAAAGGCGAGCTTATCCCTTAGAGGACTAATAACGAAAGTAACCATAACTAATTACTACCTACTTTGTTTTTGTTTCCTTATAGTTTAATCGAAGGAATCATGTAGGTACTAAAGTTTCGCTAACTAATTTAACCCCATAGACAGAGGAAGCTAAATATTTTCAGTAACGAACTCAACGCGCTCAAATTGTTTAAAAATGAAAATAAAAAGGTATTCCATTTTCAAAAAAATGTACGCTATTTTTTTTTAAATCATTAGATAAAAAGCGGTATTTTTAAAAAAAATTAACTATTTTTAAAAAAAAATTGTACACTATTTTTTCTTTTTATAATTTTCTTTATTCAATTTTTTTATATAAAAGCGCGCTCAAATTGCATAAAAATTGAATTCACTATTTCATAATATGAAATAGTGAATTAATTTTTTTTATTTAAAAAAAAATCACATGATTTAGTGACAATCTCGTTTTACTAGCGCCACAGTAGCCATTTCTGAGAGCTTTAAAAAACAAAAATGCAATTCTTAGTATAATTTATGTAAATTTTTACCGTTTCTTAAATATATTGCACGAGTTTACCAAAAAAGTAACATTTTACGACCATATTATCAAATGGTCTTGGCGTGATGTTATAATAGTTATAATAGCTCATAATGTGTCATTCTGCCTACTATCTGTCCTTTTAAGGTTAGGCGTAGAGTGTGGTGATGAATCATTTTAAGTTTATTTACTTGAAAAGTGCCACGCTTTACTGGGACTGAAAGAAAAACTAAGAAAGTGCCAGCTGCTTTCTCTTCCCAAGCATACAGTAAAATATAAGTGAGATGCGAGGGTTAAGCAGTATCATGGGCGAATTTTTCAACACGGAAAAAAATCTAGATTTGAACCAACGACCTCCAAATAAATGCAATGCATGACTTGGCCAGACGGGGAATTAATATGCAAAAATCACACCTACAACACCTCTCGAAGGCTGCTAAAGTTTGTACAGCGATCGGGTGTACTTAAATAAACATTATGTAACCGCTCACGAAGTTGTTGACATCGATAGAGCCACACACTTTATCAGGCCCCTTTTTCCCACTGGGCACTCTGGACACATGGCCCCTTGTCTCCAGAAGATAATTATAAATACAGACTAGAATACTTTTGCTCATTAGCTTTGGCAAGCGTTAAGAGCGAAGCGCTGAAGGTATGCTCTAATCTTGCCCTAAAATCAGACTTTTCTCTCTCTCTTCTCTTATCAGCCCATATACGTCCCCACCGAGGGGCACGGGCCTCCCTTCGAAACACGATGGGGATTTAGGCCATAGTCCACCACGCTGGCCCAATGCGGGTTGGTGGACCGCTCGTCTTTCGAAAATGAATTTTCTTGGACGGGCGGGTTTCATCACGATGTTTTCCTTCACCGTTGAGCAAGTGATAATTAGAAATCCGTACATAAATCCGAAAAGACGAATCAGACTTTTCTAATACACTAAAATATAACCTCATCATCAGTGTTCTATTACAATTTTCTCTTAAAGACACAGGGGCCCCATAAACTCTAATGCCCAGGGCCTCCTATAGGTAAAAGACGGCCCTGCACTCTGTTCTATACCCACGGGTTAAGAATTAGGTTTCCTAGGACACGCACAAGGCAAACACGGGAAAATAAAAACCTAGATGGACCCTAATCCCCTCGTGGGATAAATTCGCCTTTGTAAACTGTAAACATATATTCATACTAGCTTTTTCCCACAGATTCGCTTGCGCAAAGAACTGTTTTAGTCACCATTTCATTCTTAGGGAATGATTTTTATAGGATTTTTTAAAAATCGTGAAACATGTATCCGTTTATTTGCTTCAAGGTATATATCTTGAAGATGTTTCGAGTCAAAAAAATTGCTTTCTCCATACAAACTTTGAACCCCCATTTTAACCACTTAGGGAATGAATTTCAAAAAATCCTTTATTAGTGCTTGCCTACGTCATAAAAGACACATTTTTGCCAAATTTCAGCTTTCTATGTCTAAGGGTTTGGGCTGGGCGTTGATGAGTTAGTGAATCAGTACCTCCAATTTTATATGTAAGATTAAACAAGTTTAGCCAAAACGATTTAATATCCGTCTCATCGTCCTGTTACTAACAGGTAGTTTAAATGTAAAAAAAGTAGTCACCAATTCACACCGTATCACGTGACCGTGAGTCACGTGTTGTCACCGAAAATGACCTAACTACTGTAAAGTTTACTGCACTAGCAAGTGTATTACATATGATTTATGGGAATTATGTTTAGGTAAAGACATATTTCATAATTTTAATAGATTAGGTAGAATAAATTCAAAACTGGTTAATTGCAGGTCGGGCTCTTGAGAAACGCGGGTTCTGTATTCGATAAAATTAAATAAAAAATAAAAAAACTTTAAATGTTGTACATTTACATATCATTTGATTCAATTAAATTTACTACATCTATTTGCTTTTGTGTTGAAAGAAAGAAAAGAAAGAAAAATATATTTATTTACCATGTAAAACATAAGCAAACAACAAACATATAAGAATGCAGTACAATTACTACAGTGAAGAAAGATCTCTGGTTGCAAGATTACTTATAAACATTAAGAGAAAATGAAAATTAACTGCATTACTCAACGCTCATACTTGCGAAAAACCCAGACCCCATTTAAATATTCTAAGATTTCCTTTGTATAGCTATAACTCCGGTCTCTCTCATTATCTCCCCCCTCTCTATAAGTCCCCTCTCTCTATTTCTGGTTTCGGTAACTTTTCTCTAGGTTATTTTTGGGTACTTTCTCATGCTGATCCGTTTTTGTCGTGCTCTTCCCGGCCGTTTCTTAGCCGTAAACTCCTGAACCGCCAAATGGCCTCTGACTTAATTTGACGAGTCTAGGCGATTTCAGAATGGCTGATTTAGGTAAAGCTATAATTTCCTGCCTAAGTTGTGGAGCTCCACACCAAAAGGTTATATTTCCATTTTAAATGATTCTTCAAAAAATTACAAAACATTATAACTCGCCCAAGGTGAAGTATGGTAAATATTACGTTTTGGTGAAAAATTTAGTTTTATCAGTCCTATAACTCGTATGTATGACTTTTTGGTGTAGTTTTATGTTGTAAAGTTATAGGATTTATCTTTGACTACCGAATGTCATACTCATTTTAATTTTCACCTGAAGTTTGGTGTGGAGCTCCACAGTTGTCGATTGTAGTTGTAGGTATGACTCATACCGTATGAGGAACCCAAAAAAAAAGTCATTATTAATACAACACGTGCGTGCATGGATGACCATTGATCACGTGAGAACATCTATTTCTATAAGTTTTAAATTTACAGAGGTACCTAAAGGAGCATATATCCGTGTAAGATTTTTTTATAACCGAGACATTTAACATAAATTAACTATACAATAAATAAAATTATGTCATTGGTTTTCTAGACATTTCACATAAAATCACTAGGCGTAAAACTTGTAAATATGAAGATTAAATAATAAAACTTAATACACTTCGTTAGAATACCTAACTGATTTCTTATTTTATGTTATAAAAGTAAATAGTATGCTAGCTTTTTTTATAACGGATGGGTTCTCTCTTGACCTCAGTAGCTCAGGGGCAAGCTAACCCAAAAGATGTATAAAGATATTCGGGTTATGTGAGCAAATAGTTTAAGCACTTAATGAGATCCCACTAGTGGGGAATAACTCCTAAAAAAAATTGGTTGTCTGTAAAGTCGGTTTATAGACGATAGTTTTACGTGATAACGCTTGGGCGTGATATTGTGCCTCTCTATCGCTTGTTCAGCGCTCTCGCTTGCACGATCAAGCTCAGGTGAAACGTGACACTTTTTCGTGAGTGCAGCCGGTGTTCATCGATTACTAAGACGTTATCACGTCAAAACTGATCGATATTTGGCATTAGTGTCAATTGTCCTACAAAAGTAGGTACCAGGATAGCAGAAAGTAATAAGAGGTTTCTCCACACAAACACGTGGCCAACTTCTTTCAGACAAACATAGAATTTATAAAGCCTAACCTAACGTTCACTTTCATTTGTTACAGAAATATGAAGCCACTGCTATCGTCAGTGGTAGCGGTCTGCTTGCTCGCAGCCGTTTGCGCAGCACCCGAAAAAACCGAAGAAAAGAAAAACCTAAGCCAAAGCAAAGAACCTATAGTAGAATCAGAAGATAACGAACCACAGAAAAGGGAAGAAAGATGTACCAATTGTGGGAATTTCAACGTAGGCTTCAAAAGCCATAATGATGTCCTAGCAAGGATTCAAGCCATTCCAGGCGCAGAGATCCATACACAACAATCGTTCGAAGGTTGTTCAAGTGATAAAGGTTGCGCTGGATTGAAAGTCAAAGATGGACGTGTCATTGAAAGGTTTGGAAATCTAGACGCTTTCAGAGCAGCGGCTGCCGCTGATTCTGGTAACGAATTCCAGTTCCACGCAGCTGGTAGCCTAGGAAATGTCTTCGAAGGCGGTGTTCCAAATGGAGGGCCTTATTGGTGGATGAATGAGAACAGTCCTTTTAAAGCTGCTGCTGCAAGTGGAGGAGGTGGAAACTACGAGAAATTCAGCAAATCCTCCAGCTCTTACTCTACTACAGGAAACGCAGGTGGCACAGGCTCTGGCGCTTCATTCGGAGCATCCTTAGACCTTTCCGGAAACCCCTTCTTGAACGGAGAAGTCAAACCAGCGTCCTTCCAATCTTCGTCCTTTGAATCTTCTTCATTCAGTACTTCAAACAAAGGCGGTGAAATTGATATTTCAAAGAACCCGTTCCTAAATGGAGGTTTCAACAAAGCTGGAGCTGGTTTCCAAGCGCAAGCTGGCTTTGCTGGCGGACAGTATGGAGGACAGAACTTTGGAGCATCACAGGCTTCTCAAGCGTCACAGTCTTCCTTCGCAGCTGGAAACAAATTTGGTTCTGGATACACAGGGTCTTCTCCATCCCCTTTCACGGCTTCCACTGGAGGTGCTAATATCAACCTGATCCAAAACCGCCAGAAAGCAAATGAGTTTGAATTCGAACAGCAGCAGCAAACACAACAGAACATTGATGAGGTTTTCCAAGGTACAGGGAATGTTCACGCTCATGAACACTCTGGGGGTGAGCTGCAGCAGACCTGTGCTGGTCAGGGTTATGTCTGTGTGCATAAGGCGCAGTGCAACAATGGAGTCGTCAATACCAACGGTGTCAATCTCCTGCAGGCGAAGACTAAGGTAGGATTTTTATTATTTATTTAACCTATAACGAAAAAAATAAACAAAAAACAATATAAATGTTCTCTAGTAGGTACACATTGAAATTCACAAAACAATGAAGATAACCTAGGTAGGTTCCTACACAATTCAGCGGTTCTTTTCTAGTTACCAATTTTTAAAGGCAACATTTGAGTTATAGGAATGATGTTAGGTAGTAACTAGCTGGTACACATTTTTGTGTTTTCTACAAAAGCCCATTGTTTCTACCTTTGTTCCTTGAAGAAAGTTATTTAATGAGTCAAAGTCAAAATACATTCAGGATTAAATCAAAGCAGTAAAGTACTTTAAAGGTTTTACATAATACACACGTTTTGACTCTACTCCTATTCGCAAAGGTACAATCTTTCCCCGAGAAAAATTGCTTTATTTAATAAAAGATTCAGGATGTTACTTCAGTGTAGAGAACTACATTGAAGGATTTAAATAGATACAAATATATTCCTTCTTTTGACTTTACGCCTACTCGCAAAGGTGCAGTCTTCCCCAGAGAAGAAAAGCAGTTGCTGTTTCTCGTCCTTAATTTCGTTAACTAATTTGAAATCACCCAAAACTATCTTTTTAAATCAGTTTAAAAATGACCCCACAGCTTCGCAATACAAGTTAAATTTACAATACACTAAGGTAACAAACCGGCGATGACCTTAAAAATACCAAACATCAATAGATAAGGTCGATATGTTATAATCAGCTGTGCAAAGGTCGCCATCTTGAATCCTGTCTTTTTTTTCTTTAAATCTGTCATCTTTGAAGTTATTGACTTTTTGCAGCGGCTTTGTTGATATTTGCTCGTTGAATTTTTTTTTAAACTTTTCGTTCATTACTTTAGAGGGGCATCCATTACTTGAGAGTCTTCGTTCTTTCAGAAATTTTTAAAAATCCTTTTAAAGACCCTTTGTACCAAATTTCAGCTTTCTAATTCTAATGGCTAGGTGTTGATGCCTCTGTGAGTTCGGACCTATCATTTTATAATGAAATAAATTAGCGAGAAGCGTAAAAAATTTAGATTATTCATATTGGGTGACTTACGAAATTAAATAATTGCTTCTAACTTAGATCAAATATCTTAGAACCATTTCAAACAAAAAACCGTACCTATACAAATCGGACTATTCATTTAGGAGCTACAATGCCACAGACAGACACACAGATACACACGTCAACTTACAACACCCCTCTTTTGTCGGGGGTTCAAAAGACCTTAATCTATGAGTTACGTACATACATACACACGCCTATAATCCCTATTAGGGTAGGCAGAGCATCAGTGGTTCTAGAACCACTAGATGCCACGTTTGACACAAATCGTGGGGGTTATCAGACGGAACAAGTTGTATAATGGTGAGAGGAAGTCAGTCTTTCGCCCATTCCCATTATATAGAAAAACCCTCGCATCCCACTTACACATTTTTACTGTATACCTGGGAAGAGTAGGTAGCTGGCACATTCTAAGTTTTTCTTTCACTCCCTGTCCAGCGTGGAACGAGTTTTTTTTTTATCAAATGCAATCCGCTATCTAAAGAGTTATTTAAGATAAGAAATCGATGAGTATGTTTCAAAATACGGTCACAAAGCAGTGACATCTCCGTAAGTTGAATGCCTTGACCAAACGTTAGCCTCAGGCGTTCTGTATAACTATAGGCTGTTGTGCCACATTCCGCGATTAGCGAGAAGAGTAAACTTCCTTCTTTTTTAACTTCCTACAAAGAAAGAGGGGTGTTTTAAGTTTGTCGTGTGTATCGTGTCTCTGTCTGTGGTATCGTAACTCCTAAATGTCGAAGCGTTGTTTGTTTGTGGAAGCTGACGTAATCGAGATGGTTCTTAGCTTTATTTGACCAAAATTGGTTCAGCCGTTTAAAAGTTATTTATTTATTTAAAGGTATACTAACAGCAAGACATATTAATGTTTGACAATGAAAACTTATGAATAGGTAAATATATAAATATGTTTGCCAATTAAAAGTACACACAACATTTTCTTTACAAGTAAGGCAACAACGTACCGAAAGTTAAACAAAAAAAAACTTAAGAAACTAAGAAATTTCCAAAATCTAATTACTTAGGCATACAAATGAGATCTGAAATGAGATCAAAAGTAAGAAGGTGCAGAGTGCCGCACATCAGCCTACCACAAGTTGGGATAAGAATAGTTTTGCAATAAAAATTGGGCAAACCGACGTGCTGGCCCCCGGAGCCCCCTAATATTAGAATACACCATAAAAATATTAAAATTATTAAAATAATACCTAATAATAAAAACGATAAATTTACCAACTATTTAGATTCAAAGTACTCTAGAAGTTATAAACAACCAATGGCAGGGGTGACCCAGAAGTTTTAATTTTAGAATTATATCATGTAGGTAGATTTAATTCAAACATCAACGCTGTCTAGGGATTTTGCAAGATTTCATACCAAAGAGGTCTGTTTGAGAAGCTATAAAAGCATACTCGAGACACTTCAAACGAGCAAGTGCTTAACCTCAATTTTCAATTCTAATCAACGAATTTTGTTTTGCTTGAAATGAATGGAAACGTGACGGAAACGAAAACAAAAATGCACTTTTTTCCTGCTTTTTATGTGGGGACGGTGGAATCAGCACACAATTTTAAAGTGTATACTTAACGTCAGAGTTTTCAAACGACTGAATGAATTCTAAATTGGTTTTACGACAGTAGTCAATTGATAACAACCAAGGCCCCGATTCTGTAACTTCAGTTGTATCTCGATGGAATGGTCGCCATTTTATCCGTTCAGGTGGCGAAATGGAGAACTATCCAAATTTCATACATCTAATGACGGCTGCTTTAACTGGTGGCGCCACGGCCAACTAATTTTTTGTTTGATAGGTAGTTTCCAACTTTTTCGTTTAGTTGGCGATGGCGCAGCTTGTCGAGGTGGTTGTTAGCAAGTATATGAAAATTAAATAATTCTATCAACACACATCTGAAGTTACAGAATCGGGGCCCTGGAAAGACGGTTTAAGTTTAACGTATACCCTTTGATTTAAAGCACGGAAAAGCTTCTGGTAGATTAGCTTATTGCTATCTCGCTGGTAATGGGACAACAGCCTTACACAGTACGGAATAGTTGGCCTTATAAGGATTCTATTGTCATTTATGTTTTATCTTAATTTGTAATCATATTGCATGTCTTAATTGCAAATTGTTTAAGATATAATGTCATAGAAGTTTTGGACTTATTAAATTTTGATAAAGACTTGCTTAAGTCGTTATTTTTTCGCTGGGAGGTCTGTGGTCTGAACCTATTTAATGACTATTACTATATTAGGAGGGAAATAAATATTTCGGGTGACTTTTTAGTTGGCGAAAATAAATGAATCAGCCTTTTGTTTTTAAATCAGTCCTCATCGAGGGGCACGGGCTTCCCTTCGAAACTGATAATAATAATAATAATCATTTTTATTTCTCTCAACAATGTTAGGTATACATAAGGCCTTAGCAATTATAAGTTTAAAATATATTTAACATTGGTGAGAGACTAGTGGCTGTGATAGGCACATAGCCTGTAGTACAGACCACCAGACCACTAAAAGGAGATTTAGGATATTAATCCACCACGCGAGTTGGTGGACCGCTCGTCTTCCGAAAACGAATTTTCTTAAACGGGTGGGTTTTATCACGAAGTTTTCCTTCACCGCTGAGCAAGTGATAATTAATTACAAATCCGTACATAATTCAGAAAGATAAATTTAGTGGTACAGGCCCGCTCGAGGACTTGAACCCGCAAATTTCCGGTTAGAAGTCTGGCTCTTTACCAACTGGGCTATTTTTGAAATCGGTCCAGTAGTTTTGAGTTAATTCGTTTCAAACATACAAAAATACATATCTTTCCATATATTGGTGTAAATAATATTTTTATAAAGTAGGAAGAAACAGTAATAAAGATAAGAGTGCAAAAAAGGCAAATTTTATCGCCAGAAGAAGAACTTTAACTATGGAGAGAATGCAGTAGCAATTAACTACCAATTAAAACAAACTGATAATAGTTATTTCATTAAGATGTGATCTTAAATTACTCATTTGTAAACGGACCTTTAAACAAGTAAAGGATATAATGATGCTTGATATAAAACAATCTTGTTTTTTTGAAACAGTGGCAATATCAAGCTAAAAGGGATCCCATTTTACGGAAGTGATTGGTAAAGTTCGGGGTAATTGTTTAAAGAGATGGGCAGAATACTTTGACGAAAGGTCGCTTACGAAAGGCATATGGTATAAGACCATCCGTGTGAGTCCCCGGCAGAGTAGAATAGGACCACCCTCTTTCTTACCGAGGTGTCGTACAAGGCGACTAAGGTAAATATGCAAGCAAGTTCATCTGCACACAGAGAAGGAAAACTCTGCAATTATATCAAAACCCTCGCCAACCCGTCTGCCAAGCGTGGTGAGTATGGCATTTACCCCTCATGTTATTGAGGGAGGCCCGTGCCCCAGCAGTGGGGACGTATATGGGCTGATGAAGATAAGACCATCGAATCTAGTCTTCCAAGGTTCCTGTGGTTTAACCCGTGTGGGTTGGATCGCTAGGATTTACTAGTTGTTCTTTCGGTTATATGATGCGTAAGGTGATAGCCCAGTTGGTAATGAGCTAGACTTGTAATCCAAAGGTCGCGGGTTCAAATCCTGGTGCGGGCCTGTACCACTAAATTCGACTTTTCGGATTTATGTACGGATTTCTAATTATCACTTGCTCAACGGTGAAGGAAAATATCGTGATGAAACCCGCCCGTCCAAGAAAATTCATTTTCGAAAGACGAGCGGTCCTAACCCGCATTGGACCAGCGTGTTGGACTATGGCCTAAATCTAACGTATTTATGGGCTGGTAAGAAGTTTTAAGAGATGGGCAGAATACTTCACGGCCCATACAAAGTTAAAGTTATTATTTCGAAAGAACATATTATTCTAAACATTTTTTGGTATGATAGCTAAGCTATACGACCATTACCTATTAGATTTGTTCTTGACACTTATAAATCTGGATTTTAAATGTTCCGGCCATAAAAAATAGTGTTTCAATAGATTGTGATACAAAACATTTTTCGTATTAGGTCCAAGCTTAAATGCATTTTTAAAAATTCTAGTTTTGAAATTCATTTAAGCTTGAAAATCTAGATTTTTAAGCTTAAAAAAGGAAAATTCGTAAAGGTCGTACAGCTTAGCTGTCATAATAAAAAATGTTAAGAATAATGTGTCCTTTTGAAATAATAACTTAACTTTTTTTGGCCGCCATTTTTAAATTTTTGTACGTTTTGAATGATGTCCTTTGACATTAATATAGCAAAACTACAGTAAATGTTACGGTTGAGGAAGAAATCCCAAACATGTTTATTAAAAAATCTCGCAATTAATTAAAATTGACATTTGACGAACGGTGAAGTCTTGAAATCGTAAACATGTACTCATACATACTAGAGCACAGCATACTTAGCAATTATCTCTTATCTCAACGAATTAAGGTTGGTTTAACCAAAATCAGTGCTCTTCACTGGCTTGTGTAGTAAATGATCATTTCAAGGTTCAACTTTGCTAAGTATTAAATCATTAAGATTTTAGGGTTCTGTTCCTTAAAAGGAAAAACCGTAACCTTAGATGATCATTCGTTTGCCTGTCCGTCTGTCTGTCGTAGCCGATTTGTTTCGAAATTACTAACCCGATTAAGTTGAATAGTAAACATATATGTAAGTCGGACGGACGTGTAACGTAAATAAATATACAGGGCTTTAGGTATCTCTCTTTCAACCTCTCGGGTGGTTAATCAGTCCATGAAACTGAACAACTTCCCCGAGGAGCATAGGTCAAAATACGAAAAAAAATTTTGAACTCCCATACAAAATGCGCTATATGCTTGATGAAGTTTGTATGGGAATTTTTTTTCGTATTTTGACCTATGTTTCTTAGGGTTGAAAGAGAGATACCTAAAGCCCTGTATATAAATATGGGGCCAGTTTTAAGGTAGGGTATAAAACTAAATAACCCTAATACTAAAAAAAATATAACACCTTCGACATTCATCGCTTGTAACTCTTAAATAGCTGAATGGATTTTGATAAAACAACATAAGCACGACCGGTAGAAAACCTGCTTTTAAATTGAAAAAAAAAACATATCCCTGTTGTAATGTTACTTTAAAACAACTTATGAAACTTAGATAACCAACGTTAGGAACCCTCTCAACGCGAGTTTAACTCGCACTTGCCCGGTTTTTTAAAAGATACAGTTGATGTAACATTTTTTGCGGTTTATATGCGCACAGTAGCAATATTTAATTGATAAAATTATCTTTGCTTTTTTATATAAAAAACAATTAGGTAAATTATTACAAAATTTTAACAGTAGTAGTAATTATGTAATTTTTCATCACGTTTTATTAAATAATGATGAGTTTATTAAATAATTTAATGATTATATAGAAGCGTCCGTAGCTTAGAGGCGCTCAGATTAAGGAATCGATCAGTAAGGTTAAGAACTTATTTTTGCACACTTATTGATAAGTTCAAGTGTGAAAAATACAAGTACTCGTAAATACAAACCAAGGGACAGGTTAGCAAAAAATAAATAGACTAATTAAACGGCCCTTTACAGAGCCTATCACACCGCATGATACTACAGGACGACGTAAAATGACAAAGTAAATTAAGATGTCGTTGTCAAGGGAATTAATAGGAGGCAGGTGTCCTTAGTCGCCTCTTACGACAGCCACGGAAAGAGATGGGGTGGTGTTATTCTCAACCGATGACCACACGACTAGAAAATTAGCAGAACTGTCGTCCTTTTGTATGAAAAGTCGCCTACGATCCATTGACACAGCTGAGCCATGTGTCTAGAAACAAGCGTAACAAAGAATCCTAGAAATTGCTGTAACTAATTAGTTTTTTTCTCGTGAGATGCGCTCATTGTCCTACCTACTTATGCTACTATTGTTTGCCCTAGAACCTGTTTTTCTATGATGTCTTATCTTTTTTTTAAATCATTATTCTATTTTGTGATAAGAATTGTTATTTAGGGATCCGTTGGTAGAGCGAAATAAATATCCATACATCCGTACACTCACACCTATAATGCTCTTTGGGGTAGGCAGAGCTTCATGTGATTCTGAAACCAATTAACGCAACATTATAATAGGTCTTTACCTATGAAATTGCCGTTTTTCATACAATATTTTTGGAAAACTGAATTTTCCATACTAACGTTTTTGGATTTTTCTCGGGAATGCGAAATCCAAATTTAGCATAATTTTGTGGGAAGGTTTGAACAACATTAAGTTAATTTTCATCATACTTACTTTATTGAAAGTTGTAACTGTAACAACGGCACAGCAAAAATAAGCAATGAAACGGGCAACGGACGAAACGAGCTATATTTGAACTTCTTTTTCAGCAAATAAATCTAAAGTAAATATGTATTAATTTGACTCAATATCTCCGTTATATGGCCAAGGTTTTAAATAAAAAACAATTTTAGTAATAGCTGTTCAATCAAATAAATTATGAATAAAATAAAGCTTGAGAATAAATCGGCAATTTCATAGGTAAAACCCTATTATTAAATCTAAGAATTATTATATGGAACATGAGTTATAGATGGAACATGGTATCGCCCACGATACAGCAAAGCCCTCGCGTCCTACTTACTGGTGCTTATAGTATGTCTGAGAAGTGTTGGCAGCAGGCACTTTCTAAGTTTTTCTTTCACTTCTAGTCCAGCGTACAGCGTATAAACATTATTAGGGTTTCTTAAATAGTAACTTCATTTTGTTTCACTGGTTGGCAAGGGGCCTGTATGACTCAGCAAGGAATGAAACAAGTTTTCTACATTTCATTTTTACTGTTAAAGACTTTTTTATTGCAACAAAAAATACCTGGACTTCATTCTATCAAGAGCACTTGAATGACAATGGTGAATTGGTGACCATTTTACCTAGCCACTTTTCATGAACCTGAGAATTCTTCCTCACATACGGGATCTGTGTTGCTTCGTAAAGTTGCATCCTGAATATTTTAAAAAAGTCACAGAAGTAAGTAACCGGCAAGTTAGGTCTATGTACAATCATAAGTTAAATCAGCCCCCGAGCCACTCCTACATGTACCAGAAGAACGTATATAACATGTGTATTGTATTGTATAATAATATTCCTGACGAATTTAAAACTTTAGATAGTAAGATTTTTAAAAGGAAAATAACTAGCTGGCTGCAAGAGAAATGTTTTTATAGTATTAAAGAATTTTTAGAATAAAAATTAAAATGTAGATACTCGTAGATACTTAATTTATGACATTTGCACACCTGCCTGCAGGTTGGATACATGAGTCGAAATATTATCAACTCCATCTAGATCTTGTAATCATTTACTGTGTCCATGCAAATAAATTGTTCTTATTCTTATTTAGGTGGTGAAATTGAGAACTATCGAAACTTGATACAATTAATGACAACCACCCCGACCAGCAGCGCCACCGCGAACCGAACCTTAAGTTGCAAACTACTTCGAAACTTAGACCATACACTCTAAAGACGGAGCCAGAAGCGTGCCCCGTTTAGATAGCAATAGTTTACCCCTTCCCTGTACCCAACCATACCTCACTGTACAAAAGCTGTACAAAAACTTAACTAATGGAGTCTCTTTTCTCACAAATTCACCACAAAAACGAATAAACTTTATGCACAGAACCTGAAAAACCGTAATGACTGACAGAAGCTGCAGATCAAACGCTTTGTTTGTCACGAATTGAAAATCGTGACATCAAAAAATGGTTTACGCAATAGATGGCGTTAAAGTAACCTATCTCTTACTATCTTGTAGGAACTCATATGTTTGCATATCTTTCAAAAGTGCTGTGACGTCATAAGTACTCCGTCTATAGAGTGTATGGTCTCAGCTTCGAAATGACATTCAGTTGGCGGTGGCGCCGTCAGTCAAAGCAGCCGTTATAAAATGTATGAAAGGATAGTTCTCAATTTCGCCATATTTCGCCACCTGAACGGGTAGAATAGCGGCCTTTGTCATTCCATCACCATTTATTAGTGGAGGCTTTCCTAAGCTTAGCACTCAAAGCCTTATCCTGACCGCAAATTGAACCTTCTACTTAATTGGAGTTAATTATCGCCGTTAATCAATCTCATTTGTGATCCAACAAACATATAATCAGGCTCGTGCTTGGCTCTTTTTTTATTGAGGAAGTTAGAAGCAATTAAATAGCATAAGTTTTCTGTTATTTTACTGTTTTAGTATTGAAACATTGACAGATGTAGATAGATAGAAAACAGGAGTTTTTTGTCTCTTTTATGTGAATAAGTAAGCGGTGATAACCCAGTTAGTAATGAGCCAGCAGCTCTAGCACGATAACGACAAACTCGCGCTCGGCTCACGCTGAAACTTCACTTTGATTGCGCGAGGGTCCCGCTTAAAGGCTTGCTCGCCCTATGGCGTTGTCAAAGTTGACATTTTGACATAGGACTGCGGTGGTGTCGCGGCGCTGTCACTATCGTACTTGGCCTGCTTACTTGTAATGTATGCGGGTTTAAACTGTACCACTAAATTCGTCTTTTCGGATTTATGTACGGATTTCTCATTATTTATCACTTGCTCAGCGGTGAAGGAATACATCGTGATGAAACCCGCACGTCTAAGAAAATCCGTCTTCGTAAGACGCGCGGTCCACCAACCCGCATTGGGCCAGCGTGGTGGACTATGGTCCAAAATCCCCTTTGTGTGTCGAACAGCGTTGCTTAATTCTAACTACCTAATTAGTCATTTTAAATTAAAGTAGTTGTAACCTTGTGCCTTGTATAGAACTCATCAGTCTTCACTATTGATTGATTATAAACTTTATAAGACCTCAAAGTAATTAATTAAAATAAGACAAATGACTTAACTGTTATTTTGTAATAAGAAATTTATGTTTTCTTAGCAATCCTGATATGATTAACATAACTGGATGGTTCAGTTCGAACCGAGGTTAATTGGGGTTAAAACTTCACGCTATAACTCTTTGGGTGTGTAACAGAGTGAAGTTATTGGGTCTCTTCTTGCAATACGTAAGATTGCGACATATTAATGAGGAAAATGATTGTTTTTATTAATATTGGAAAAATTATGTTCTATAAATTAAAGTTTGATGTACGGACAGCTACAAATCAGGTTACCACACGCGTGTACTCTGTACTGTTGTGTTAAGAGAAGTTTTGCAAAATGGAGTTACCTGATGCGCCAGCCTCTGTACAATGAAGGATTTTTATACATAAATTCACACAACGGTCGGGAAATGTGTTCAGCTATTATATAAAAAGCACTGTTTCATAATGATCTCGCACCGCCTCTCTTGTTCTATCTAGCGTCAGTATAGAACAGGGTAAAACATCATTGACATGCCTAGCTCATAGACGCAAAGTATACACATCAACACGGTCTAGGGATATTGCACGATTTTTCATACAAAAGAGGTCTGTTTGAGAAGCTATAAAAGCATACTCGAGATATACCGGGTTCAATTCCTGGTTCAACCAGGCAATTATTTAAAAATCTATGAATGCAGTTTAAATTGTTTTTAAAATTAAAATGAAGTCTTCTTTCAGTAAAATGTCCCATCTAAAATAATTAAGGTAGTTTCCCTCCATGTGGCATAGCCGTCGGATACCCTATAGACGGCCCCTAAGTAGAAATGAATAAAAAAACTTACACATGTATGTTTCAGAAAGGATATTCCAACATTATCATTTTTTGCTTGAGAAACTTGATTTACGGCTAATAATCTAGGAAATCAATTAATAATTAATTGAGGCAGATAACAATGTTTCTCACAGATTAAAGTTACTATTATGTGACATTTCTTGGAATTAAAACAAGTTATATTTGTATGTATGTGTGTCATTCATAAATACAAAACACCCTAGACATGGGAGTGTAGATATTATATCTAATATTAAATATGTTGTATCACCCCCTACATCCATCGATAACTCTTAAACGGCTAAACCAATTTTGATCAGATTTAGCTAAGAACCATTTCGAGTTGAACCCGGATTCATGATACATAAGTTTCATAACTTTTTTCACAACTCCTAAAACGGCTAACGCCAAAACAAGGCTCCTACCCACCAAAAAACTAAATAAAACCATTGAATCATCCATTTCACACATACCTACTGCATTTACTTAACCATTTTGATCGTTTTACGTAATTGGATAACGTCAATATATCGAAATGTGTTCATATAATTGTTTTGCATAATTTTTAGATCAGCTTTGTGGGATTTGGCATTAAATTTGTTATGCCTTCGCAAACTTTACATATTTGTAATAGGCTGTCGAAATTAAGCTAAGCAAATATAAGCTAAGCCTATGAAATCGCATATTTTTGGTCTAACGGCGAGCGTTGGTAGTCTAACGGCTAGCGGGTCAGACTCGTAAGCGAGTGGTACCGAGTTCGATCCCCGGTACCACCATTGAACACTAACCGATGCTCTTACGGTGAGGGAAAACATCGTGAGGAAACCTGCACGTTCAGGAGACTAAATGTGTAACCATGATCCAATCCGGTCAGGTTCCCCTGTTAGCAGGGCCACGGATGTCAGATGGCAGTCGCTCCCTTGCAGTGACTTGACCTGCCATATCCTGGATCATGGTCAAGCGTACCCCGAATGAGAAACGGGACCAAGCGCCAGGAAGAAGTAGAGACTTGGTTATGGTTACTATATAACAGAGATTTTGACTACAATTTAACTTTTTTTTTGCGTATGTATGTTATAAATTTAATTTTATGACTTCCTATTTACTTATTTATTTACTAGCTTTCCGCCCGCGGCTCCGACCACGTGGACTACAGGTTATATTATCGTACCCAACTAATGTAGCCTATGTCCTTTCCCAGGCTCTAATCTATCTTTGTACCAAATTTCATCAACATCGGTTCGGTAGTTTAGGCGTGAAAGACGGACAGACAGACAGAGTTACTTTCGCATTTATAATATTAGTAAGGATTTTGTTTTCTTTTTTTTCACTACTTGCGCTATACTTCCGGTTTTGTTGTGTTTTCCTTTCGCCTTTGTGTTGCCTGGAAGAGATCGCTGTTTAGCTTTTGCATACTTTTGGTGTTAAGTTTGTATTGTATACCCAATGCTCAATTATTTATTGCTTTCCATGGTATTTTATAAAGGTACTAGCTGTCCGCCCGCGACTTCGTTCCCGGTGGATTGTCTTTTTTTGTGAATCTAAACCATCACCGAACCCACTTGAACATACACAAAAAAATTCATTAAAATCGTTCCAGCTGTTTAGGAGGAGTTCACTGTCAACACACGTACAGAAGAATTATATCTATATATATAAAAGGAGAAACTGACTGACTGACTGACATATCAACGCACAGCCTAAACGGCTAAACGTAGGCACTTGAAATTTGGAAGGGACGTATTTGGAAGGGGGGTAAATTTAAATAAACAAATCCTTCTGTTCGTAATCTACCTCCTATGCCATTTATATCAATGGATTGTTTATGTATCGGTTCATTCAACTGCGATATGATCTCATACTTCACGGCTGATAGTGATGCTCCTGTATCTACTAGCCACCTTTTTCTCAATCCACATACTGACAATTCAATTATATTACTATACTCACAAGATAATATGGTGTTAAGCTCGAAAAAACTCTAAAGCGTTGCTATCGGCACCTTTGGGATTTTCAGAAGTCTGGGGTTCACTGTTCGAGGTCTCATTTTCAGTGGTGTCCACAAAATGCATATTGTTTCGATTATTACTACCTCGCATGTTATAGTTGTTATTATTTCCGCGGCCACGATACCCGTTTCCGCGGCCACGATAACCCCGAGTACCCGATGGCTGGTTTGCCTGATTTTCTGAGTTAGTAGAATCTGACCACCTCGGTGTTACACTGCCTCTGCTCGATCGACCACGGTAGTTTCGTTGACCACGTCCTCGTCGATTAAAGAAAATGTTACCTTCTTGCTCCTGTGTGTAGTTTGTAGAGAGCTCCTCGTCCTTCGCCGCTCTAATGACATCTTTGAGCGTTTGGTAGTTTCTTGCTGTTAAAATGATACGTAAATCACGATTTCGCAACCCATCAATGAATCGTTTTATTGCAATTTTCTCGTTAATCGGTTGTAAGACCTTAAATGTTCCATCATTTCCATCGGCTTGCGCAATCGTTAGCCTTACTAATAAGTCCTCTACATTCTTACCGTAATCCTCCAATGACCTACCTTGCTGAGACACGCTGGTTAATTCAGCATGAACTGCCGTACTAGACTGTTGGGTTAGTAAATGTTTTTTCATATCCAAAATTAATGCAGTTTCTGAGTCATAACTGGGTGAAAGCCTTAATTTCGCATTCTGTGTTAATCGGGTTTTTAAAACAAACTGTATTAGTAACTTTTTCCCTTCCGCGTCTAACATAGCGCAATAAAGTTCAATGGCATCAATTAACCTTTTTGTGCTTTCTTCATCCCCAGTCATTTGCGGTAAAATCGAAACAGCAGTTTTTAAGTTAAATTTCTCCATGGTTTTTGGTTGTTTTTTTCCCTCGAAACTACTCGAACAAAATTCGGCAATCTTTTTGTACAATTCACGTATCTCTTTAGTCAATTCGTTTATTAATAAAATTGAATCCTCTGAAATTTCACCTTTTGATATTTGTGTTCCTATCAAATCTATAGCAGTATTAAATTCTGATAAATAGTAATTAGCAACCTCTAATTTTTTACTCAAGGTTTCTGGAGTTCGCCTGTCTTTCGGCAATTTAATTAAGTTATCTTTTATATTTTTTAAATTATCCTTTATTTTGATAAGAACACTAGTCATAGCTTATCAGTGAAAGATATATCACATAATAATATATACTACTTCATAATATAATATTTACTTACTAGTTGATGTCCATACTTATGTTAATACCTATACCAGAATATAACTAATTTTTATACAGTACTCACTATTACCCCCATATATATATAAGTTACTCTATGCTCACTATTCACTTGTCATTTTTATATACGCCTTCGATCTCTCAGTTTTCCATTTCACTGCACTATTCACTCACTATTCACCACGCATTGGAACGTAAAAGTCAATTGCACTTTTATTTTCTCTTCCTCTTTACTTTACTCAGCTGTTAGACGTCAAGGGGCTAGGGCGGGCGTAGAAGAATTCAAAGCTTCTGTAAACGCAACATACCAGCGTCTACACCTCGTTCAACTCGCTTGTTAAAGCACTTCAAGCAGTAGCGGATCACGATGACAACCATTACAATAACGAACAACATAATTATCACCAGCATGCTCCAGGATATCATTCCCATATGCATCTCGACGTTTGTATTCGATACGTAGTTATTGTACCCAATCTGTGTCAGAAATTCCTTAGAATCCGGTTTCGGCGCTTTTGAATTACACATTTTTCACTTAAAATTAGTAATCTCGCACAAATCTTTTGAAAAGTTCTCACTGTAATCACAACTCCATATATGTGTCACGCGTCCGAGGCTGACCAACGCAGGGTCGCCATATAGGGACGGGAGCTCGAGTTATGGAAACACATGTGTATAGAACGAAGTACTATTTATTAGTGAATCATAGTGTTTGATACATCTCTTAAAGTAGTCCAATAATTAGGTCAACTTATATCTAAGTACTCTATATACTATATTAGGTACCGTTATACCGTAGAGGTGCACTAAGAAAGGAATTCCAAAATCCTTTTGTATGAAAAATCTAAACCGCTTAAGTTAGACGCTTCAAATTTGGCATGCAGGTACCTTAGTAAACTTAAAGCTTAGTTGCAAGAGGATATTACAAAATTCCCACGGGAACGGCAGTTAGCGGGAAAAAACTTCTGTATGTAAAAATCTAAATCTTAAACTAAATCAATATTTAATAAACTATATGAAGGTCCATTAATGGACCGTCAAAAAGTGTAATCTGTTCAAAAGAAAAAATAAACACGCAAACGAAATTGCGGGCATCAGCTAGTATAATATAAGATGTTTTATCTTACCTTTTTAAGTATACAATAAAGTATGTATCTATCTATCTTTGTATTTTAAACTTATAACCAACTTATAAAAATACCGCTCGTTTGATCAGGGCCCCGATTTTGTAACTTCAGTTGTTTGCCGATGGAATGGTCGCCATGATATCCATTCAGGTGGCAAAATTGAGAACTATCCAAATTTCATGCATCTAATGACGGCTGCTTTGACTGGTGGCGCCACCGCCAACTGAATCTCCAGTTGCAGGTAGTTTGCAACTTCACGCGTTCGTTTGGCGGTGGCACTGCTGGTCGAGGTGGTTGTCAGCAAGTATATGAAAATTAAATAGTTCTCAAATTTGGCACCTGAACAGATAAAATGGCCTGCATTTCATCGACACACAACTGAAGTTCCAGAATCGGGCCCTGGTTAAGTTATTTATTGTGTAAAACCACTTTACGCAATAAATAACTCAACCTAATAAGTCTGAAGACGTATGCGACTCACACTTGACCCTTTGCTATAGGTTATAAAGATATTGTACTATCTAGCCTAGAGTTAGGTCATAAGAAACTTTCTAGCCAATTTTGCTGTCGAATAAATCTCCTAAAAGGTTTCCGGTTAACTCTTTCTGTTGTGAAACTTAGTAACAAAATGTACTTACATACATTCACAGTCGTTATACTAAGTCAGAGGCCATGGTGCGGTTTGAAAACTCTGACACCAGGGTTAGCGAAGTTCGCAACACACTTGACTATACCTGCACGATAAGAAGAAGAAGAAGACATTCACACACTCACGCTTATAATTTCTGTTGGGGTAGGCAGGCCATCATGTTGTCCTTATATGGATGCCACGTTTGACATAGGTACATTTTGAAAGTCATTAGGTGCAATATGTTCCACGTTATGTTCCACGTGGAACATGACAGTGAGGTTGGCCCACCGATTGCATGTCGCTCAGCGAGCAATGGATCGCTCCATGCTCGGGATCTCGCTAAGGGATAGAATCCGAAACGAGGTCATCCGACAGAAAACCGGAGTGATGGATATTATCCAAAAGTGTAGCAAGCTGAAGTGGCAGTGGGCTGGCCATGTCTGTCGCAGAACCGACGAGCGTTGGAGTAGACAGGTTCTCGAATGGAGCATAGAACAAGCTCAAACATTGAATAAAGCATTAAGAAAATCTTAAGGTAGGTCGCGAGGTACCTTAACTTTAACAATTGATTACTCAATTCATCCTCGACTCCAGCGAGGAAAATTGTAAAGTCGAGGACGGAAGTGTCAAATAAAAACGTCAAAATCCTTGACAGAGGTTGAGTGGAGTCGAGGAAATCTCGCGTTAACTTCTAAGAATGTGGGTGTTAGTCTATAATGATCTTCAACGCACTCTCTACACTCAAATGTCACCGATAGTCCCTTATATGCTTGACAAGTAGGTAAATTGCAAAATGTTTGCCTGTTTATATGTCACTAAGACAGCCATGTCAGAATTATCTTAAATCAAATGTATGTACGAACATTTAGCTTGCATTTTGTTAAATAAAACACAGTATTTTGCAAGGTAGCCCTTTCTGTACGATCATTTTATGTTAATGTGGTATTTGTAAAATATTTCCAATCCTTGTATCTGTCACTGTAACGTTGTCAAACCCATAATATTGTAATTTGACTTAGTAAGATTATAATAACTAGGTAGGTGCTTTGTGAACTGCCTCTTTTCAAATTGACGGACCTTTTTTAATTTTAAAACAACCTTACCTCACCGAATCAAACCTAAAAAAGCCTAAACTAACCTAATTTATCCTTATTTCATGCAGGCGGCCCTTGATAAATTTATAGTTTTACCAGGCAAATTGTAATATCGCGAGACATTATAATTTTCAATTCATTCATTTATTGCAATTCATATGTACACTAGCTTGCCGCCCGGGACTTTATTCCCGAAGAAATTTGGGAAAATTATGTAGCCTATGTGTTAATTCAGGGTGTCAGCTACTTCCATTCTAAATATTATCAAAATTGGTCCAGCCGTTTGAGCGTGAAAGAGTAACAAACTTTCATCTTCACAAAGTTTTAACATTAGTAGGATAGTATTAAACAGATTTTAGGCTAAGGTATTAAAAATAATAATACTTGTAGACGATCATAGTTATAGGTAGATTCTACCATCTAAGTAATTGCTAGGCTGTCCCTTACAAAAACACCACTAAACCATTAATAGTGAAATTTGCACAATATATTGACAGTAAAAGCTTTCATACAAAGTGTTTCTCAATGAAATCTGAACACTATTAAGCGTATTGACGTTAATTTTTCATCAAATGTCAATAACATCATATGTTTAGAAATTGTACAGTAAATGAACTTACCAATTCGAGTTCGCCACACAATTGACTATACATACCTACAAGCTACGAAAACTCAACCCTATATAGAGACGTCATACAAGGCGACCTAAACCTGTCAACTCGTCAGTGGCTAGTCACTGATATATAACGCACGCCCTGGCGATCGTGTTCGGAATCTCTTCGGATTACTTCGCACCTAGTTGACAAAATGTTGACAAAATCGTTTTCTTTCAAATTCGCATGTATTACGTCTCTATGTAGGGTTGAGTGTTCATAGCTTACAAGATAAGAAAAAGAAGAGCTCGGAGCGTAAGAAGAAAGGCGTCATTCATTAAAACACGTCCACATACAAGGGGGATGTCAATTTTGGTCAAATAAAGCTAAGAACCATCTCGATTATGTCAGCTTTTAAACAAAAAATCGCATCGAAATGGGTGCGTTCATTTAGGAGCTACGATGACACAGACAGACACACATATACACCAATACTTACTGATACACACGTCGTCGACAAGGGGTGTCATGTCTATCACTGTGACAAGGTTTTTTTTCTTAGTCATAATTTTCTTTATACTGTCTCTGATTCAGCAGCTATTGCCAAAATTATTTTTGATTTCAATTCTTGGTTATAAAACGGAGATTTTGAATACAATTTAAAAAAAATACTTTAGGTTTTTAACTGATGAAATGTAGCTCATTTTACTGGTTATCCGTTTCAATGCTTCGCTCAAACGTTTCACAATTGGCATTTTTAGACAAATAAACCTGGAAGTAGATTTCACATCCATGAAAAATATTTAAAACGTTTTTTTGATAAAATTGTTAATGTTCATTTCTGTGTATTATTCATGCTTGCGGTTCCTCGTAGTGGTGACGAATATGGATTATTAATGCCAATGCAAATCTAGGAAGAAAAAAACTACGAATAAACGAGTAATTAATAACTGGATACCTACTGTACAGTACTTAGCATGTCATAAAATAAATGATCCCAGTCATCGTACATTACGGATGACAGCTATTGACATTATTAATGACATACTCTAGCAGTTACTACATTATGTTACAACACTGTACAATTGTATACGGTACGCGAATTTTTGAATATGTACATATTTCTCATTTATTTCATAACATACTAGGTGTCTTCTTATCGTGTAGGTATAGTCATATATGTTAAGTGATAACTCCGCCAATTGTCAGCCGATTTTGAAAACTCTTTTTTTGTTCGAAAGAGTATACTTAAGTACTTCTGAAGTGGTCCTTTATAAATTTTATCAAAATTGATTAAGTGCTATTTAAAAAATAAAAAAAAATAAAAAACACACTATTTGGATGACGTTTTGGTTCGTGTTTTTCTGCTGATAGACTTTGTTAGGGTTGAAGTCGGTTGATTTTTACGATTTTAACGGGGTTGATTACTGGTGTGACATAATTATGAAAATTCTTATCGAAATTAAATTTCTCAGTGAAACTCTAGGGGTGGTCCTTACCATGAAACTAAACAACTTTCTTCAAGGGGTCTCTTGATTCTTATTATCTCTTGATACGAATTCTCAAAAAAAATCGGCTTTTTATACTTAGACAATCAACTGATCGCTCAAGTTGTATGGAGAGGCATTTGCTTTCAACCTACATCATTATGTTCTTTAGGCAATGTTGTTAGGTAAAGTAGGCACCTAAAACTCATATAATACATAAATAAATCACTGACATTTAACTTAGATTCAATATTGATCGAGAAAGGGGGCGTCCACTAAACGACGTGAGGAGATTTTGGTGAATTTCCTAATGACATTTGTCTCCCCACAAATATAAGTACTTACATAGGTGTGAATGTTAGAGTATGTAAAAAAACTAAACTGAATTTCTTTTGTTACAGAAACAATACTGCAACACTAAGACAGAAATCTGCTGTAGGATCGAAGTCTCCAGCCTTACAGGCGCTGGTGGTCTACAGGGCTCTCTCGGAGTAGGATCAGCCACCTTCCAAGGATCAGGAAACCAAGGAGGTGGTCTCTTTGTCAGCTCAAGTCAAGCTGGAAGCCAAGGCGCTGCTGGCCAAGGTTTTGGACAAGGAGGAATCGCTGGACAAAGTGGTTTTGCAGCAAATGGAGCAGGACAGAGTGGTTTTGCAGCAAATGGAGCAGGACAAAGTGGATTTGCATCAAATGCAGCAGGACAGAGTGGATTTGCTAGTCAAAGTGGAACAACATCCCAAAGCGCATTTGGTCAAAGCGGAATAGCTGGAAATGGAGTATCTGGAAGTGGAATTTCCGGACAAAGAGGAATCGCTGGCCAAGCTGGCTTCGGACAAGCCGGCCAAGCCGGGCAAGCTGGGTTTGGACAAGCTGGTCAAACAGGTCAAGCTGGCTTTGGTACATCAAGCTTCGAATCTTCATCAACGTCCTCCACATTTGGATCTCGAGGAACAAATGGAGGTACAAGTTTCGGTGTAGCTGGTACATTTGGGACAGGAGTAGGTGCGAACGGAATAGCAACAAACGGAATAGCAACAAACGGAATAGCAGGAAACGGTGTAGCCGGAAACGGTGTAGCAGGAAACGGTGTAGCAGGAAACGGTGCCAACGGTTTTGGAGCTGGTTCTGTGAACCGAGGAGTCTCAGTAGAAAGCAGCTCGTCTTCCTTCGAATCTAGAGGCAGTAACGGCTTTGGCGGCAACAAGTTTGGAACTGGCTCCACAACTTTCGGAGCTGGTGGCTTCGGACCAACAGTAGCACCGGTAGCTACCAACACTGGAACAGTTTACAAGCAAACCAGCCAAACTAACTTCGTAGAAACTGACTCCTTTTCATCTGGAAGCGAAAACGCTGGAGTATACCGTCCAGGAGGATTAAAACCTGGTGTTCCTTACTTACCGCCAGTAGACAGCTCAATCAGCGCTACCGGCGTGAGCTCTACAGTTTTCCCGACCACTTTCGTGACGTCACCTAGGCCTTTCACTCCAGTCAAACCTACTTACCTTCCTCCTGTTTCTTCAACGTCTGCACCAGGGTATCTTCCTCCAGTAATACCAGAACAGAGTATCACTTCTGAGACGAGGGTTCCAGGGCCAACATACTCTGAAGGAGGAATCATTTTGGATGAGACCAGACAGCCGCCTAGGAAGCCCGTTGTGCCTATTGCTAGTAAGTCTATTTGGTATTTCTTATTTACTTAGGTCACAAACAATATTTGATCAATGTGATCACCAATAATGAAAGTTTTTGTCTTCGTTCGCATGGAAAAATAGCCTATATGACATCCAAGTAGCTAATGGATCAGTCACTGATTGATCAGTCTTTCGTCGAAAATGACACTTACCTAGTCGTTGAAGTAAGGAAATGGAACAAACAAACAAAATATCCAAAATAGCATCCCAATAAGAGATCAACACAATATTTAAATACTTCGAGAAGCAATCACACATTTCGAGTAGCAGACATCTTTGTCATTTTGAGAATGAGAGAAAGAGACAATCAATACTTGAGTCTGCTTCTGTAATACGGGCCTGAGAGTAGATTAGCATCTCAGATTGTAGCGCCATTTTCTCAAGGTCAAGGTCAATTGTTAAATCAAGGTCAAACGAAAAACTAAACATTAAAAAATGTCTTCCCCCTAGATGAGATCCCATCAGGCTGCGCTGCCGCTCTGAAATGTACTCCCATTGAGTTCTGTACCGCTGAAGGTGTCATTTCCAACACCACCGTCGCCCTTACCAGAGACCAGGAGGCTTACAGGGTCCCGCTTACGGTAAGTCATAGATTTTTAATGGTGTTTTTTTACTTTCAATATGAAACGATATCTTCAAACGAATATACTTAGGGCGTTGAAAATAGTTTCTCAATTATGTGGAGTCCTCTCCCTTTCTTCAAAAACAAATTCAAATTCAATTCTTTCTTCAAATTTTTTCCCTTAAAGCAAGTTTTATTTAAACATCTGGCATGGTTAGATTGGTCTACCGGCGACACCGGCGCGCTGTAAAAAAAACCAGGTTAAATACAACTGATCGCCTTTCATGATTTTATAAGCTGGTTCTTGACGTCAAATGTGGAGTTAAGTGGTTTTAGAACTACATGACGTTTTGTTTACCCCGAATGGGATTATAGGTGTGAAGATGGATAAACAGGTACTTGTACTGGTAGACCAGTGGCTCTCCCTAATCTGAACCGATTACTCACACAGGTACGATTACATACACAGGGACAGGGAACCAAATGGGCCAAAGTGGCAATTTATTACGAGCGTTTCAGAGCTTCGGAGGGCACGTTAACCTGTCGGTCATGGCTGTTGTCGATTGACTACAGTTGTTAAAACCAAGTCAGAATTCATTTGGCGGTTTCGAAACTCTGACACCAAGCTTAATAAAGTTCGCCACATACTTGATTATACCTACACGATAAGAAGAAGAACTGGTACTTACTCTCGATAATTTTCTTTCGACCAGGACTGCAAAGACCTGGAAAGCGGCCGCGTTGGCAAGTGCTGCCGTGACCCCTATTACACTGACCCTTGGCCTACCAACCAGCTGGGTAAATGGGTGAAAGGAGTCTTCGGAGGCAACGATGGACAGTACACCCCAGACAGCAGGGGCAGTGGAAGTATCAACCGACCTGTTGCAACTATCAGACCTCCGATCACTGGATCTGTGCTTCTGAACAATGTCAGGTATGGTTACCCATCTATTAAGTGATTTTAAATTAGTTTGCGAAGGATATGAGTTTTGATCAGCCCACAAAACTAAACAACTTTTCCCAAATAACAATTCTTTTTCCGTATTTTGTTTTTTCATATTTTAATATTTTCTGCTTTAAAATTAAATTACTTGAACTCGCTCCATTTTGCAATTAAAAAACCATACTGAACATCAGCAACACAAAAACCAGCAATGTAGGTACATCGCGTTTTGATATACATAGCGTAATGTCAAAGTACGAAAACTAGGTAACTTGCAGTTTCCGGGAAAAAAGTTGCTCGTAGTCGTTCATATTTATGGATAGATTCCACTATTTGAGTATTTTCTAAACTGTCTCTTACAGGGTATACTCGCCAAAATGTAACTTTATAACCTTGTCAATATTGATAGGATTACAAATGTATTTTTTTTTCACAGAGCACCAAAACCCACAGTGCCTCCTTTCGGGCCCAACCAGGTCACACCCGGATTCCCATCAACTACAGTCTCTCAGAGTTCTTTTGGACAAAAAGGTCAATTTGAGATCAGAGGTCAAGGTCAGTTCGGACAAGGAGGTCAAGGTCAATTCGGACAAGGAGGTCAAGGTCAATATGCTCAAGGAGGTGTAGGACAATTCGGTGTTGCTGGTCAAGGTAAGATTTGTCTATTATAATTGCATATATGGTTCCATATATAGACGACTAAAAATATGTTTTAGCTTGTAACGAGACGGTATGCGCCTCGTCTTCATCCTCCTTCTCCATTCTCTTTTCGCGACATTTTTACTCTTCAGTTTTGGCATTCCTAATCCAAATTCGAAATTGAACACTTCTAGTTGTCATTCGCTAGGATGACACAGACCTGAGTTTCCGTATGAATTATACCGTTTTAAGTGTTTCGTATAATAAATGTGATCCAGCCTTAATGAAATCTTATTATTCGTGCTCCGACTCACCCTGCTCCCGCAGCCAGCCGGCGCAAGCTTATAACAATAAATTAATTTAAAAGAAAAAGCGTTATCAAGAGTATTTAACATTTTCGAACAAACTAAAACAAAAGTTTTCGACCAAATTACTACTAAACGTAATTGAAACTAATTCGGTATTCCCGTAATTATGTAGAATTACTTTTAGAGCCTTAGAATTTCTTTGAAAATATATGAAACCATGTTTCTTTTTTCGTAGGTGCCCAAGGTAGCCAAGGAGGCTTTAGCCAAACAAGCCAATCATCCTTCTCTCAATCAAGCTTCAACTCAGGAGCATCTCAGTTAGGAGCTACTCAAGGTCAAGGTCAACTAGCCGGTCAAGGTCAATTGGTGAGCCAAGGACAAGGCCAACTAGTGAACCAAGGACAAGGCCAACTAGTGAGCCAAGGACAAGGTCAAATAGTGAGCCAAGGACAGGGCGCGTTCGCGCAGCAGGGTGCTGGAGAATTCGCTGTAGGTGGCAGAGGACAGTTTGCAGCCGGTGGTGGACAGCTTGGAGTCGGTGGTGGACAGCTTGAGATTCAAGGAGCTGTGAGTACCTTTTTTTACATAAACAAACTGTATTTTCTTTTATACCTATTTTACCAAGTTTTACTACTAGATAACTAATCTATGGAATAACTCTCCACCAGGGTGCGGGTGCTCAAGGATCTCAAGGCCAGTTCTCTCAGACCTCGCAGACCAGCAAAGGTTTTGGCCAAGCTGTGATCTCTGGTCAAGGACAAGCAGTTAGCCAAGGTGCGTTTATTGTAGTTACTCAAAATCTTGTTTCTCGGTAATAATTGATTTTCGAATGCAAACGAAATGATTACTAACTAGAAATTATCGCCTACAATAATTTAAAATCTGGACTACGTTTTTTTTTTAACGACGGGTGCGCTCTTGACCACAATCTAGCACAAGGGTAAAGATGCGGTTGAGAATGTAGCAACAAGCTCACCCAGAAGAAAAATTTTATTAATACTTTCTTAATATATCTTTTTTATTAATACTTTTCTTAATATGATTGATAGGTGGTAATCTATACATATTATAAAGAGGAAATATTTGATTGCTTGTTTGTTTGCATCGAATAGGCTCTGAGTTTACGGATCCAGGATGGACATAGGGTACATGATTTTCCAGAATCCCTACGGGAACGAAGTCCCGCGCGGGAAGCTAGTCATTAAAATAAATCCGTACATATATTCGGAATAAATTACATTTTAAAGAACTTAGTTTTCATTTAATTCCGTCCCCACAGGCTTCGGCCAAGGAGTGCGCCAAGGATCCGGCTTCACTGTATCCCAGGGTAGCGGGTTCAACGTCGAAAATGAATACAGCGAGTCTGTACAGAGGGTGTTCCTGTCACAATACACCGCTGGAGGCCAATGCGGAGTATTTAATGTAAGTAGAAGTATTTACTATAGTATACAGGGCTTTAGGTAAATCTCTTTTAACCTCTCGGATGCTAAATCAGTCCATGAAACTGTACAGCTTTCCCAAAGGAACATAGGTCAAAATACGAAGGAAAAATTTTGATCTCCCATACAAAATGCGCTATATGCTGATGAAGTTTGTATGGGAACTCAAAAAAATTTTTTTCGTATTTTGACCTACGTTTCTTGGGAAAGTTGTTCAGTTTCATGGACTGATTTAGCATCCGAGAGGTTGAAAGAGATTTACCTAAAGCCCTGTATGTGTTTGACACCTGAAAATTGTTGAAATCGTTTGACACTAGTAAAATTATAATCTCCCGCGATGTTATCATTGTTTTCCATTAGAAAATGGAGTGTATTAGAATAAATAATTTAATTTTAAAACAGATAATATTTTAAAACTCGAAAATATTTCAATACTTATTTAATAAATTGATGTTGAATCAATCAATTTAATGCGATTCTACATCGTACAAAAATTTTCCTGAGGAAAATTCCACTGAAAGATCATTCTGAATGATGGTCTGAGTTTACGGTTTCAGTTTTTGCTAACCTGTCCCTTACACTATTGATTTCATTTTTCAACGTTCAACTTTCAACTCTATTCCTTCTCCAAAGGGTCAAAAACCGTACGGCAACCGAAACGAGAACGAAGTCGACTTCGCCGAGATCCCCTGGCAAGCCATGGTCCTCCTCCAGACGAACAAGAGTCTGCTGTGTGGAGGAGTCATCACCAGACCTGATGTCGTCGTCACTTCTGCTGCCTGTGTTGATGGGTGAGTAATCCGGAATGACCGCTTTCGAGTTCTGGAATGAGCACTTTTGAGTTCTGGAATGAGCACTTTCGAGTTCTGGAATGAGCACTTTCGATTCCTGGAATGACAATTTTAGATTTGACGAATGATCAGTAACAATGTTAATTCTCTAAATAATTGTTACCGTTTGCTGAAATGACGATTATAGCTCCTAGAATTACCACATTCCAGGAGTATTATAACTTAATATTATAATTTTTCGAAATGTCATTGTCCCTAATTTAGGCAAAGTATTTTGTTCATTCATACATTCACGCCTATTATCTCTAACGAGGTAGACAGAGCATCATGTAGTTAGAGAACTAAAATTATTGTTCAGTTTGATCAGATATGTATTGTTATTTCCACTTCCCATTAACTATAAATCAGGTACGATCCGGGGTGGGTTTTTCGTTTAAATTGACGTGTATTGTTATTTATAAATAATTGTTTTTTAAAACTAAAATAAATATGGTGTTAATTTTTATTTTATTATAAGATGGGCCAACTCTTGACCTCAATCTTGACCGTAAAGGTCAAAGATGAGGTCGACGATGGAGCGAGTTAACCCAGAAAATGCCTATAAAGGCACTGGCACTCCCACGCACCGACGGAACACAACAAGCTGTTTGGCGTCGGACTTCGGTAGGAGGGTGGTCGCGAACCAGACGGCCCTTTACAGAGCCTACCACACCGCATGAGACTATAGGACGACACCTCAGATTCAGAAAAAAAATGAAGTGTCTTTGATGGGATGGATAACTAGGAGGCAGGTCTCATTTCAATGCTGTTAATTCCAGAAATGACTAATTCCCGAAATGATTCCATGACCGTTTCCAAAATGGTTAAATCATTAGCTGATCATAAATCAGAGCTGATCTGGTTCTTATCCCTATTGTGGAATTGTGTTCCAGAGTTGCGAGTATTTTTGCCAAAGTATAAGTTTGAGTAATTTGAGTATTTTTTCACAGATTGGAAGCCAAGAACGTTTTGATCAAAGGTGGAGAATGGAAACTTGGAATTGATGATGAGCCGCTGCCCTTCCAGATTGTCCAGGTCAGTTTTTAATTTTCGACCTTCGACGCTATGTGTGTCTGTCTGTGACACCGTAGCTCTTAAACGGGTAAACCGATTTGTATTTTGTTTGTTTTTATTTAAAAGCAGGTTTTCTAGTGGTTGTTAGTAGCTAAGTTTCATCAAAATCGGTTCAGCTTTTTAAGAAATATTCGAGTTTTAAATGATTTCGGGGGTTTTTCTGCTTTTCAAGTTGTTCGTTATATTAAACGATGCTGAAAAATTACTATTAGGCTGTTTTAGCCCGAATATCAGGCTTGAGTCTCATTTTTCATTTCTTGGACTTCAGGGCATCTGATTTTTAAATCTACGATCGTCGGTCGGCCTATTATTGTCACTACCTGTCACTGTCATTTGTATAGCACAAAACAGAGGTAAGTACTGACATTCGACGCTTCTAAATTTCGGTCGTAGGGCAAAACTTGGTTAATCAGTGATGTTAAAATTTATTTTACAGAAAAATTGCAAAGTCAGAGTAAATTAAATTGCCCACAACAGTAAATGCATAAAAATTTTGCAAAACTGAACTTTTCATAAAATAACATTTTATAATATAACATATGCTACCTAAAACAGAGGACGAATTTAAACTATCACTCAATTACGGCATATCACCGACTAGCCAAGATAGTACAGCAGCTAAAGCACATGAAAACAACGCGATCAAATTTCAAACATGGAAATGACAACGCCGATGGCGAGAAAAGTTTTATCGTGATAGGAGTGGCGTGACGCGCGGGTTTGTCGCGGGCCTTGCTAGCTAAGCAAAGTAGAGAAAAAGCATTTTTTCTTCTTCATTTCTCTCGTAGTCCAGTGACTCTTGCTGATCTGAACCGATCATCGTACAAAGGGGTAGGGAACCTGATTGGTTCCGTGCTTCGGGGGGCACTTTAAGCCGGCGGTCCCGGCTGTTGTTGATTGACTACAGTCGTTAAAACCAAGTCAGAGGCCATTTGGCGGTTTAACAACTCTGATACCAGGGTATGTCAGGTTCACCACATACTTGACTATACCTACACGATAAGAGAAGAAAACCGAGCACTTTACCAATAGTCGTACAATCTAGAGCTCTTTTTAAGTGACATCCTGAATGTCCTATAAAATAAAGATTTTTCTATTCTTTCCAACACAATCTCACTTTATCCTCTTCTCCAGGTCAAGAACATCCTTCGCCATCCATTCTACAAGCGTGGATCCCTTCACTTCGACGCTGCCATCTTGGTTTTGAGCGAGAACCTTCGATTCGCGAAGAACATTTACCCCATCTGTCTTCCAAGGTCTGGAGAGACCCTGGACGCCTTTTACAACGGAGCTGGAGAATGTATCGTTACTGGATGGGGGAAACAAGTGCTGCAAGGTAAGAGCCTTTTGTATTTATTTATTTTTTCATTACAGTGATTCTGTAATTCAATTTGTGAGTCGATGGAATGGAGGCCATTTCATCTGTTCGAGTGGCGAAATTAAGCACTATTTAATTTTCATATACTTGCTGACAACCACACCGATCAGCAGCGCCATTGCCAACCGAACGTAAAGTTGCAAACTACCTGCAACTGAAAATTCAGTTTGGGGTGGCGCCACCGGCCAAAGCAGTCGTCATTAGATGTATAAAATTTTGATATTTCTCAATTTCGCCATCTGAACGGATAAAATAGCGACCATTCCATCGTTACACAACAAAAGTTACAGAATAAAAAACAGCCCCGGATCTTGATTTGTTCCGAGGCGGGACGAAACTGAAAAATGCCGCCCCCCACCGGCCTATGTTTTTATCATCCTAAGTTTCCAGCTACTAGACGCACACTGATATACATAGGCATCCCGAAAAGAACGCTACAACGACTGGCCGTTTTGTTACTTCAAGAACTATTTTATATAACGGAAAAGTAATGAACAGTGGATACATTTTTCACTTTACGCCCATGTGAATGTAGCGAAACGGCCGAGCCACATATTTTGACTAAGGTGTGCAGCAGGGGTCAACAATTAATTTCGCTCGGGGTCCGTTTTAAGAAATGAAATGACCATCGCGGTCCGCACACCATTTTATAGAAAAAAATATTTATAAAAAAATGTAATTACGGAAATAACGAAGGTATTTCGCAATTCTCGAACTCTTTCTCGCTTGCTAGCGAGAATTGACGTCAACAAAGATAATGCGGGGGATGCAATTTTAGTACTCTGTAGTGCAAGTTGCTGTGTTCTCGCGGTCCGCACAAAATGGGTCGACGGTCCGCCATTTGGTGACCCCTTGATCGCAACGACATATTATCTCACGCGGTATCTCGTGGTCACGTGACTGTTTCGACCAATGAGATTACAAGAAAGCGTCACGTGACAACGAGATAACGCGTGAGATAATATGTCGTTGCGATCATCATAGTCCGGCTGGTGTAGAGTTTGTGAAGTTAGGCCTTGTAGAGTTAGAAGCTTGGCTCTATATTAGATCTGATAACTTTTTGACAGTGCGAGTCATATGGTCTCGTCTTGGCAACATTTTATATGAAAATGTTTTTGGTGGGATAATTTTTACTGGGGTTACTTTGTTTATAAGGAATGTATCATGAATTTGAGATCTATAGTAATCAATTTTTAGTGCCGACACAAAAAGAGGGGTGTTATAAGCTTGACAGTTATGCTGTCTGTGGCACGTAGCTCTTAAACGGGTGAACCGATTTGGACGCCGCTGTTTTTATTGAAAATTAAGTTTCCTAGCGGTGGTTTTATGCTAAGTTTCATTAAAATAGGTTCAGTCGTTTAAGGCGACTACAGCACCTAAATTACGACTTTATGATGTGTAGATAAGCATGACGCACTGCATTAAATCGAAGAAAAACACTACTACGGTAATATTCAGGACATAAACTACATAAGTAGTTTGCTGAAAACATGATTCAGCACTTTTGGTTCGATAGAAAAAGCTCACAAAATCACCTCTAAATACCAATATTGTGTATCTTTTAAGCTGTAAAAAGATAGTAAAATGCACACAGGAACTTGAATTTGCTATCAAAATGTTCGTAATTGAACAATCGCGATAATTAGTTAACGCATTTTTCGATTTAAGCTGTCACCTTTCCATAAATCTAATTTTTCTAACTTACGAACATGTTTTTACGCACGCACGCTTTTATAGTCCGTAAACTTCGTGTATCGACACTGTTCGCACTGCCGGCCCAGGCCTGTTGAGAGACGGAGATGGCACTATTCCTATGTGTGCTGCCTTTATCGGGTGCTGTAGTCGCCTTAAGAGACATTCGAGTTTGAAGTGAAAATAAGGAATCACCCACTGGCCATGTAAAAAAAAATATTATGACACTCGACAACAGACTTATGACAAATGATGATGGCATAATAACACTAATCGTGGTCAGGGTTTTGTGTTACAAGAAAATAAACATAAAACCAATAAAAAAACACAACAAATCCTTGCAAATTCGGCCAAAGATGAAATTTTCGCATTGACTTCTCACCTCTTGCTCAAATAAATTAATAAAATTGATTAGCTGTGAACTGCGGGTTAGAATTACCTAATAATGGGTAAATATCTGAATATGGGTAAAGATGAATCAGAGGTGACAACATTTAGGGAAATGATGACAAATATGCTAACTTGCCTAATGTAAAAATGAAAGTCTGGTTGCTAAATGGAGACACTAGATTTGGGTAACATTTTTTGGGGCTTCTCTTTACTAAACCCAATAAATATATATGTGTACTAGCTGATGCCCGCAACTTCGTTTGCGTGTTAATTTTTTTTGTACAGAGTACACAGATTGAAAACATCTATCTTACGTGATTTAGATTTTTACATACAAAAGTTTTTTCCCACTAACTCCCGTTACCGTGGGAATTTTGCAATATCCTGTTGCAATTAAGCTTTAAAAGTACCTGCATGCCAAATTTCAAGCGTCTAACTTAAGCAGTTTAGATTTTTCATACAAAAGGATTTTCCCGCTAAATCCCGTTCCCGTGGGAATTTCGGGAATTCCTTTCTTAGTGCACCTCTACGGTACCTAAGCTACGTCCCTTCCAAATTTCAAGTGCCTACGTTTAGCCGTTTAGGCTGTGCGTTGATATGTCAGTCAGTCAGTCAGTCAGTTTCTCCTTTTATATATTTAAGATTAGATATGTTTATCTGTTTGTCTGTGTATCTGTGTTTTGTATATCTGTCTGTGGCATTGTAGCTCGTAAATAAATGTATGGATTTCATTGTGGTTTTTTTGGTTGAAAGTTGATTTTTTCTTCTTATCGTGTAGGTATAGTGAAGTGTGTGGCGAACTTGGCTAACCCTGGTGTCAGAGTTTTCAAACGGCACAATGGCCTCTGACTTGGTTTTAACGACTGTAGTCAATCGACAACAGCCGGGACCGACAGTTTAACGTGCCCTCCGAAGCATGGAAACGCTCGTGATAAATTGCCACTTTGGTCACCCATCAGGTTCCCTGCCTCTGTGTACGTTGCTTAGCCTCACTGATCGGTTGAGATCAGCGAGTGCCACTGGGCTACGAGTGCCTCTAAAGTTGACGTACCTAATCGAGATAGTTCTTTGCTACATTTGATCAAAATTGGTTCAGCCATTTAAGAGTTACAAGCAATAAGTACTTTTAAAACACCACTTAAACGATCTCTTAAACTGGCTTAGGTCATTTTTTGTTATTTAATTATCACTTTTAGAAAAGGCAAATGAATTTATGATCATACAGCCATTTATATTAGTTTTATTTTTGTGTGATAAGATAACGTCGTGGTTGAACAAAATTTTTAATTTTAAAGATATTTGGTATTTTTTTAACGTTTTGTACCTAGATGGGTTACATTTTATTCGCATATTTTTTTCTTCTTAATTTTCTTTGGCACAGTTAATGTAACATATTTTATACTGTCGTACCTAATGAATCTAATAATTTTTAAGCATAACAGTCTGTGGTTAGGTAAGGTTAGGTTAGGCTATTAAAATTATGCGAAAACAGTTATGCGTTTAGTTGTTATGGTAAAATATCATTAGTCATAAAAACGTTATGCCTAATAATAATATTATAACAAAAGTTGTTATGCGACTAAATATAGGTACATCCATTGTAAATCGGTACGATATTAGTATCATTTTAAGAATGTCAAGACTCTGTGTCACTGTCGCACGAGAGTGTCAAAGAAAGGGAGAGTTTAAAGAGAATTTATCGAGATGCGAGCGAAACCGGGTCAATGCCAATGAGTAGCGATAGCAAAAACATTTTTAACAAAAAAATTAAAACTTTTATCCCTACTAGTATTATAAATGCGAAAGTTACTCTGTCTGTCTGTCCGTGTTACGCTTCCACGCCTAAAATAGACGGCCGGTTTGGTCGAGTGGTAGTGGTTCTGCCTCTTGAACGACGGGTCCTGAGTTCGATTCCCAGTCGGGGCAAATATTTGTGTAAAAAGCAGATGTTTGTTTTCTGATCATGGGTGTTTGTGTTTGTCTTTATGTACGTTCCAAGGGGATATCGATCGGTGAGTTTGTTGACACTAATATTATAAAGGCGAAAGTTTGTCAAGGATGTTTGTAACTGTTTCACGCAAAAACTAATGAACAGATTTTAATGAAACCTTGCAGTAATATAACTTAGACATTAGACTAACATATCGCCCACATAATTATCCCGAATTCCTACGGGAACAAAATCCTGGGCGGAAAAACTGCAACGAATAGTTTTGTCGTACAAAATCTCTTACTTAAACATCATTACTATTCCAACTTAACCAAATAGGTAATGTCTGAATACGTAAACCAAGCAGACGATAAATTCATTGCAAAAGAGCTCTTTTTACAAAGTTATAAAGCATATATTTGTACAATAGCTTCGTGTGTTGTTAACTTTAGATAAAACCGGGTTTTATTTGTCTAGTTAAGGTCGAAAGGTTAAGGTCAGCGTTATAAAAGTGGTGATATATTTGACTGGACAATTTAACAGGTTTCTGTAATAGTTACTGCTTAGTAGTCGTTATGACAAACTGCCTCCGTGATGGTGGAAATTCCAGACTGTTTGGTTGACTGTTTAGCAAGCACCTTGCAATTTGCCAGCTGCAAATTCTTCTTAAGCATACTGTAGGAGCTAATAAGTGGTCCCAGGTGTAGTCGATTGAATACAGTCGTTAATAATTTTCCACATTATAAAAACGTATGAGTCACCGACTTCAATCCTAACCTAACAACAGTTCGAAATGTCACTCATTTATTTAGATGATGTTCTGGTTTGTAGTATTTATTGTTGTTGTTGATTTTTTTAAAAGCGTTGAATAATTTTCGATAAAATTTATATGGGACCAGCTCTGAAGTATACTCTTTCGAACAAAAACAAAAGAATTTTGAAAATGGGTTCATAACTGGCGGAGAAATCGGTGAACATACATAAAAAATAAATAAATACATACAGTCGAACATAGAACCTCTTCCTTTTTTGAAGTAGGTAAAAACAAGTCAGAGGCCATTTTGGCGGTTTACTCTGACACCAGGGTTGGTTAAGGCGACTACAGCACCCGATAAAGGCAGCACACATAGGAATAGTGCCATCTCCGTCTCTCAACAGGCCTGGGCCGGCAGTGCGAACAGTGTCGATACACCAAGTTTACGGACTATGAAAGCGTGCGTGCGTAAAAACATGTTCGAAAGTTAGAAAAATGAGATTTATGGAAAGGTAACAGCTTAAATCGAAAAATGCGATAACTACTTAACCTAACCTAACTTATCCTTATTTCAAGCAGGCGTTCCTGAAAGTTTCGTAAATTTATAATTTTAATAACGCAAGCAATTATAATTTCACTAGTGAAACCGTATACACTTATTACGTCAAAACCGTATATTACAATATTACGATTTTTAAAATTTTCCGATGATATGCATAACTCAGAAAATGAGTCATTGGTACATGGCGGCACAGGGAATCTAACTCAGCAATTTTAAAGACAAAACACTATGCCATTTAGCAAAGGTCCTTGCTCAGTCACTGGATCTACATATTATGACCATAGACCCGGATGTCTAAGGTCAATTTAAAAAAAAGAGTTATACTTCACATCATGTTTTTTCCAAGGTTGAGAGACATCTAAATAAAAGACAAATTTGCATACAAAGTGATACGGACAGACGATTTGAATAATTTGCCTGGAATCACTTACCTACGGCCGTGGACATAATGTTTTTTTTTTTATAAATTATTTTCATATACATATTTAACTTTTTATAAAAGTAACACCCTGGTGTCAGATTTCAAGTCGCACAATGGCCTCTGACTTAGTTAACGATGGAATTATATTCTATACGAATTAATGTATAATCTTCTTCATTAATTTTCCGTAAGAATTTAGGGAAATCCTTTCGAGCGGCTAAAGAACGCTGAAGATTTTTTAGTTTTAGTTCAAGTTTAGCTTGTTCCTTTGTCACAGCTTAGCTTTTTACCTTTGGCACAGTATTATTTAAACTTAGTAGAATTCTATCCTTACTAATATTATGAACGCGAACGTTTGTATGTATGGTTGTTTGTTACTCTTCTGGTACGAAGGTAGCTGACACCCTGGTTACATAATTTTCCCGCCCCCACAGGAGGCGCCCTTAGGCCTGTAACTTTTTTTTTTGGGCTAAGATCTCGCCACTTGCTCGGTGAAGATGTAGAGGCCATCAGCGGCCAACAGTGTAGTCATTTAGAAAAAGAAACGGGTTGCACTCCGGGAGTGCAGGCTAATTAATGATGTGCACGCGAGTTGTCGATAAAAAAATTAAAAAAAAATTAAATTGTCAAAATGTTAGGTTTTTATATTATTATTGATTTCAACTCTATATCAGCTGTATATTTGCTCCTGTGAATATGGCAACCTTGCAGATTTACAGTTTGTATATGTTCAAGCGGTCTTGCGGTCTAAGAAGTTTTCACTTCACCCTCCCTCCGTCTTACGAATTTTCGATCAGGTTCACGTGACCCTGACGCGAGTTTAACATTTTTTACACATCTAAAAAGTGCACAACGCCGCAATAGAAGTTTTTACTTTTAAAAAAAACATCATTTTCCCGAATTCCCACGGGAACGAGAAAAAGTAGGATTCGGAGAAAAAGTGAGTTTTTCTATTGTAGATGGTAGATGATGAAGTGGTAGCCGGGCTGAGACAATTTTACACTTATTAGACTTACGCCTTATTTAGTCCCTATCGGGGTAGGCACGGCATCTTGTAGTTCCAGTACCTATTTGACGCCATATTTGACATTCATTCTCAAACATACGCTCACGCCCATAATACCTAATGGGGTAGGCAGAGCATCAGTGCTTCTAGAACCACTAAATAAATAAATAATAAATAAACGCTACACACTCAAAGGCCCACACTAAGGTTTTCCCTTGTGTAGTGGGTCCCTCGGAACACACATAAAGACAAACACAAACACCCATGAACCCATTTGTTATATGTATTGTTTGAGTGCAGTGCCCTACCCGTAACAGGGTTTCATGTTGGAACTACTTTTAGACTGTAAGAACTATTGTAACACATGAAAGCATGAAATAAATAAATAAATAAACAAACATTTGCTTTTCACACAAATGTTAGCCCCGACTGGGGATCGAACCCAGGACCCGTCGATCAAGAGGCAGCGTCACTACCACTCGACCACGCCGGCCGTCAAGATGCCACGTTTGACACACATTGTGAGGGTTATCAGATGGAACAAGTTGCATAATGGTGAGAGGTGGTCAGCCTTTCGCCCATTATACAGCAAAACCCTTACATCTCTCTTACAGACTTTTACTGTATACCCGGGAAGAGTAGGTAGCTGGCACATTCTAAGTTATTCTTTCACTCCCTGGACTGGGAGTATATAGAATTCATTCTCAGAGTAGATAGAGTAGAGGAGAAAAATGAGTAGTAGTGAAAGGTTACATAATTTTCCCGAATTCCCACGGGAACGAATAAAATGAATCAGAGTTTCTTGCCTGTTCTTCTCTGAGGAAGACTGCACCTTTGCGAATAGGCGTAGAGTCAGTAGGGTCAAAAGAACGAATGCGTATGTATGTATTCAAATCGTTTAATGTATGTTTGTATGTATTTCATTGTAATCTTGACTTGTTTTAAGTGACATCCTGAATGTCCTATAAAATAAAGATTTTTCTATTCTATTCTATTCTATGGGTGACGCTAATAGTTAGGAATCGATTACTGTGGTTAAGCATAAAACTGCTTTCTTTGCTATCGGTACTTCGACTGGTTTTGGCATCCGAAGCCTACCACCAACGTAACTTAAACATTGTGTAACGTTACTGAGCTGATATTGATGTATGTATGTCTGTATGTGTGTACTGGGGAAACACGTCGCGTAGGTCATGAGCACGCGTTCGATTCCCGTTCTGGGTCAAAGAAAACTGTTTTAAGGTCAAAAACTTCGGTATACTAACTTTCTTAACTTTATTTTTGTTACAAAAATTAGGCGAATGAACTAGTCAACCACTGATAAATATATTAAATATAAACAAATAAATAATTAGTTAACTTATTCGTACCTTATTTATCACCGGTACCTGACAAATTTAATAAGACCAATTAATAATTCTAAAACAGTTTTTTTGTATTACCCCCAACATTCGATTGTTTATAATTTTTAAACGGCTGAACCAATTTTGATCAATTAAAGCTAAGAACCATTTCGATTACGTCAGATTTTAAACGAATAAAACCGCATCGAAATCGGTCCATCCGATTAGGAGCTACGATGCCACGACAGACACACAGTACACAGACATGTACAAAACCCCTTTTTTTTGGGAAATCGGTGAAAATACATAAACAAAAAAATACATAAATTCGAACATAGAACCTCCTCCTTTTTTGAAGTCGGTTAGCCACCAAGTCATACTTTGGAAAGTAAGTATAAAGTAAGTTTACAGAACCTAAGTTGGTCAAGGCGTTCAAACGATCTTTTAGTATAATATTTTATCCATTTTATCGTAGATTACATTAGTCCTGAGGGTAGACTTAAACGGTAATTTAAATGATTGATGACATAATGATGATCATAAATAGATTTGACATTGTTGCATACGACATGCGCCGGAGATTGATCCCTAACCGTTATTTTATCCATGTACCTTCGACATTAAGGGCCTAACCGCGAAAAAAACTAAAAATTAGACAATGTTCAAAAATGGCTGTATAAACATAGATTCCTTTGCTTTTCCCGAAAAGGATACATTAGGGTCTTTGGCGGGAACTCGGCGTGAGCGGTTGCTTTGTCAATTGAATTTTCGTTTTCTGCGTGAAAAAGTTGTTTTATGTGTAATAATAGTGTATTATGCAGTAAATTGACTAAAATTCGTGTAGTGATGAAAAATTCAAGTGATAACAGTGTTTCTGCTCCGTTTGGTACCGACAAAGATCCTCGCGGTTGTGCTTCTCGCCGCCAGTTTTCGTAAAACAGACGCTATCCGGTTTTACGCAGAACATGAGGAGCTTAGGGCTTAGGTTAAGTTGAAGAAAGAAGATTTTTCATTGAAGACATGGCTGTATGGACATAGTTTCCTTTGCCTTTCCCGAAAGGGATAAATTTAACAAAAAAAAAAGGATAAATTAAACAACAACAAAATGGTTAGTGGTGTTTTGATGTTTTGTGGTAAAGCAGTTATTGCTTAAAACTCTTATATTGCTGAATCAATTTTGATCGAATAAAGCTAAAAACCATCTCGTTTACGTCAGCTTTCAAAAAAAAACCGCATGCAACCGATCCATTCGTTTAGGTGGTACGACGCCACAAACAGACATACAACGTCTTTGTCACACTCTCTCTACCAGCCCATATACGTACCTACCTAGGGGCATGGACCTCCCTTCGAAACGAGAAGGGGATTAGGCCATAGTCCACCACGCTGGCCCAATGCGGGTTGGTGGACCGCTCGTCTTTCGAAAATGAATTTTCTTGGACGGGATGTTTTCCTTCACCGTTGAGCAAGTGATAATTAGAAATCCGTACATAAATCCGAAAAAGCGAATTTAGTGGTACAGGCCCGCACCAGGATTTGAACCCGCGACCTTCGGAGTACAAGTCTGGCTCATTACCAACTGGGCTATCACCGCTCTTTGTCACACTCCTAAGTTTTACATAAAATTCAGTGTTATGAACTTTGTAAGACGACCTCTTTGGCTATCCCGAACGTTGACTATTTTCATCATCATTTTCAGCCCACATCAACCCACTGCTGGGTATAGACCTCTTCATATAGGCCTTTTCACCGTGTGGTGATCGGTTGAGAATAACACCACCCCATCTCTTTCCGTGGGTGTCGTAAGAGGCGACTAAGGAAACACAAATGAGACCTGCCTCCTAGTAATCCATCCCAGGCAACGACACTTCATTTTTTTCTGAATCTGAGGTGTCCTATGGTCTCATGCGGTGTGGTAGGCTCTGTAAAGGGCCGTCTGGTTCGCGACCACCCTCCTACCGAAGTCCGACGCCAAACAGCTTGCTGTGTTCCGTCGGTGCGTGGGAGTACCAGTGCCTTTATAGGCATTTTCTGGGTTAACTCGCTCCATCGTCGAACTCATCTTTGACCTTTATGTTCAAGATTTAGGTCAAGAGTTAACCCATCTTATAATAAAAATTAAAAAAAAATCTTCTGTAGCGCCAATCGTCACGGTTCTGTGCTAACCTCATCCATAGAGATCCCGTCAATTTGACCACATCGTCTCACCATCGGGCTGGTGGTCTGCCCACTGGCCTTGTCGCTCCCCTTGGCCACCATTCTGTGACTGTCTTTGGTCCACCGTCCGTCGTCCCTCCTAGCCACCATTACTAAATAGTTGACCATTATTTTTAATTATGAGATGGGTTAACTCTTGACCCCATTTTGACTAAGGTCATGAGGTCGACGATGGAGCGAGTTAACCCAGAAAATGCCAATTAAGACACTGATACTCCCGCACGCACCGACGGAACACAGTAAGCTGTTTGGCGTTGGACTTCAATAGGAGAGTGGTCGCGAACCAGACGGCCCTTTACAGAGCCTACCACACCGCATGAGACCATAGGACGGCACCTCAGATTCAAAATAAACTTAGGTGTCGTTGCCTAAGATGGATTACTAGGAAGCAGGTCTCATTTGTGTTTCCTTAGTCGCGTCTTATGACACCCACGGAAAGAAATGTGGTGGTGTTACTTTCAACCGATCACCATTACTGTAGCAACAGTCAAACCTCTTTTATTTCTAACAAATATGATGCAATTTTAGCACGTTTCATTGAAAATGCGAGAGGCGTAACTCAGTGTTTGCAATCCTTGATAATATTGACATAATATGTTGACTTAGAATTTGTATAGGTAGCGCGGAGTGTGTAACTCTAAAATTAAAATTTTTGCATCACCCAATATTCATTGCTTATAACTTTTAAAGAGCTGAACCTGCGGTGTGGTAGGCTCTGTAAAGGGCCGTCTGGTTCGCGACCACCCTCCTACCGAAGTCCGACGCCAAACAGCTTGCTGTGTTCCGTCGGTGCGTGGGAGTATCAGTGCCTTTATAGGCATTTTCTGGGTTAACTCGCTCCATCGTCGACCTCATTTTTGACCTTATGGTCAAGATTGAGGTCAAGAGTTAACCCATCTTATAATAGTAAATAATAATAATACCTAGTTTGATGGAATATATCTAAGAATTTTCTCGATTGTATCAGCTTTTGAATAAAAAAAATCCGCATCTAAATAGGTTTCTCTGTTTAGGAGCTACGATGTCACAGACAGACGGATAATCCATGGATGCCATGGTTTGACCATAAGGCGACTACAGCACCTAAATTACGATTTTATGATGCGTAGATAAGCATGACGCACTGCATTAAACCGAAGAAAAAAATACTACGGTAATATTCAGGACATAAACTAGATAGTAGTTTGCTGAAAACATGATTCAGCATTTTTGGTTCGATAGAAAAAGCTCACAAAGTCACCTCTAAATACCAATATTGTGTATCTTTTAAGCTGTAAAAACGATAGTAAAATGCACACAGGAACTTGAATTTGCTATCAAAATGTTCGTGATTGAACACTCTCGATAAGTAGTTAACGCATTTTTCGATTTAAGCTGTTACCTTTCCAGAAATCACATTTTTCTAACTTTCGAACATGTTTTTACGCACGCACGCTTTCATAGTCCGTAAACTTCGTGTATCGACACTGTTCGCACTGCCGGCCCAGGCCTGTTGAGAGACGGAGATAGCACTACTCCTATGTGTGCTGCCTTTATCGGGTGCTGTAGTCGCCTCACATTTCTGTCCTTCGCTGAGCACGTTAAACGGTCAGTCCCTGCTGTTGTCAATGTCAGTTAAACGAAATAATTTCGAGCTGAAGTAACAGACATGGTTCTTAGCTATTTTCGATCAAATTTAATTAAGCCGTTTTTTAAGCGATGAAAATCGGAGGTGATACAAAATATTTAATTTTAGATTTTTCACGTGTTATTTGCAAATTTTAAAAGACATACCTATCTACATTTCCTTACAATGTCATAGGTCATTAAAAAAAGTCGTAAAAAAACATCCAAACGTTTCTACTCATTTAAAATTGATTTAATTTTACATTAACCGTTGACATATGGCCTTCGGTCAAGGGTGACCGAGTCTTTGATGGTATTTATGATTAGTAGAACTATTAATGTTATAAAATAAATCGAAACTAGTTTATTTATAGATTAATTCATTTACAACTTTTAGTTGACTTCAAAGCACCGTTTAATGTCTAGCTAGACTAAGTGCAATTTAATATTGATTTATTAAGTCCTTCAGGGCCCAATAGATATTAGAAAAAACTTTATAGGTCAATCTAAACATAATTTTGCGTATGTAATTTTTTAGAGCAATGTGTTAGCATGAAAATGTTGCTATCAATTTTTGCCAGGCACTATTTTTTTGTTCATTTATTTGATATGAGCATACGTTACACAAGACACTTTATAACAAAACAGTACAAAGAGGGACTTATCTCACAAGCGTATTTCTTCCACTCAACACGTTGAGTGTTTGAGAGGAAGGAGTAGTTGGCAGGTAGCATAAAATGTACAAAAGTATTAGTATAGTATAATACAGGGTGGCCAAATAACAGGTATACACTTTAGTTTTGTAATTTTATTCTATGAAATATAAAATATATCAAGTATTCCTTGTTAAATATAATATTTAGGGCCGGCAGTTAAACATGGAAAATAATGTCAGACAAATGTCCACCTCTAGCAGCATCACAGATGTGAACCCTTTTTATCGCGTTTTTCATCACATTTTCATACATTTCCTGCGTTATCTCAGTGACTGTGTCTCGAATATTTTGTTTTAATTGCTGAAGGTTCATTGGCCTGTTAGCATAGACACGTCCCTTTAGATAGCCCCACAGAAAAAAAGTCAGGAGCTGTTAAATCGGGCGATCTTGGGGGCCAATCAATGTCACCGTTTCTCGAAACTAATCGACCGGGAAACATTCTTTTTAATGTTTCTACAAACGTTTTAATTATTAAAACACGTTGTTCCGTCGTAAAACGCTCCATAATAAATTTGCCGTATCTACACAAAGTAATATTCATGCGACAACTGTCATATTTACCGCCAAAACAAAATGGCGGCAAAAAAAGTTGTATACCTCCAAGTTGGTCACCCTGTACTTAATAAATATTTTATGCCATTCAAAATAGGCTTCTGCTTAGTCACATCGATGTAACTTAGAAACTTCTAATCGTGCTCCTACCGTATATTTATCTTCCTTTTCTCTCTTTTCCAGCTCACCTGGCCGGCGCCATCATGCACAGTCTGAACGTCTCCCTGCTCAACCCTGGAGAATGCCAGGCCAAGCTGCAGTCGGACTACCCTCATCTGCTGGAGAATTACGACCAGGACTCCTGCGCCTGCGGTGTGCCTACCAACCCTACCAACAATATTTGCCGGGTTAGTATCTTAATTATTGTATACTAGCTTTTTCCCGCGGCTTCGCTCGCGCAAAGAACTCTTTTAGTCACCCATTTCATTATTTACCCCTTAGGGAATGATTTTCGAAAAATCGCGAAACACGTGTCCGTTTATTTGCTTGAAGGTATATCCTGACGAAGTTTCGAGTCAAAATGCCCAAATAAATTGTTTTCTCCATACAAACTTAAAACCCCCTTAGGGGTGAAATTTCGAAAAATCCTTTCTTAATGTTTTAATAAAGCATGCTTTAATGCTTTAACAAAGCGTCATAATAAAAGACACCTTTTTGCCGAATTTCTGCTTTCTAGGTTTGAGGGTTTGGACTGGGCATTGATGAGTCAGTGAATCAGGGCCTCCAATTTGATATCTATATATATAAAAATGAATCCCTATTTCCCTTGGTCACGGCATCACGCCTGAACGGCTGGACCGATTTCGCTAATTCTTTTTTTGTTCTGTTCGTTATTATCAGGAGAAGGATCTTATGAAAGAAAAAATTAAGAAAGTTGAAAAAAAAAAGAAAACAGGACAACGTCTGTTGGGTCAGCTAGTATGTATATAAGATTATATTTCGCGTCAGATAGGAACGTAAAACCGGACAAGAGCGTATAGAGCTACGCGTAGTGTAGGGTTCGTAGTTGAAAAACTAAAATTTAATACTTGATCGACTATTTCTCGTAAAGTTGAAAAGCCAATTTAGCTGTAATATATTTCCTTAAAATTTCGTTGCACTGTGAATTTTTTCAGATTTTTATAAGCAACGGTTTAGCTGGCAGTGGGGGACACTTGAGTCTAACAAGAATAGACTCTTTAAAGCTTAAAAAAAATTATTATTTTCGGACAGCAAGATCCATTTGTGTTAGTACAATTACTTAAAACTATTGTTAGTACTTAAATTTGAATAAGTATTTAGTTATTTTAAATAAATGACCGATTAGTAGACAGTCCCCACTCTCGGCAATCTCCTTCAGGACTTTGTTGCTGCTCCCGCGCACTCTGCTCAGCAGTGAGCTGAGCCTTCTTGTGCAGGATAGAGCTGAAACTGTTTACCTCCGCGTGGGTAAACATAGCTGAGGCACTGCAAAAGCGCGGGAGCCGCAACAACGCCCTGAAGGCGTTATCATACTGGACACGTAGGAGCACTGTGCGCTTTCTTCGTTTTTTTGTATAGCTTATAACATTTCTTGTAAAGAAATTTTTAATTTTAGTGTTATGTTTATTTGTTCGACAGGTTGACATCGGCAGTGCGTTGGCCTGTACAACAGACAGTCAACATTGGGTCCTCAGAGGAGTGTACTCTTGGGATTCAGGTTAGTAAGAAGTGAAAGTAGTCAAAGTCAGGTCAAAAATAGATTTATTTCATCGAACATTCAGGATGTTTGTTAAAATACGTCAAAATACTGAAGTGCGTTAGTTTTTCTTTTAATTTGCGCCTATTCGCAAAGGCGCAGTCTTCCTCAGATAAGAATAGGCAAGAATCTCCGAGGGTTGCTCTTTTTAACTCAATATCCTTAGTTTCTAATTTTAATTAACCAAATGAGCTACCGTACTTTGAAAGCAAGCAGCGAAATTCGCGCCGAATATTTTTCTGTCCCCAAAAATTATTTAACGAATCTCCCTCACGCGGGTAAGCGCTTCAAAAATACTAAATTATGGCGCAGTATGAAACGTACAAGAATATTTATCGAATGTTTTTTTACAGGCTGCCAATTAGGAAACCAGCTAGCCGCATTCTACAAATTCGACCTAGAATGGTACGAATGGGCTATCGGCCTCATCGAGTCTGCCAGGTTCGCTCAGTTCAGCTCAGGATCCGCCATCTTGGGCCAGAACCGCTTCGCTCAACCGATTAAGGGGAGTCAAGTATCTGGAGTCAAGGGAGGAGTGAAGGGAGGCGCTTCTGGGTTTGGAGTTAAAGGTAAGATTATACAAAACAGGCAAAGCATTAATGGTTCTAGAATGTACCATGTGGTGATCGGTTGAAAATAAATCACCCCATCTCTTTCCATGGATGGTCATGGCCACTAAGGAAACACAAATGAGACCTGCCTCCTATTAATCTATCTAGACAACGACACTCTAATTTGTTTTGAATCTGAGGTGTCGTCCTATGGTCTCATGCGGTGTGGTAGGCTCTGTAAAGGGCCGTCTGGTTCGTGACCATCCTCCTACCAAAGTCCGACACCAGTCAGCTTGCTATGTTCGGTCGATGCGTAGGAATACCAGTGCCTTAATAGGCATTTTCTGGGTTAACTTGCTGCATCGTCTTCTTCATCTATGACCTTGTTCAAGATTGAAATCAAGAGTTATCCCATCTCATAATAAAAAATAGTAAAAAATATCATTTGGCCTCACATTTGGAATACATTCTGAGAGCATTAAAATGGAACATGGGTGGTAGTGGTGAAAAGTTGTCAGCCTTTCGTCCATGGTTTTACTGTAACCTTTGCATCCCACACTGGCTACAGTAAGAGTATGTCTGGGAAGAGTTAGCACCTGGCACATTCTAAATTTTTCTTTCACAGTAGTGAAAGCAAAAAGCTTATTTCCATGCTGGGCTAAGTCAAGATGGAAGATATACATGAAACGGTGCCAAAATCCCAACAATCTTTCATCTAAAACGCACAAACATTCTCTGCCCCATCATCAAAAAAAGCATGTTACACTAAGTGAAATAAAACCAACAATTATTTTTCCAGGACAATCCACATTCAGTCAATCCAGCTTCGGAACAGGCCAGGCCGCTGGGTTTGGAGCACAAAGGCAAACCGGGTTCGGAGTAGGCCAGGCCGGATTTGGAGCTCAAGGGCAAACCGGGTTCGCAGCACAAGGGCAAGCCGGGCTTGGCGCACAAAGGCAAACCGGGTTCGGAGCAGGCCAGGCCGCGTTTGGAGCACAAAAGCAAACCTTTGGAGCTCAAGGCCAAGCTGGGTTCGGAGCAGGCCAAGCCGGATTTGGAGCACAAAAACAAACCGGGTTTGGAACACAGGGCTTTGGCGGTCAATTCTCCCAAGGCTTCAGCCAGTACAGTACATCCGCGGCCCAATCAAGCAGCGAAGGCTTCGGCGCTCAAGTCAAAGGCCCCATCTCAAACTCATTCAGCGCGTCATACGCCGAAAAGAAAGTCTACCAAACCGAGCCGAAAATCGTCACTTACACGACTAAGCCAGAAATAGTTACTTTCACGACGAAGCCAGAATACTTCACGTTTACAACGAAGCCGAAAATTGTAACTTACACGACGAAACCACAAATTATTAGGTATGAAACTTCAGGTAGTGTAACCAACCCACAATATGTGGCCCCAGGAGTTACTGTAAACCCAAGCTTTGGTGATGTGGTAGGGGCCCATTCGCATACTTCTGAATGCAAATGTTTAGAAGGCAAAAAGTAATTTTTTTCAGCGAGAAATTGTTTTGACAGTTCGCCATTTTATTTTTTTATTGGAGGTTATGAACTGAAAGTGTTTTTTTTTAATTCATCGAAATAAACTATTGAATAATGCTAATATGGAAAATGTAAGATGAGTGCTTGGCTTATTTTTTGAATCTATATTGTGATTGCTAAAATATGTTATATCTAAGTAATAAATAACTTATAACTACAAAATAATAATAATGGCAAAACACACCAATTATAATCCACTCCAGTCAAACTGTCCTATGATTACAAACCAACAATGCTGTAGAAAAAATCAATTCACTATCTTATTCTCATAGAAAATCATTAATATTGACGGAAATAATAATTTTATAAAACCAACTTAATTTAGCGTCCCGTTCAATGCAAATAAATTTTTAATATATGCAGAACTAGTTTCGTGTACGCAAAATAACTTTGTTTTCATAGGACAATTATTTTGGAATGGACATTGTTACAGTAAATCTTTCAAGTTGTATGATTTCTTTGAAGGCGAACTGTTTCAATTTTTTTTTTCATTTTGAAATAAATAATTGGTTAACGATATTAATGTGCCATAAAAATCTTTTTTTTTTAACTTTAAATCAAAATCAGTACAAAAATACTCCAGTTCCTAAAAAAAAGTTTCCGCAAAAAAAATGTTTTCGGAATATTTCAGAACTGTTGTGGATGTTTTGTGTATTTTATATTTATAAAAAATGAAGCATCTTGTAAATAGATAGGTTACATTATCATCTTTTTATTTTATTAAAAATATTCTCCTTTTTTTTAAATACTTTAAAAAATATTTTATGTAGTTTTTGAGATTCGAAACTGCCATTATGATTTTTTTTATTGGAATTTCTTAGTTACTCCCCCCTTTATAAATTAATAATAAGTATATTCTATGTACTTTAATACTATTTAATAATAAATAGCGCAAATACGTTTGTTTGTAAGAAAATTTTACCTCAAAAATTAAAATTTTGACCGTTTCGAAAAATTCGAAATGGTCGACTTTTTAATAAAATCGGTCCAATGATAGAATTAAGTTTTTCTTTTATATATTTAAAATTGAAGTACGCAATAATTAAGTATTTAGTCAATATTTTTATGTATTGAAAATCTGTAATTGTTAAAATTAGTATTAATTATCGAAATACAATGGAGGTACTTTATAAAAAAAATGTTTGCTTTATTATCCCTACACCTATTGAAATAACTAAAGAATTTTTAAGAAGATTAGAAGAAATGATTAATTTTATTTTTCTCCGCTTGGCTTGATGAAATCATCAAATCACGATAGCTCAGTTGATAAGAGCACCAGGAGATCTAATCCAGGGGTAGTGGATTCAAGTCCATGTGCCGAATATTTTTCTTTCCCTAATATTATTTTTGAAAAGATTAGAATTTCCTTACAATTTAATTTATTACAACAATACATCATTTCAGTCAACTTACAATACTTAAGGCGACTACAACACCCGATAAAGGCAGCACACATAGGAATAGTGCTATCTCCGTCTCTCAACAGGCCTGGGCCGGCAGTGCGAACAGTGTCGATACACGAAGTTTACGGACTATGAAAGCGTGCGTGCGTAAAAACATGTTCGAAAGTTAGAAAAATCAGATTTATGGAAAGGTGACAGCTTAAATCGAAAAAAGGCGTCAACTACTTATCGAGAGTGTTCAATCACGAACATTTTGATAGCAAATTCAAGTTCCTGTATGCATTTTACTATGGTTTTTACAGCTTAAAAGATACAAATATTGGGTATTTAGAGGTGACTTTGTGAGCTTTTTCTATCGAACCAAAAGTGCTGAATCATGTTTTCAGCAAACTACTTATCTAGTTTATATCCTGAATATTACCGTAGTATTTTTTTTCTTCGATTCAATGCAGTGCGTCATGCTTATCTATGCATCATAAAATCGTAATTTAGGTGCTGTAGTCGCCTTAACAAAATAAGATGAAATCTAGTCCGCCCCTAACCGTAACAATTGGATTCAGAAAGAACCTTAGTTTTTACCCATTTCAAAAACGAAGGAAGTTCTCAATTTGACTGTATTTATGTTTGTTGCGTAACGTGGTAACTTCGCCAATTGTAAGCTGATTTTCAATTTTTTTTTGTTTGGAAGAGTATACTAAGTTTTATCCCATATTAATTTTTATCGAAATTTATTCCTTTCGGCGTATTGTTTAAAAAAAAATAAACAAAAACAAAATCACAAATCTTCTACATATTATAACGAGGTAAGATTTGATTGTTTGTTTGTATTGAACAGGCTCCGAAACTACTGGACCGATTTGAAAAATTCTGTCACCATTAGAATCCTACATTATCCATAGGGTACATGATTTTCCCGAATTCCCACGGGAACGGAGTCCCAAGCGGAATGCTAGTACTTTATATACATATCAACGCGGTCTAAGGATATTGCACGATTTTTCACACAAAAGTGGTCTGTTTGAGAAGCTATAAAAGCATACTCGAGATACATGGAGGGCTATAATTTTCAGACGAGCAAGTGCTAGACCTGAATTTTCAATTTGATGAAAATGAAAAAAAAATGCGTGAATTCGACCATTTGCATACAAAAAGCAGACAAAAAGCGTATTTTCATTTTCGTTTCCGTCACGTTTTCACTAATTTCAAGTAAAACAAAATTTATTGACTAGAATTGAAAATTCAGGTTTAGCACTTGCTCGTCTGAAAATTATAGCGCTCCATATATCTCGAGTATGCTATTATAGCTTCTCAAACAGACCTCTTTTGTATGAAAACTCGTTCAATATCCCTAGACCGTGTTGATGTGTGTATATTGATGACGTTTTTGTTTGTGGTTTCTGCTTATAGGCATTTTTGAGATTGAAGTCAGTTGATGCTTAAGGCGACTACAGCACCTAAATTACGATTTTATGATGCATAGATAAGCATGACGCACTGCATTGAATCGAAGAAAAAAAATACTACGGTAATATTCAGGACATAAACTAGATAAGTAGTTTGCTGAAAACATGATTCAGCACTTTTGGTTCGATAGAAAAAGCTCACAAAGTCACCTCTAAATATTAATATTGTGTATCTTTTAAGCTGTAAAAACGATAGTAACATGCACACAGGAACTTGAATTTGCTATCAAAATGTTCGTTATTGAATACTCTCGATAAGTAGTTGACGCATTTTTCGATTTAAGCTATTTCCATAAATCTAATTTTTCTAACTTTCGAACATGTTTTTACGCACGCACGCTTTCATAGTCCGTAATCTTCGTGTATCGACACTGTTCGCACTGCCGGCCCAGGCCTGTTCAGAGACGGAGATGACACTATTCCTATGTGTGCTGCCTTTATCGGGTGCTGTAGTCGCCTTAAGTTTTTAATGCGCGGTTGATATATCGGACGCGGTTTCGCGTTACATGCTTGGCAACATAGTATGTAAATAACAAAAACTCCTTAATTTGACGTTTCCGAAAAAAATAATTACTCAGCCGATCTTAGGTACTAATAGTAATAATAATAAATAATAAAATTGTTTATTTAGTAAAAAGTTCATACATACAAGGTATTTCAAAAAAACCCAAAAAAAAAGATAATTCAAAATTAATTATAATTTAGCTTATTGCGCAGCTCTATTACAAATATGACAAGTATGTCATATTAATTATATGAAACTTTCATTTTGTAGATGTCAAACCGTGCAACTGATTAATAGAGTTGCGACTATTTCACTTTTAAAATTAAATTTTGGAATTATTTTTTTTGGGTTTTTTTGAAACACCTTGTATAATATTGTGGATAGATTCCTGTATAGAGTAAACCAAATAGTTTAGGGTCGCCTACCTTAACCTTATAGTATTACGTTCCTACGTTGTTTTACGTACTTGCGTTCGTTAAGACGTTTATTACGATAAATTGATAACTTATTAGACATTTGCTCCAAATAATAAGCCATTAAAATTTATCTAAATATTGTTAAACTAGCTTTCCGCCCAAGGTTCCGCCCTCGTGGACTACAGGTTATACCGTGCCCAACTGTGGGATAAAATGTAGCCTATGTCCTTTCCTAGGCTCTAATCTATCTCTGTACAAAATTTCATCAAAATCGGTTACTTTCAGACGACAGAGTTACTTTCACGTTTATAATATTACTAGCTGATGCCCGCAACTTCGTTTGCGTGTTAATTTTTTTTTGCACAGAGTACACAGATTGAAAACATCTATCTTACGTGATTTAGATTTTTACATACAAAAGTTTTTTCCCGCTAACTCCCGTTCCCGTGGGAATTTTGCAATATCCTGTTGCAACTAAGCTTTAAGTTTACTAAAGTTGATCGAAGACTAAGGTACCTGCATGCCAAATTTCAAGCGTCTAACTTAAGCGGTTTAGATTTTTCATACAAAAGGATTTTCCCCCTAATTCCCGTTCCCGTGGGAATTTCGGAAATTCCTTTCTTAGTGCACCTCTACGGTACCTAAGCTACGTCCTTTCCAAATTCCAAGTGCCTACGTTTTGCCGTTTAGGCTGTGCGTTGATATGTCAGTCAGTCAGTCAGTCAGTCAGTCAGTTTCTCCTTTTATATATTTAGATAAAGTAAGTAAGGATAAGGATTGCTCAATCAGCTGCCCTAGCATACACAATAAGACTTCTCTCTCGTGTAAGCATAGGCTTGCGAATCAACTTAAGGAAAATAGACCCTATTTGGATTTTTTCTTTTTAATTGCTGTCCACTTGCGGTCGGTCTTTAGACCAGTAAGTTTGAACGTGTTTACCAAAGCTAAACCGCTCACGCTTCCTTTGTATTCAGCCCAGCCCCCCCTTGCGGTAAGTTTAAACGTGTTTACCAAAGCTAAACCGCTCACGCTTCCTTTGTATTCAGCCCAGCCCCCCCTTGCGGTAAGTTTGAACGTGTTTACCAAAACTAAACCGTCCTCGTTTTCTTTGTATACAGCCCAGCCCTCCCCTTGCGGTAAGTTTGAACGTGTTTAGCCCATCCCCCCCTTGCGGTAAGTTTGAACTTGTTTACCAAAGCTAAACCGCTCATGTTTCCTTTATATTCAGCCCAGCCCTCCCCTTGCGGTAAGTTTGAACGTGCTTACCAAAGCTAAACCGCTCACGTTTCCTTTGTATTCAGCCCAGCCCGCCGATCGCTCTTAGTTTAAAAGTGTTTACAAAAGCTAAACCACTCACGCTTCCTTTGTATTCAGCCCAGCCCTCCCCTTGCGGTAAGTTTGAACGTGTTTGCCAAAGCTAAACCGGGGGGAAAATATCGGGGGGCTGATTTGCTGCCGTGTGAATATTGCTTAACGTCACCGATCGATTCATAACAGTGAGCGTGGCCTGCCAATACTATTAATTTTTATTTATTAAATTTTAGGTATATCTAAGAATTTATCCAAGAATTATAAGTTGATAAAAAGCCACTATTTTATACTCCTTACTTTTTAAGATAAGGCTCGAGGAAAAGTATATAAATAAAATAATGACATACATACAAATTATACAGGCTATAAGAGACAGTTTAGCAAAAGCTATCATCATATTCAAATGATCTTCTGATGGAATTTTCCTCGAGATTTTTTTTTACTTTACGTTTTTTTAAATATTTACTGCTAAATGATATTCAATTTTAGATAATGAAAACAGTAATGATAAAAATAAATAAACGCTACGTACACTCAGGCCCACACTTAGGTTTTCTTTTGTGCCGTCCCTGAGAACAAACATGTAAAAAACATTTTATGTAAAAAACATCTGCTTTTTACATAAATATTTGCCCCAATTTTCTGAATTATAATTCAGGTTTAGCACTTGCTCATTTAAGGCCAGTATTGCAGGAGACTCAAGTATTGCTCTATACTTAAGTATTGATTGTCTCTTTCTTTCACTATCAAAATGACAAAGTTGACTGCTACTTAAGTATAGAACAGAGTCTGCGTCGCGATCTGTAATCCGGACGTAAAAATGTTATCCCTCCATGTTTTTTATTATTATTATAAGATGGGTTAACTCTTGACCTCAATCTTGACCATAAAGGTCAAAGATGAGGTCGACGATGGAGCGAGTTAACCCAGAAAATGCCTATAAAGGCACTGGTACTCCCACGCACCGAAGGAACACAGCAAGCTGTTTGGCGTCGGACTTCGGTAGGAGGGTGGTCGCGAACCAGACGGCCCTTTACAGAGCCTACCACACCGCATGAGACCATAGGACGACACCTCAGATTCAGAAAAAAAATGAGGTGTCGTTGCCTGGGATGGATCACTAGAAGGCAGGTCTCATTTGTGTTTCCTTAGTCGCCTCTTACGAAACCCACGGAAAGAGATGGGGTGGTGTTATTCTCAACCGATCACCACACGGCATGTGTCTCGAGTATGCTTTTATAGCTTCTCAAAAAGACTTCTTTTGTATGAAAAGTCGTGCAATATCCCTAGACCGTGTTTGTGTGTGTATGACGTGTATTTGCTAAGTGGTCCCTTACACTTTGTACTTATTAATAAGATTTATGTTTATTAAGTGAGTGATTTGTGACAAGCACGTTTTAAAAGGTCTAAAGTTATTGGGTCAAACGCCGGTTAATTAGGAGATATTTTAGCACATAATAGCCTCTTTTTCTTTTAGTGTTCTCTGTTTGGTACCTCTGTGTGGTACAAAAGAGAATTAAATTTTGCACCAACTTCATCGTATAGAACTTTCAAGATTCTCGAATGAATGAATGAATGAATAAATTCTTTATTGCACACATAAACAAAAACAGAAGGGAAAATTTACATTAGTGCAAAAGGCGGCCTTATCACTAAAAGTGATCTCTTCCAGACAACCCTTAGGCTGAAAGGAACCATTTTAAAAAGACTGAAGCGTAGTGCGCAGATCAAGTAATAGATAAGTAATAAAAATATAAAAGTTTTAGGTAAAATAAATATAAACAAAATAAATAAATGTAAAGTACATAAATAATACATAAATACATATGCAAGCATAAACATATACAAAATTAATTATCAGTTGCAAGTTTTAGATTTTTTAAGTGCTCACGAAGCTTGTGTTTGAAAATAGTGAGAGATTTAGAGTGACGGACATCAGACGGCAGCTCATTCCATAGGCTTGTAGATTTTAAAGTAAAAGAATCCTTGTAGTACCCAGACCGAGAAAGGGGCACCAGGAGAATATTATCATTCTTTGAGCGCAGTTCACGAGTGTGACCAGTACCGAGGTACTCAAAACGTTCCTTTAAATAGGGAGGGGAGCGCGGATCATACAGAACCTTAACTTAACTGCCATGAATTTGGTTCACAATTTTTACGATTCTAATAAGTAGTTAGGTTCTTCGTTACCCCCAAAAAATAGCTGATTTTCCCCCGCAGGGGTAAGGAGTTAGGGACCCAGGCTCTAGAGAATTTGTGCTATTAGGTTTCTAGTAGGTTCTTTAAAAAAATTTATCAAGACACTTTTTTTTGCGTTCGGGCTTCGATCAAATATAAAAAAGTTTTTTTTATACTTGATCAAAGCGTTCGGGAGTTAAAGTCCTTTTTTTAATGTTGCATGATCCCTGACTTCATAGCTCATTACTTTTTTCTCGCTGCTGATATTTTGGAGCTGGAGCGAGTTAACCCAGAAAATGCCTACAAAGGCAATGGTACTCCCACGCACCGACGGTACACAGCAAGCTGTTTGGCGTCGGACTTCGGCAGGAGGGTGGTCGCGAACCAGACGGCCCTTTACAGAGCCTACCACACCGCATGAGACCATAGGACGACACCTCAGATTCAGAAAAAAATGAAGTGTCGTTGCCTGGGATGGATTAATAGGAGGCAGGTCTCATTTGTGTTTCCTTAGTCGCCTCTTACGACACCCATGGAAAGAGATGGGGTGGTGTTATTCTCAACCGATCACCACACGGTACTTAAAGTTTAAATTAGTGGTAATCGCCATCAGTAGGCCTGCGCCTTTATTGATAACATAAAGTTATGCGTCCAATCAAATAGATTAACAAAACACAAACGTGCCGCTCAACGTGTCTGTAATATCACTGTGTATTGTTTATAATATAATACAACTCAATTACCTACTAAATACAGTGGTTGTACTCCTAAATGAGGCCCTGTCCACTTATCCAGGGTTCACTTGCGATAATTTGACCTCAAAACGTGACTGTATCGGCGCAAACGCTTTTAGATACAACGTTACGAAAGCCTGTTATCATTATCAAATAACTCTTAAACTAAATTTTTTATTTCACAAAAATCTCCGACATTCTTTTTTTTATAACGAATGGGTTTGCTCTTCACCACAATCTAGCCCAAGGGCGAAGATATGGTCGAGTACCAAGCTCACCCAGAAGATGCCTATTCACTCGAACTTTTTAGAGATCCGGGTTATATGAGCCCGGAAATACAGACGCAGGCAGAGAATTACATTCCTTAGCGGTGCGCAGTATAAAAGATGAAGAGAATCGCTCAGTACGGATCCGAGGGATTTCGACAAGGTAAGGATGCCACCCCGCAGTGCGTCTGGATGTCCGGTAGAAGAAAGGGGCAGGCAGAATGAACTGGTGCAACTTATGAGCACACTCCCTGAAGTAAATCTTGTAATAAAAACAGATGCAAGCTACTTTGCGTCTATGAGCTGGGCTTTGGAGTTAATTTTTTTACCAATTTTTTTTCACCAATAAGCCTTCTGTCACTACGGTCCACCAATCCCAGAGCGGTTAGTTGATGGTTGACCAAACCATCGAACCATTTTAGGTTAAAACCCCTTCCTCTTACTAAAAATAATCCGTGTGGTGATCGGTTGAGAATAACACCACCCCATCTCTTTCCGTGGGTGTCGTAAGAGACGACTAAGGAAAGAAAAATGAAACCTGCCTCTTAGTAATCCATCCCAGGCAACGCCCCTTCATTTTTTCCTGAATCTGAGGTGTCGTCCTATGGTCTCATGCGGTGTGGTAGGCTCTGTAAAGGGCCGTCTGGTTCGCGACCACCCTCCTACCGAAGTCCGACGCCAAACAGCTTGCTGTGTTCCGTCGATGCGTGGGAGTACGAGTGCTGTGCCTTTATAAGCATTTTCTGGGTTAACTCACTCCATCGTAGACCACATCTAAAACCTTTTGGTCAAGATTGAGGTCAAGAGTTAACCCATCTTATAATAAAATAAATAAAATCACCGTCAACCGTCAAAATGGCCACGCTCGCTTAGCAGTTCTGCCGCAGAGGCTCAACAACAGCATCTATTCCAGTCTGCACGTCGTGGCACGAATGCACAAACCCCTCCATTCATGCTACGTTTTATGAACGTAATGGATCGAGTGATTTGGCATACGTATCACCTCCTACAGGCGATCTAGATACCGCAGCGGCCAGTGGTCGGCGGGGCACCATAAGATAGGGTCTGTAACTGTATGGGGCTGTTGCAGCAGGATGTGGAGTGGATAGGAGAGGGAGTTGACAAGAAGGGTTAGGCCGGACCGCCCCCATTCCGTACCGCCCCTGTCCGGATCGCCCTCAGAAGTCTTTTAAAAGTTTTGAATAAATGTACAGTCAGAAACATAATTGTTTCTTTATGTAGATATTTTATATTATGAGTACTTGTAAATAAAATTTAAACTGTAATATTATAGTATTATTTTATTATTGATTGCCAAAACTAGTCCATGGTAGCAGTAAAGAGGTAGCTCGTTCTAACTATTGTATTATGTTTACCTGAAGATAAAAAGGTTCTTCTAAACAATTAGACACAGTAAGGCTTGCCATATCCATTTTTTACCTTTTACCTGAGTTCTTGATAATAAAACACAGTCCATCTCTTTCGCACACGATTGAATATTACAATTTTTGCAATGATACAAGTAATAAGAAAGTTCAGTCAGTTAGTATGTCATAATATCTCACTATGTCGAGTGAAGGTCCATGTGTCATGGGCTATATCGTAATTATGAATTTATAACAAATCAAAATGGAGGACGAAAATTATTACATGCTGGACATTCATATGTTTTTCAAAGAAATAACAAATTTTCCAGTGTGTGGGTGTGTCATAATAAAAGACGTAAAAAGTATTCTGGATTTGTAAAATTAGTGTCTGAAAGTGATCATGTGCGACTTCAGAAGGTACAGTGACTGCGAACCAAACTTTGGCTAAAATGAATTGCACGCTGTGATGGACAAAATAAATACAGAAGTTAGGTACTTCAAATTTTAACTCAATTAAGAAAATGTTTGAAATACGTACTAAATAACTAAAAGAAAAAGGTTTTAGTGAAAATTCCTGAGGTTTTAGTGAGAATTCCTTCATTCAAAGACATTAAAAACACTTTATATAGTTACCGCAACAAAACTTTGAAAGTGCCAAAAACACTTACGAGTAGAAAAAGTTGTTACCATACACTTCGATGTTGGGTACGAAATTACACTAAATATTATGCCCATGTTTTACATACTTCTCGTTAATAAAGAGAAAAATACATACGAGACAAATGTTTGGAAAAATAAAAGAAGCTCTGCCGGACTTCAATCCCGTGAAATTTATACTGGATTTTGAAATGGTTATATATTATAATCCATACTAATATTATGAATTCGAAAGTAACTCTGTCTGCCTGTCTGTCAGTCTTTCACGCCTAAACTACTGAACCGATTTTGATGAAATTTGGTACAGAGATATTAGAGCCTGGGAAAGGTCATAGGCTACATTTTATCCCATAGTTGGGCACGATGTAACCTGTAGTCCTCGCGGGCGGAAAGCTAGTGCTATATATTTTTGAGATTGATTATAATAATAGAAAAAAAAAGTATTATTTTTTTATGTTTATTGATGATTTTGCATGCTAGTTATTATTAAATTACAAAATAACTATGATTGAAATGTTTATTATATTTCATATTTTTCAATTACTATTTTTATTGCATTTGTTGATTTTTTTAAATGATTTATTCTTTATTGAGACTGATATGTTAATTGATGATTTTTGTGTTAAGTCATTATATCAAGGTAATTATGATTGAAATGTTTTTATTTTATTTTATGACATCTAAGTATCAACAAATATTAAAATCCTGAAATTTATACTTTGTTTCACTTGTCATCATCCTCCTAAATTAATTACTGTATACAATTTCAGACTTCATATGTTCTCAATATACTATTTAAGGCATTTACATAATATTTTATAATAAATCTGGTGCTAACTGTACTTGCTCAAACTGACAAAAAACGACTGAGGGCGGTCCGGACAGGGGCGATACGGAATGGGGGCGGTCCGGCCTAACCCGACAAGAATACTAGCATCGAACCAACGTAGGGAGGATAGATACTATACTTGGTGTGTACCTAATATATGCAGGTAGGATTGAAGCTGCAGTGATGTGGGTCCTCTTCCTCAACTGTTTGTTTATTTTTGTGTGCAGCTACGTTTACCGGATAGGTTGTTCTTGTTTGTAGAGTAGTTAGCCTGGTTTTCACACAAGACGCAAGCATTTGCTGGCAGCTTCCGTTACATGGCTACAAAGTGCTGGAACAATATACCCCCCCCCCCCTCTGCGGCTTCTTAGGTCTAAGGAGTATTTTAGAATTAAGATATAGGACGTTCCTTCTGGAGAAGCAAAAACTGGGTATTCCAGACACTTACTATGTAACGCTTTTTAAATCCTGACAAAACTTTTGTGCTACAGTCAACTATTAATACGCAATATCATACCTACACACATAACTCACATATTTATCCCCTGTTATACATATTATACATTACATTGTACATTCTCTTTTTTTAGTGTTTATCTTCGCTGCTGAGCACTCGTGACTGACGTTAATGAGGTTATAGCAGAATACCAGTGTTTTGTCCTTTGGACAAAGCATAAGCTGAGCTATGGCCTTTTTGTTGCATTCTGACACACACACAACACTAGAATAACTCTGTAACCTTTAATGTGTATTTGTACTTCTGACTGTTTTGAATGTTGTGTGTGTGTTTTAAAGCAATGAATAAATTCTTTGTCTGTCTGTCTTCGTCTAGGTACCTTATCCTCCGTTGGTGTAAAACGTTCATATTACGTATGGTTGCCTTCCTGTCGCTCTTAAGATGCGTTCCCTTCGTTTGAAATATTCATCAATAAAAAAAAACACAGGCATATAAATCACAATAGGCAACCCTTCCTGTTACTAAAAATCACTTACTTTTTTTCAGGATATTTTCTTTTAATCTTTTTTAATTCTGGAATATTTAACAACATGATAAACTTGTCCAGATCGACCGATAAAAACCAATAAACATAATATGTCACTACATCCTGTTGGGGGGTTGTTGAGGGAGAGGTCCTTGTGATATTTGGTAATTTTTTAGATTTTTTGTTATGAAAAAGGTTAACTCTTGACCTCAATCTTGACCAAGGACATAAAATGAGGTTGATGATGGAGCAAGTTAATCCAGAAAATGTCTATTAAGGCACTGGTACTCCCACGCACCTGTTTGGCGTCGAACTTCGGTAGGAGGGTGGTCACAAATCAGAAAACCCTTTACAGAGCCAACCACACCGCATGAGACCATAGGACGACCTCAGATTCAGAACAAATTGAGGTGTCGTTGCCTAAGATGGATTGATAGAAGGCAAGTCTCATTGTGTTTCCTTGTCGCCTCTTACGACACCCACGGACAGAGATGGGGTGGAGTTATTCTGAAGCGATAACGACATGGCAGAAAGAAAGCCCTTCCTCCCGCTGTCAAGCCCAACGCGATTATTGGACGATTCCTTAGAAAATTCGTAGTCCTTTCAAAGTCAGGGCATTGAAATAGATTATAAATTAATTAAAAACAGACGAGACAATCAACTACACCTAATAGTCTATGCTAGATAATTTAAGGTGTCACTAGGCTATTAATTAATTAAGCTACAAAATAGAGATTACAATGAGTTTACTTATTATCGCACAATGTCCACCCAATTTGAAAGGTTGAGTGTAAGAGACAGTTTAGAAAAAACTAAAACCCTGAACTCAGATTATCATTCTGAATTATATCACAGTGGAATTTTTCTTAAGTAAATTTTCAAATTTATTTGTCATGTTTTTAATAATTTCTGCTTTATACTTAAACTGTTTATTCTAAAACACTCAATTTAAAAAAAAAGGTAACAGATTAATTCACGAAAACCAGCAATGTACATCGCATTCTCACAGCGACGCGGCGCAGGGAGACGGAGCGCGGGGCGCTGTTTCGCGGTACATTGCGTAGCGCCAAAGTAGGTAATTAACGAAAACTCCTTAACATGTCGTTTCCGGGAAAAAATTATAACTTGTAGTTGATGATAGTTATGGAAAGATTTTTTTATTATTTTTTATTATAAGATGGGTTAACTCTTGACCTCAATCTTGACCAAGGTCTTAGATGAGGTTGACGATGGAGCGAGTTAACACAGAAAATGCCAATTAAGGCCCTGGTACTCCTATGCACCGACGGATCACAGCAAGCTGTTTGGCGTCAGACTTCGGTAGGAGGGAGATTCAACGATTTAAGTATTTGCTATGCTGTCCCTTACAGTCTGAGCCAGATAATTGAAGAAGGGTATGTCAGGGAGGCCATTAATTACTCTAAAAAAGCGATAATAATAAGTACCAATACTTACTATCGCACAATGCCCACCTAATTTTAAATGTTATTTTATGTTTAAGGTCAGGATGTCATGTACCTTCCCGCCTTTTCTTCGTTCTTCGTCTTTATTATATTAAGGCGACTACAGCACCCGATAAAGGCAGCACACATAGGAATAGTGCCATCTCCGTCTTTCAACAGGCCTGGGCCGGCAGTGCGAAAGCGTGCGTGCGTAAAAACATGTACGAAAGTTAGAAAAATGAGATTTATGGAAATCGAAAAATGCGTTAACTACTTATCGAGAGTGTTCAATCACGAACATTTTGATAGCAAATTCAAGTTCCTGTGTGCATTTTACTATCGTTTTTACAGCTTAAAAGATACACAATATTGGGTATTTAGAGGTGACTTTGTGAGCTTTTTCTATCGAAGCAAAAGTGCTGAATCATGTTTTCAGCAAACTACTTATCTAGTTTATGTCCTGAATATTACCGTAGTATTTTTTTCTTCGATTCAATGCAGTGCGTCTTGCTTATCTACGCATCATAAAATCGTAATTTAGGTGCTGTAATCGCCTTAAGAAACCCTTTCCGGGTTGTAATAAGTCAGAGCCTCGTGCGTTGATCAGCATGGTGTACTGCTAGTAGGTGAGGGTGAAGATTTTGGAGCACTAAGACGTAAGACAGTGATAGCCCATTCGGGAATGAGCCAGAATGCGGGTTCAAATCTTGGTGTATATAGTGTATATGTACGGCTTTCTAATTAATCGTCCCTTGCTCAGCGGTGAAGGAAAACATCGTGATGAAACCCGCACGTCTAAGAATAGTAGATTGTTAACCAAGGGCTGTATGACATCAATTGCATACGAGGTTTTTGGCGCCCGAGCGCAGCGAGGGCGCTAATTAGCCCGAGTATGCAATTGATGCTTACACCCGAGATAAACACTCTGCTTTACATATCGATTGTGAGGTAAGTAAAAAAACAAGAAAGCGGGTTTCTATGAACATTTATTAAAGAGAAACATGTGTATTTAATTAAAATTTCGCGCCTAGCTAGTCGACTGCCTTTTTTACTCTTCACGATTTTATGGCACGCAAGCGCGTCAAATCGTGCTGGCCAGTTTGATTTTTAAATCGATTTCAACTAACATACGATGTGACTGCGAAACAAATAGTTCGATATTAAAAATAAAATCTTCATAAATTCTTATATAAATTTTCTCGATTCCGATTCGAGTAAATAATCGATACCGAGAAAAAAAAAGTAACTTTTTAAAAATATTCTTCTTGCAGTATTGAGTATGACAGTTCTTTTTTCAAATTCCAAAACCTATGCTGTACTTAATATTAACATTACATGGGTAGGTTTTGAAACCTATGCTGTAATGATATCCATACACCCCGACATTCAGGGAAGTAAGTGACTACTTACAGAGCAAGAGATATGTAATAGTAGATTGTTAACCAAGGGCTGTATGACATCAATTGCATACGAGGTTTTTGGCGCCCGAGCGCAGCGAGGGCGCTAATTAGCCCGAGTATGCAATTGATGCTTACACCCGAGATAAACACTCTGCTTTACATATCGATTGTGAGGTAAGTAAAAAAACAAGAAAGCAGGTTTCTATGAACATTTATTAAAGAGAAACATGTGTATTTAATTAAAATTTCGCGCCTAGCTAGTCGACTGCCTTTTTTACTCTTCACGATTTTATGGCACGCAAGCGCGTCAAATCGTGCTGGCCAGTTTGATTTTTAAATCGATTTCAACTAACATACGATGTGACTGCGAAACAAATAATTCGATATTTAAAATAAAATATTCATAAATTCTTATATAAATTGTCTTGATTCCGATTCGAGTAAATAATCGATACCGAGAAAAAAAAAGTAACTTTTTAAAAATATTCTTCTTGCAGTATTGAGTATGACAGTTCTTTTTTCAAATTCCAAAACCTATGCTGTAATGTTAACATTACATGGTAGGTTTTGAAACCTATGCTGTAATGATATCCATACACCCCGACATTCAGGGAAGTAAGTGACTACTTACAGAGCAAGAGATATGTAAAATTCTTTTTCGCTTGGCGCGCTGTCAACCAACCCGCATTGTGCCAGCGTGGTGAACTATGGCCTAAATCCCTTTAGTGTTACGAAGAGCCCGTGCCCCTCGGTGGGGACGTATATTTATAGGCTGATAATACAAGACGTTATGACGTATTGCGAGCCCAACCTGGGTCCATGAGCTCTCAAAAATGTTATTTGTTTGTCACCTTTGTAAAAAACATAGAAAGCAATAAATGATTGAGTATTAAGTATGACTCCACACAACCCTGCTCTGTCTGTCTTGACCAATCTATCACAGGCGGGTAATCAGTCCACTTATTTGGGACCATTTCACACAATCCGACATAGCAGTGCATGAGTTTTACCTTTGCACAGACAGTTCCACCTCTTAAAACCTCCCCGAAGCTTTAGCGAACCCAATTATCTCGTTTATGCTAATCCCCTGTACTTGGTCTTCTTTTACCTCATCCATGCCTATTGTATCCCATCTTACCAGCGCGTACATTGGACACTGAGTAAGAAGTGTAGAGTTGTAGACTTGTTTCTTCGTTGTCTCATTCTGGGCAGGTGGGGTTACTTTTTAAGCTCTTTATTGTTAGGTGTCGGTTCAGAAGACATTGACCCGTGAGCAGACCTACTACAATCCTGATGTCCTTTCTGTTTGGCTTAAGGAGTTTTTTTGACTCGTCTCGACCAATAGTTATCCCTCTTTAGATGACAGGTAGTGACAAGTGTCATTCTGTCCGTCGTCGAAGACTTGCGATTTAGATGGTCAATTTGCCCTTTCGTACCGTCCACCATATCTATTCTAAGTCGCATTGAACCCAATTAAACATATCTCAATATTGTTTATAATTTTCGCCATATTATCACTAGTTGGACCAGTCGCACAGTAACGATTGCCTGTTACGCACAAACGTACAAACGTGACACTTCGCGAGTTTCAACTTCTGATATAATTTATCTATTTAATTTAATAAATTATAATCTCTCGTTATTATTGCGGTTTTGTGTGAGAGAGTTTGAGAGGACAATGCGCGGTGGCCAAGATTTTAAGGATATCGTTTTTAAAGTGTGAGTATTTTTTAAACCCCGACAAAAAAAAGTGTTAGCAGTTTGATATGTGACTCTATATTTTTGTATGTCTGTGTATCTGTGTGTCTGTCTGTGGCATCGTAGCTCCTAAACGAATGGACAGAATGGATGCGGTTTTTTGTTTTAAATCTGATGCTATTGAGATAGTTTTTAACTATTTTCGATCAAAATTGGTTCCGCCGTTTAAAAGCTGGTAAAATAATAATAATAATAATAATAATGAAGTCTGGCAGGCGTCCGTAGCTTCAATAGACAAAATCCTTGTTAAACTAACACCTGAACCAATAGTCCAGCAGTTTTTCACTCATTGAAATTAGTCCTGTACCTTCCTGGAAATGGGGGAGGCGACATTTTGTTTTTCATTTATTTTGTCGCATTAAATTGTCACCCTTCAAGTTGGCCGTTGTAAATTACTTAACCTCATTAATCGGATCTCAATAGTGAAGGATCACCGAGTTATTGCATAACAAAAAAAAACATCCTTTCTAATATCATAAATGCGAAAGTAACTCTGTCGGTCTGTCCGTCTTTCACGCCTAAACTACTGAACCAATTTTGATTAAATTTTGTACAGAGATAGATTAGAGCCTGGGAAAGGACATAGGCTACATTTTGTACCACAGTTGGGCACGATATAACCTGTAGTCCACGCGGGCGGAGCCGCGAGCGGGAAGATAGTTTTAAATATTTAAAATATTAAAAAAAAAAATTAAAACCACCTCCTTTTATAAAGTCTGTTAAAAGTTACTTTTTATTCTTTTATTATTATAAAATGGGTTAACTCTTGACCTTAATATTGACCAAGGTCATAGATGAGGTCGCCGATGGGGCGAGTTCCCCCAGAAAATGCCAATTAAGGCACTGGTACTCCAAAGCACCGACGGAACACAGCAAGCTGTTTGGCGTCGGACTTCGGTAGGAGGCCTGGAGTGGATTAATAGGAGGCAGGTCTCATTTAATTAAACAGTGGTATGACCACAATCTAGAATAAAGAAAAAAATACGGAAGAACATAAATAAATAAATTTTTATTTGGAAACCAACAGTTAATTACAGTTTTTGACTTAAATTTGATTACTAGATTCTAATTATCCAATTATAGGTATCCACTGGTGCATTCAAGGAACAAGCGTGTTACAATTACAATACTTTAATTAAGTTAATTTAAAGACAAGATGAAAGATGAGTTACGGCCTCACTAATAATACCCAACGTCAAATTTCTTCAATCGATTATATTTTCTCCCGATCTAGGGCTTCACCCTGACTAGAACACGCTTGAACCAGTGACCTTCGGATTAGAAGGGGTCTCCCTCAACTATTGTTGGTATCTATTTACATTTGTGCCAAATATTCTATTTACAAGGAGATTGTGATACATATTATTTACATTAGATTCTTATACTTAGCAATAACAATGTTTAACCGACTTCAAAGCAGTGATAGCCCAGTTAGTAATGAGCTTGTAACGGGAAGGTTGCAGGCTTAAGGCGACTACAGCACCTAAATTACGATTTTATGATGTGTAGATAAGCATGACGCACTGCATTAAATCGAAGAAAAAAAATACTACGGTAATATTCAGGACATTAAATAGATAAGTAGTTTGCTGAAAACATGATTCAGCACTTTTGGTTCGATACAAAAAGCTCACAAAGTCACCTCTAAATACCAATATTGTGTATCTTTTAAGCTGTAAAAACGATAGTAAAATGCACACAGGAACCTGAATTTGCTATCAAAATGTTCGTGATTGAACACTCTCGATAAATAGTTAACAACGCATTTTTTGATTTAAGCTGTTACCTTTCCATAAATCTCATTTTTCTAACTTTCGAACATGTTTGTACGCACGTACGCTTTCATAGTCCGTAAACTTCGTGTATCGACACTGTTCGCACTGCCGGCCCAGGCCTGTTGAGAGACGGAGATGGCACTATTCCTACGTGTGCTGCTTTTATCGGGTGCTGTAGTCGCCTTAAATCCTGTTGCGGGCCTGTACCACTAAATTCGTCTTTCTGGATTTATATACGGATTTTCCATTAATTACCACTTGATCAGCGGTGAAGGAAAACATCGCGATGAAACCTATACGTCTAAGAAAATCTGTTTTCGAATGACGCGCGGTCCAATAACCTGAATTGTGGGCGCGTGGTGGACTATGGCCTAAATCCCCTTCACGTTTCGAAGGGAGGCCCGTGCCCCTCGATGGGAACGTATATGGGCTAAAAAAAAACTACTGCAAAGAAAGGAGAAGATTCTTATTTATTTATTTTTTGGTCAGCTGACACAGCACCACCTAAACCCAAACCAAGCAAGGCTTTGTACAGGGACAACAGCACATCATGCTATCCAAAACTGTCAAATTTCTTCAATCGAATTTTCAATTTTATCTCCAAGCTTTAGAGTTTACTATCCGTTGGGGGACAGTTTGTGGTAACCTGATATGCCGTTGACTGTATATACCATGGTGCTAGAAAACTGAACTACAAATAGTCAGTTGCAGAAACGTCTATTAAAGATAATAAGGAACTTATTAATAACTTTTTTATTATTTATTAATAACTTTTTTATAACTTATTAATAACTTTTTTATAACTTACTAGCTTTCCGCCAGCTGCTCCGCCCGCGTAGACTACAGGTTATATCGTGGCCAACTGTGGGGTAAAATGTAGCCTATGTCCTTTCCCAGGCTCTAATCTCTGACCAAATTCATTAAAATCGGTTCAGTAGTTTAGGCGTGAAAGACGGACAGACATCAGACATATTGTAAGGATTAATTTTTTTTGTTACTTTAAATTCACTTTCCTTCTTGTTTACATAAAAAGGGGCGGCGTTAATTTTAAGGAAGCTTTAAATTTAACTTTGACTCAGCTTTATGCGGTAAACGAGGTCTACAGCGCTGATCTTCCGTCAGGAATATATGTCTTGAATAGCACATAGTTCCGTATTACAGAATAGAATAGAAAAAATCTTTATTTTATAGGACATTCAGGATGCCACTTAAAACAATTCAAGATTACATGAAATACATACAAACATACATTAAACGATTTAAATACGCATTCGTTCTTTTGACCCTACTGACTCTACGCCTATTCGCAAAGGTGCAGTCTTCCTTAGAGAAGAACAGGCAAGAATCTCTCAGAACGCGACTCAGACTCTGATCTACACTTAAGTAGCAGTCATTTTTGTCATTTTAATAGTGAGAGAAAGGGACAATCACGTAGATTGTAGTTTATACTTTGTGTTGTTATTTCTTGATGGAACACCATATTATTACCAATGAAAGACTTGATTTTTACACTAGTTCCACTTATTTATCTTCTACTATATAAAAAAAAATAGGTAAAAAAACTTTTTAAGTTAAACGGTTTTATGTTAAACATACATTGCAATGTTTAAGATAAATGTACTAAAAACCAAAAAATAATAAAATAGATACCGTCGTGGGAATTATAAACATATGCATAGACTAGACTAAAATAAAACCGTGGGGCACGTCAATTGTCTACAAATTATCGACTTAATGTGCCCCACGGTTTTATTTTAGTCTAGTCTATGCATATGTTTATAATTCCCACGACTGTATCTATTTTATTATTTTTTGGTTTTTATTACATTTATCTTAAACATTGCAATGTATGTTTAACATAAAACCGTTTAACTTAAAAAGTTTTTTTACCTATTTTTATTTTCTAGTTTTTAGTTTATAATAAAAACATACATTTGGTAGCGGCGGCCATCTTGTATTTCAATTTTTTATAGTATATTGTATTCTGCTTGTTGAGCCCTTTCATTTGATACCCATATTGATGGGATTAATAAAACATAAATTATCCGCCATTTTGTAGCGGCGGCCATCTTGAATTTATAATGATAATGAATAAACATAATTGTATTGTCACCAAAATCCAAAGTGTATACAAAATTGCAGATTAATCGGTTGACAGGAAGAGGGTGAAATTTGAATTACTAAATTTGACCCAAGAATAATAAATAAAACAAACGGGGTGAGCTAAAAAAAAAAAAAAAATAATAATAATAATAAAAAAACGTTTAATAAGTCGGGTTTTCCTTCCTGACGCTATAACTCCAGAACGCACGAACCGATTTCCACGGTTTTGCATTCGTTGGAAAGGTCTCGGGCTCCGTGAGGTTTATAGCAAAGAAAATTTTGGGCACAATATAACCTGTAGGCGGAAAGCTAGTTTAATATATTTATTTTTAATTGCATCATCTTCAGGAACCGGTCGCATAAAAATACTAAATAAATTGAAACTAATGTAAAAATCATCTATTTCATTGGTAGGGACAATCAATATTTAAGTATAGATCAGGACTTGAGTCTCCTTCAGTGATACGGGCCTTCGTCTACTTTTCATCTCGGAAAAATACTTTCCCGTGGGATAAAAAATAGTGCCGATGAAGCCGCGGGCTTTCTCTTAAAAGAACATAAGGCAATAAATAATCTATATCAGCTCCGCAATTAGACCATACATACACTAATTACATTAAAAACACGTATTCTCAGTTAAAGGGGTCAGGTTATCGCCTGGTTAGCAATATTTTTATATATATGACTACTTTAACGCTTGTTGAAGTTAAGAAATCATAATCATAATAATATTATAAAGAGCAAATATTTGTATTGTTGTGTGTAGGTATGTTTGTAACGAATAATCAAAAACTACTGGACCGATTTAAACAATTCTTTCACCATTAGAATGCTACATTATCCTTGAGTAACGTAGGTTACATAATTTTTCCGGATTTCCACGGGTACGAAGTCCTGGACGGAAAGCTAGTAAACGCGAAATTTTGCATGTATGGATGTTTGCTCCTCTTTCACGCTTAAACGACTGAACCCATTTTGATGAGATTTGGTATAGAGGTAGTTAACACCCTGGTTTATGTAGCTTCTGTGTGAACACATAGGCTACGTAATTTTCCCAAATTCCTACGGGAACGAAGTCCCGGACGTATATAGCTAGTTAAAGATATATTTGTCGATGTAATGAATCTAGCGATGTTTCTGGAATATTCGTGTTTAGTCTAGTATTTCACGCAGCGGACATACAGCGACCTGCGCGTCCAGTACAATAACGCCTTCAGGATGCTGATGGGGCTGCCCAGGCACTGCAGTGCTTCCGGAATGTTCGCGGAGCATCGTGTCGACGACTTTCCTACTATAATAAGAAAGCGTTGCGCTTCCTTATTAAGTCGCACGAGGAGCAGCAACAACAGCATCCTGACGGCGTTATCTGGCCGGTGGGACTCCCCCCTCTTTAAGAGGTGGATGGAGGTCCACACGGTTAGAAATACTACTATTAAATGTAATTATGCACCCTACTAACATTAGTTTTGTAAGAAAAATTGTATACTAACACTTTTATGGGCTCTGCCCGAAATAAACGATTTTATTATTATTATTATAGTATTTGAAAAGCGTTTAATTCTTGTTTGCGAAGCGCTCGTAGTTATGCGGTGCTCGCTGATTGAAACTGATCTGTGAGGTTAAGCAACGTGCTCAAAGTCAGGGAACCTAATGGGTGACCAAAGTGGCAATTTATTACGAGCGTTTCCATGCTTCGGAGGGCACGTTAAGCTGTCGGTCCCAGCTGTTGTCAATTGACTACAGTCGTTAAAACCAAGTCAGAGGACATTGTGCGGTTTGATAACTCTGAAACCAGGGTTAGCCAAATTCACCACACACTTGAATATACCTACATAAATGATAAGAAGAAGCAAATTTTTTGGTGGTTCTACACTTGAAAATGAACAACAAGTGAACAACATGAAACCTATATGAAAGCAAGAATTGTTTTTAGTACTTGCTACCAACACCGACGCGTTTATGTGTTTTTGTTTTCATTTGTTAACCGATTTCAAAAACAACAATAAAAAAAAATATAGAAGGAGCTTCTCAGTTCCAATATTTGTTAGTTTTATCTATTTATTTGTTTTTCTGTATATCCAGTCAGTAGTAGTCCGATTTTCTAAAACGATTTTATATAGTATCTATTTTATTTTAGAGGCTCGTACTGTGGGTACTAGATAACTGATATACTATTTATAAACCTCCTTTTTTGCTATTAATACGTACATATGATGCATAAACAACGTACATATATTGTATGAATAATGTAGGTATTTGTATTTTGGACTAAACTACAAAAGAACGTGTCGAAATTCCTTCAGAACATTTGACAGCAAATTGAAAAAATAAAAGTATTGCTTTAATAAAATAAGCAGGCGCTTACTTTTCCTGTAAGTTTTATACCCGCAAAATCGTAAACAGTAGTTAACAAAATGTAGGTAGAAGTGAAAATTCTTAGCCATTCGTGATAGGACTATAGTTTCAGTATTGTTTTTGACCTAGTCATAATAATGTCTGTGTTGTGTTGTCCTTTTTAATTTTTTAATTTATTTAAGAGTTAACCCATCTTATAATAATTGTTTTTCTTTTAAATTCAAGTTGTTGATAATGTGTTTCGTTTTGGTTTGAGTGATGGGTGCGTAAATTGTGATTTTTTAAAATACTTCAATAGAAAACGTGGTGGACTATGGTCTACATCCCCTTTGTATTTCGAAGGAAGGCTCCTGCCCCTTGGTAGGGACGTATACGCTGATAAAATAACTCTAAAATTAAAATGTGTGTAACCTCCGACATTCTTACCATCCCATATACGTTCCCACCGAGGGGCACGGGCCTCCCTTCGAAACACGAAGGGGATTTAGGCCTTAGTCCACCACGCTGGCCCAATGCGGGTTGGTGGACCGCTCGACTTTCGAAAATGAATTTTCTTGGACGGGCGGGTTTCATCACGATGTTTTAGAAATCCGTACATAAATCCGAAAAGACGAATTTAGTGGTACAGGCCCGCACCAGGATTTGAACCCATGACCTTCCGATGGTTTTAAACGCCTAAACCTATTTTTATCAAATAGCGTTATTATTAAGTATAGATTTTTAACAGTTTTTTTCTTGTTTCAGGTTTGCCGGAGGTAGTGTCCAAGAAAATACATTGACAATAACAATTAACTTAATTAAATAATAAATAATAATCATCAAGACCAAGTACCAAACAGAGAATATAATAATTAATATAACTATATATTTATAATTTTTAGTTTATGATATCTTGGACTTTAACGGTATTTAGCATAATATTTATAGTTTTATAACGAATAATAATAATTATTAGTTATTGTTAAATTTAATTTGGTGTTAATTTTTAGTTTTAAAGTTAAAGTGAATATAATTCGGAGCCAAGATGATCAGCTATAACCGTAAGTACCTGCCTATTTTTTTATTTATTTTTTCAAGTCGTCGCATTGTTCTTTTATTCTTTGATTTGTGTTTTTATTTTATCTTGGATGGTCTTAGCTGTGTGAGTCCCCGGCAGAGTAGAATAGGACCACCCTCTTTCTTACCGAGGTGTCGTACAAGGCGACTAAGGTAAACATGCAAGCAAGTTCATCTGCACACAGAGAAGGAAAACTCTGCAAATAGATCAAAACCCTCGCCAACCCGTCTGCCAAGCGTGGTGAGTATGGCATTTACCCCTCATGTTATTGAGGGAGGCCCGAGCCCCAGCAGTGGGGACGTATATGGGCTGATGGTGATGGTGATGGATGGTGTGGAAGACATCTCTTTTGGAGATAAGTCTACCTTTTATCACTTTCAGGCATAACGAATTTTATTTTGTCCACTATAATCTTTCTATTTGTATCTCATTTTGATATCCTGAAGTCTTCGACCTACGCTATAACAATATAATTAACTTTTTTCAAAAAAAAAGAAAACCGACTTCAAAAAGAGAAAAATAAAACGTTGCATTTAGTGTGCTACGTACCTACTAATCTGTTTGAAGTCGGTCGGATGTACGTAGAGCCTATCAAACTTATTTGGCTTGGCACTGACTTCAAATAAGATCAGTAGGTACGTAGCACACTAAATGCAACGTTTTTATTTTTCTATTTTTAAAGTCGGTTTTCTTTTTTTTGTAAAAATTTTATTATTTTTCTATTTTTAGTGTAAATAATTGAAAGTAGGTGAGAAACAATGTAAGTGCCTATTTAATTTGAGGGTTTCCCTGGGATTCCATCATCAGATTCTGACCTGGTTATAATGGGACCACCTCTGGAGTAGGTATATTCTATCTAACAAATAAATAATTTTGAAAATCAGTCCGTAAATGGCGGAGAAATCGGTGAATATCCATAAAAAAGTACATACAGTCGAACACAGAACCTCCTCCTTTTTGCAGGTCGGTTGAAATCAAATCAAATCAATCTTTATTTGCAAGAATACTTTTTTTAAACTATTTTTTTTTATAAAGGTCTTAATTCGGTGTAGTAAGTACAAGTATTCGGCCGTTTAAAGCATGCAGTTGCCGTGTGGTGATCGGTTGAGAATAACACCACCCCATCTCTTTCCGTGGGTGTCGTAAGAGGCGACTAAGGAAACACAAATGAGACCTGCCTCCTAGTAATCTATCCCAGGCAGCGACACTTCATTTTTTTTCTGAATCTGAGGTGTCGTCCTATGGTCTCATGCGGTGTGGTAGGCTCTGTAAAGGGCCGTCTGGTTCGCGACCACCCTCCTACTGAAGTCCGACGCCAAACAGCTTGCTGTGTTCCGTCGGTGCCTGGGAGTACCAGTGCCTGTATAGGCATTTTCTGGGTTAACTCGCTCCATCGTCCACCTCATCTTCGATATTTATGGTCAAGATTGAGGTCAAGAGTTAACCCATCTTATAATAATAATAATAATAATATATATATATATATAATCTTATAATAATAAATATGCAAATATTTACATTATGTCAGTAACACTACACACATCAAAAAAAGTTTACGATCAGTAGCAAAATCAGGTGTATTCTTTAAAATATAAATTATTTAAAGAAACTGTTTACGTTTTATGATTTTATAATGAAAATGCACTAAGTAAATAAAAGAATCATTATTAATTATTTACTTTTTATTAACAAAAGCTAGGAAATGCAATTTTGGCTTAAATGTAATGTAATGAAAAATTTGAATTAATGAAAAAACAAACAAAATTTATTACGAAAAAATTAATAGTTAGTATAAAATGACTCCTCCCCTGGCTCGCACACATGCGGAAACCCTTCTGGGCATGCTAAGAATTAAGTTATCTAGCATTTCTTGTGGTAACCTGTCCCACTCTTCAATAGCAGCTGCCCTGATTTCTGACACTGTTCGCGGAGGTGGCTGACGGTTCCAAACAGCTCGCTTAAGAGCATCCCACGCATGCTCGATCGGGTTTAAGTCAGGCGAGCCGGCAGGCCAGTCTAACCTGGTGATGTCGTATTGCTGGAGAGCAGCATCAACACGTCCGTTTCGATGTGCGGGCGCATTATCATCTACCATTATGAATTGGCGCCCGTGGTTGATGCGGAATGGTCTGACGTATCCATCGATTGCAATCGTTTTGTACATGGCTCCGGTCATGGTGCCTTGATACGGGATTAAGGGCGTCCTAGCCCCAATCATTATCCCGGCCCAAAGGGACACTGATTTCCCGCCCTGCTGAACGGTTCCAGTGGCAGTTCTCTGCCTTTCAGAGTCGCCAGGTCTTCTCCAGACACGGACACGTCGGTTATCTGGATGTGTACTGATCCGCGTTTCGTCAACGAAGAAGCAGTTCTGCCAGATGCTTTCGTCCTCAATTTCTTCATTTTGACGGAGCCTAGCCCATTGCAATCTGCGCCGCTTCCGTTGCTGTGAGTTCAGAGGTGCTCGCCAGGATCTCCTTGCTCGTAATCCAGCTTGGTGTAAGCAATTTCTAATCGTTTGGGTGCTAACTTCGCGGCCGGTGGCAGCTCGCAGCTCTGCTTTCATTTTAGTAGCGTTCATTGTTGGGTCACGGGCAGCCAGTAATCTGATATATCGCTTCTGAATTGCAGTAAGAACAGTTGGGCGACCACTGCGAGGTCGATCAGCTAAATCTTCCATGCCCTGATACCTCTCCAACGTGGTCACCACGCAGGATTGGGATACATGAACTCTGCGTGATATTTCCCTCGTGGAATAGCCTTCTCCACTTAAAGTTAGAATTCTGGCTCGTAAAACTGCAGTTAATCCTCTCGGCATCGTTACCAACTTAATTTTTTTTGAATAAATTGAAAATATTGATAAGTTTGCGACTATGTCAGATTCCTGAATGAAAGCAAGCAAGGGTTGATTGTCTTTTTAAATGAAAAAACATTTGAATTACGAAATTATTTTATATTTAAATTTCATATTTTTAAATAAGGAATCAAAAGATAAAAAGTGATTAAGTTTTATTCTTCTACAATAAAAAATATTAGCACTTTTCCAAGTGATCGCAAACTTTTTTTGATGTGTGTATATAATATTATGTCAATTTATTATTGTTAAGATATGTCAAATTAATACTATAGTTCATAAGTTCACTAATTGAATAAAAACAATTTTCTTGAAGCCACTTAGTCAACCTAAATTTAAAAGCGGGTCCGTGAAACAATTTTATGTCGTCAGGTAGGTTATTAAATAATTGGACACACATTTTACGATAAATGTCAGATCTAACTTGAGGTTTATGTATAATAAACGCTACTGCAAGATGTCTTCTAGGGGGGCGTCAATAAAACAGCTTGCTTCTTCGTGATATTTGATTATAATTAAGAATAGATGTTTCTTCGTTATATAAACTTTTACTTCATTTACAAAATCACAATTGTAACACAGACACCTTTTTTTTTAATAGTGCTATTGCACGCCTATCATCGAATACAATTATATCGCGGGCTAAGATTATTAATCCGCAAAGAACAAATATTCAATCCGCCACGATCAAACAATGAATGCCGCAAGGCCAGATCTTCAATCATTTCGAATCATGACATCGAATACCATTTCAAACCTTTGAAATTGATATTCGAATTATCTTCTTCGAAATGATCGAATGAGAAAGAAGTTGCGTTATGCCCGATCTTCCGTGAAGGTCTGCATACCACACTACACATTCAAAGGCCCACACAAGATTCACTCTTGTGTTGTGGTACCCTTGGAACATACACAAGGACCGTGGGCGTGTCTAGGGTTATTTTTTCGGGGAGGCCAGCGGGGTGGGCCCTAGACCATACTAGGGTAATCATGGGCCACCCGCCCCCTCTATATACGCCTATGACAAGGACAGACACAAACACCAATGAGAACAAACATCAACAAAAAAATAAAACCACAAAAAAAACACCGTTATCCCAATAAGCACATATAACGTGTTAAAGTAAATAATTTTCTTATATAACAAGTGTATAATTAAGCAGAAATAATGACATATACATATGTTATTGCAAGAGGAAACAAATTACTTTAGAACAATAAAAAAATAATAGAAATAGGTAAACAGGTCAACGCGCTTTAATGATTTGTAGTTAGGTTCCGTATAAAATAAATAGCAATAATTTTGAAGTAGTGTTTCAAACGGGATTCAAACCCGCGTTCTTACATTGCTTTCTTCCGACATATACAGTATTCAATTAACAGCCCACCCAAGCTTATATGGACCCGTGACATTTCAGCAGCAAGATGTGACCCGAACAAACAAGCAAATATACATACATACATTGTAAGTTAAGAAGTAACTTAATATTCTAAAATTAAAAATGTTGTGTAACCGTCGGGGTTTTTTTAGACCCTTACCCCAAAAAATGAACATGCTTACATAAAAAAAAGATACATACAGTCGAACATAGAACCTCCTCCTTTTTGGAAGTCGGTTCATAAAATTAAAACTTAGACAATGTTTAAAAATGGCTGTATGGACATGTATTTCTTTGCCTTTCCCGAAAGGTATTCTAAATCAAACTATTGTACAACAAAGGGTCTTTGGCGGGAACTCGGCGTGAGCGGTTGCTTTGTCAATTGAATTTTCGTTTTCGGCGTGAAAAAGTTGTTTATTGTGTAATAGTGATAGTGTATTCTGCAGTAAATTGACTAAAATTCGTGTAGTGATTAAAAATTCAAGTGATAACAGTGTTTCTGCTCCGTTTGGTACCGAAAAAGATCCTCGCGGTTGTGCTTCTCGCCGCCAGTTTTCGTAAAACAGACGCTATCCGGTTTTACGCAGAACATGAGGAGCTTAGGGCTTAGGTTAAGTTCAAGAAAGAAGATTTTTCACTGAAGACATGGCTGTATGGACATAGTTTCCTTTGCCTTTCCCGAAAGGGATAAACTTAACAAAAAAAAAAAAATTGTACAACAAAATGACATAAGTCAGTTTAAGACACATGTTAAGACATTATCGAAGTGGTATTTTTGTTATAGACTGAGATCCCAGGGCCGCCAGACCTTACTTATTTTCTCAGTAACCAAAAGTGTAGGAAAGAGCGGTGCTAATATGTACTATTAACATATGAATACCAGCTAACCTGGGCCAACGGCCAATTTTCCAAAAATTACTCACTTGTCTTGAAGCCTGGCTGCTGATGTCTTATAGAATATAATTAATTAAATATAAAAATTAAAGATCAACACCGCCAGACACTCTCCGTCGGCTGTAATTCCTGCCAGACGCTTTACAGCTCGCAAGTAAATTATGCGATGGTACCTACAATCTGAGCCGTGATTTTTTTATATGATGTTCAGAGAACTATAACAATACTTTTTATAACACCCAGACTTCAAGAAAAGTGAGTAATTTTTGGAAGTACCTTCAGAACCTGGTAGCTGAAAATTGGCCGTCGGCCCAGGCTAGCAAGTATTCATATGTCAATAGTACATATTAGCACTACTCTTTTCTACACTTTTGGTTACTGAGAAAATAAGTAAGGTCTGGCGGCCCTGGGATCTTGGTATATTATTGACATTGGCCTAATCACAACAAGGGGAGCCATAGACAAGAAATTGTATTTAATTGAAGTGGTGTTTTGATTTGTGGTAAATCAGTCATTAGTGCTTAGAAATCTTAAATAGTTGAACCAATTTGGATCAAATATAGCTCAGAACTATCTCGATTACGTCAGCTTCTAGCCGTGTGGTGATCGGTTGAGAGAAACACCACCCCATCTCTTTCCGTGGGTGTCGTAGGAGGCGACTAAGGAAACACAAATGAGACCTGCCTCCTAGTAATCCATCCCAGGCAACGACACTTCATTTTTTTTCTTCTGAATCTGAAGTGTCGTCCTGTGGTCTCTTGCGGTGTGGCAGGCTCTGTAAAGGGCCGACTGGTTCGCGACCACCCTCGCACTGAAGTCCGACGCCAAACAGCTTGCTGTTTTCCGTCGGTGCGTGGGAGTACCAGTGCCTTTATAGGCATTTTCTGGGTTAACTCGCTCCATCGTCGACCTCATCTTTGACCTTTATGGTCAAGATTGAGGTCAAGAGTTAACCCATCTTATAATAAAAAAATATAAAAAAAAGCTTTCAAACAATATCCCGCATCGAAATCGGTCCATTCGTTTAGAAACTACGATGCCACAGACAGACACATAAAGACAGACATATACTTTAGGTATCTCTCTTAAAACCTCTCGGGTAGTAAATCAGTCCATGAAACTAAACAACTTTCCCAAGGAACATAGGTCAAAATACGAAAAAAAATTTTTAAACTCCCATACAAAATTCGCTATAAACTGATGAAATTTGTATGGGAACTCAAAATTATTTTTTCGTATTTTGACCTATGTTCCTTGAGGAAAGTTGTTCAATTTCATGGACTAATTTACCACCCGAGAGGTTACAAGAGAGATACCTAAAGCCCTGTAGATACACACCTTAAACTTATAACACCCCTCTTCATTTATCGGGGGTTAATAAAATGTTAGTTGCTTCATAAGGCAAACAACGGAGAGAATTGGGACGCTGGAAAAGTTGTCAAAATTAAATATAATTTTTTCCGAGGGTTTTACAAGTACTAACTATTATTTCGCCACTGAACCCTAAAACGGTAGTAGATACAAATCTTACTATGATAGCGTTGTAATGATGATCTTGGAACTCATAAGGTTACAATTACAAACACACAGACAGGCTGCTAAACACGTGAGGGAATACACCACCTTATCGTGTAGGTATGTTATATTTGTTGGGCGTTTTCTGCACATATATAAAAAATCGATCAGTTAGGTTAAGCAACGTACCTACAGAGGGTAACCTGATGGGTGACCAAAGTGGCAATTTATCACGAACGTTTCAGTTAAATGGGGTGTTTAGGAGGTGATTCTCCCTCTGAAACTGAACAACTTTCCCCAATCGTAAAAAAAAAATTTCGACTTTGCATACTAAGGCAATCGAGAGAATTTTTGACATTGGAAATTCTTTTGGGAGGTATAGGGCCTCATTTCACGGAAATGTCTGATCTGCGTACAGCTCCGTTGATAATATAGCTTGGATAGTGTATGAGGGCTCAAACGATGCGTACTTGCAAGAAAAAATAATTTTGAAAAATGACAAAAATCAAAAAAGTTATGACGAAAAAACCGCTTTTTTTGGATTTTTGACATTTTTTATGAGGACAGATTGCGAACATTTCAAGCCCAAAAAAAATGAAATATATATAACTCCCTTAAATAAATAAAATAAAATAAATGAAAGATAAAAAAAATTGTTTCGTTTTATTTAAAATATTAAATTAATTTCCAATGTACTCTGAAATCATGTAGGGCATAAAATCTGTTAATTATCATAATGTAGGGATATGTTGTTCTTACAACTCAATTTCAAAGTAGCATTGGTTTGTTATTTTGCCTTCTCTGTGTTAGTAACCTAATAAATAAAAATAACATAACTATAAGGAAGAAATTAGTATCATTTGTATAATATATTTAAAATAGAACTTGTCATAAATTGTTATTATTATGAGTACTTATGCACTAAGATAAACTTAAATACACTTATAATAAGAGCAAACCACATGTTTATTTTAAGACATGTGTATAAATTAACTGAATAGAAATGATAAAATTATGCCAGGACATATTGTATTATCTTGAGAAACTTTTTACCGGCAACTACCAATGGTCCACGAGTCAAGAACAGATTTTCATGACCAATTTCCTCTCGGGCTTGTAAAATGCTTCAGATAGATTTATCATGAAGCTCTACAAATGTCTGCCGCGGCTCGGTTGGTGGGTTAAGCACCGGTAGCCGTCACTTTGAAAAAATAATTTTATTCGGTCATCCTCCAGTTTTAAGATTCGTCATATTATAAGTAGCTAGTCTGCCGACAGTAGGGTGGTGGAAAATGCGTCTTCTGGTCACACGAACATGTATTATTATTTTTTCAGTCAATATGTATGACAGTTATATGATATTGTGAGTAAATAAACTCGTCAGCTATGTGTATCTCGGTGGAAAGATCGTCAGTTGAATACTACAGTGATTCAAAGGTAATGATAATATTTCTTGTAAATATTTGATGGGCTCCCGGCATTTCGGCCAAGGCGGCCGCTTCAACTCCTAACTTGTTGGCGTTCATGTGCTCGCATATGGCTTACGTAGGTAGCCAATATTTTTGGAAAAGGTTCGCGCACATTGCGAACATGTTTTTTTTTTAAATTATAAGATGTGTTAACTCTTGACCTTAATCTTGACGATAAAGGTCAAAGATGAGGTCGACGATGGAGCGAGTTAACCCAGAAAATGCCTATAAAGGCACTGGTACTCCCACTCACCGAGGGAACACAGCAAGCTGTTTGGCGTCGGAGGGTGGTCGCAACCAGACGGCCCTTTACAGAGCCCTTTACCACACCGCATGAGACCATAGGACGACACCTCAGATTCAGAAAAAAGTGAAGTGTCGTTGCCTGGGATGAATTACTAGGAGGCAGGTCTCATTTGTGTTTCCTTAGTCGCCTCTTACGACACCCACGGAAAGAGATGGGGTGGTGTTATTCTCAACTTATCACCACACGGCTTAAAGCACCTCATTCAAATAATTATAATTGATAGCCGGTGGACGGGCTTTCAATTAATCGCGTCTGGCGTCCAGATTTGTCTCAAAGTTTTGGATCTTGTTTTTCACTAGGATCCTCCATTCTGGTCGATTTTCGGCCTGCTTTTCCCATTGTGTGGGGTCTATACCGCACCTCTTCATGTGCCTTTTTAGTCTATCTTTATATGTGAGGATTTGGCCGCCATGTTTCCGCTTGCCTTTTTCAAGACTTGCCTTTTTCAACAGAGTGTTTAAAAAGTAATTTATTTCTCTTCATAGCAATTCATAACAAGTCAATACATTTAGTCCATATTTTTAACCCCAGACAAAACAAAAAGGGTGTTATAAGTTTGACGTGGGTATCTATTATGTCTGTCTATCTGCGGCATCGTAGCTTCTAAACGAATGGAACGATTTTGACGCGGTGTTGACGAATGTAATCGAAATGTCTCTTATTTATTTATTTTACAGAAGACAAATGATAAATAGAAAACCGAACATAAAAGACACAGATTTCTTATTATAGACTGAGATCCCAGGGCCGCCAGACCTAACTTATTTCCTCAGTAACCAAAAGTGTGGGAAAGAGTAGTGCTGTACGTACTATTAACATATTAATACCTGCTAACTTGGACCGACGACGGCCAGTTTTCAGCTACCAGGTTCTGAAGGTACTTCCAAAAATTACTCATTTGTCTTGAAGTCTGGGTGCTGATGTCTTATACAATATAATTAATTAAATATAAAAATTAACGATCAACACCGCCAGACACTCTCCGTCGGCTGTAATTTCGCCAGATGCTTTAAAGTTCGCATGTTAATTATGTGATTGTACCTAAAATCTGTGCAGTGATTTTTTTATACGATGTTCAGGGAACTATAAAAATACTTTTTATAGCATCCAGATTTTAAGACGAGTAATTTTTGGAAATACCTTCAGAACCTGGTCGCTGAAAATTGGCCGTCGGCCCAGGCTAGCAGGTATTCATATGTTAATAGTACATATTATCACTACTCTTTTCCACACTTTTGGTTAATCAGAAAATAAGTAAGGTCTGGCGGCCCTTGGATCTTGGTCTGTTAAGTGAATGTCTGGGGTGATACAAATACAATTTTTTATTTATTTAGATTTAATTGCCAGAAATGGTTGTTCCAGAAACGATTTATGACTTATAACACCTCTCTTTTTGTCACAACTTCAAAAATAGTGCTAATGCTATCATAAATCAGTTAAATCTAATCGGATCGAATCTAATTTAGTTTTTTGTTCTAATTCCAGTTTAGACCCCATTATTAAAGGCTTTAAACAATTTTTCAACGCTCAACTATATCCTGGTCAAAACTAAGGTCATTTTTTCACACATTGACGCACGTTGAAATATTTAGCATAGTAAATGATAGGTTACGTATTAATTTCAATAACCTAGGTAAAAACGCCCTGACTTTGGCTACATTAATTAATTAGGACTCGTCGGCAATCAAGATTTATATCTAACTAGCTTTCCGCCCGGGACTTCGTTCCCATGAGAATTTGGGAAAATTACATAGCCTATGTATTAACAGGTGCCCTGCCAATTACGCACTGGTGCGTTGGTGGGGGTTGTAAGGAGATGCCGACCTTAGTAACTTCCATACTTCATTACGTGGCCGGCACTTGGCGCAAAGCCACAATAGAAAAAACGCTTGAAAATTTAACAGACCCGTATTTTTTTGTTTCTACTTTTCATATAAAAGTTTCAAGCTAAATCGTCTGAAGCATGAAATTAAATCAAAATTTTTGTTTGGAAAAAAATAACACCGTCCAATTGACTTGAAACTTGGTAATAGTACTCTTCAATACAATTTGTGACACCCGTGTTTCTGCGTTTCACAAATTCATCCTCTAACTCTAAGACATTAAAAAGGGGAATCAAAATCTGAAAATTTTGAGAAAAAAATTTTTCCTCCTTTTTTACGTTCTATCAACGTCACTGACACCGTAAGAAAAATTTGGCTGGTGATAAAAAAGTTACCCTTTATAATACTAAATTGCACTAATAGTCTGTTAAGTAGGTACCTTTTTGTGCATAGATTAAAAATCTCGAGTATTAATTGCACTTGTTTTTCGTTGGATATATTAAAATGTAAATTACTAATAGGTGAAAAATGCAGTTATCTTTTTTATTACTATTTCATTTAAAAAATGACAGTCCAGGGATTTTTTGCAACCGACTTTAATAAAAAGAAGGTGACTTTCGATTCTGTTTTTATAAAATATTGGTTATATAACTTCTGTATAAACTGATTTTGTTTATTTCTTATTTAAAAGTACGTATACAAGATGATAAAAAACCTCCTAGCTATATTCAAAATCCTGAACCAGTATCAATCAAAGAACACATATATGAAAAAAATTTTAAAAAAATATTTTTTAAATGGGAATAGTTCATTTTTTGCCTAAACGTAGACATTACTCCTACACCAGGCACGCGAGGGGTGCGGGTAGCGCTCGGGGGGTGCATCCGAGTGGTGTCTCCGTTTAGGAAAAAAAAAACCCTCCAAAAAAAAATAAAAAATAAATACAAAGTGTTCTGTAAGTGATACAGGTTCAGGATTTTGAATAAAGCTAGGAGGTTTTTTTCACCCTGTATAGACTACTTAAAGTACAAAGTACTTATATATATATATATATATATATATATATATATATATATATATATATTATTTATTTATAGGAACACCAACAGTACATATATTCAATCATAAGCAATATTCACAATCAACGTAATACATCAGATGTATGCACCAATATATTCTGATGTATTACGTTGATTAATGTATTTCTGATGTATTTCCTTGGGGAAAGTTGTTCAGTTAAGCGGACTGATTCACATACTTAATTTTCGAGACACTCAATATATTTTTTGCTTTTCTACACTAATATTATAAAAGGAAAGAGTATTTTTGTATGTAACGAATAAACTTAAAAACTACAGGGTACCTAACACGATCGTTTAAAAGCATTTCTGTTTAGGATCCAACTTTGAACTGCTTCGCAATTGGAATGTTTTTTAAAATGGTACCATGATGGCGCTGCTTTTGAACTGCTCGGTTGTCTATGGTTCATTTTTATTTTTAAAATAAACAGTCGCTGGTCTACCTTTGAATCGCAACAGCGCCAAAATTGAATCGCTTATAAGCCATCATGGTACGAATAAGCGTTGCAGACTAGGTCCTAAATTGGATCGCGCTAAGCGATCATGGAAAACCTCCAGGACCGATTTCAAAAATCCTTTCACCATTAGGATGCTACATTATCCCTGAGTAACATAGGGTATAAATTTTCCCGAATCATCACGGGAACGAAGTCCCGAGCGGAGTGCTAGTAATAAATAAAGTGACAAAAATAAAACCATCAAATCAATAACCACCCACCTCACTTCTGAACTCGTTTAAAAAGGTTTATCAAAGACATACTCGTAAAATACCTATATTTATTATTTAAATTATTCTGTATTTTTCCAAGATGGCGGTTCGAGGTGACCAAACCACAGATTTCCCAGTATTAAGTATTTATATTTAACCATCGTATTATAATTCAGAAGCGCTCGTAGTCCTGTCTGTGGGAACCAATAAGTTAGGTTAAGCAATGTACACAGAGGCAGAGAATCTTATAGGTGGCCCAAGGGAAAAATTACGCTGGATTCCGTTCCCCAGAGGGCACGTCAAACCGTCAATGTGCCCTCCGAAGCACTACAGACACGCCGGGGCACTTTGTTTTATAATACCTACTAATGTTATAAATGCGAAAAAAGCTCTGTCTGTCTGTTACGCTTTAACGCCTTAACCGCTAAACCCATTTCGATGAAAGGTACAGATATAGATTAGACCTTGGGAAAGGACATAGGCTACATTTTATCCCACAGCTGGGCACGAGCTAACCTATAGTCCACGCAGGCGGAGCCGCGAACGGAAAACTAGACGTATTATAATTCTGAAGCGCTCGCTTGCGAAGTCGGTTTACAAAGCGCTCCCGAAAAAACTTAAATAATCGGGATAAAATATAGCTTATATTCATCCTTGTACCTTAAACTACATGCATAAAAAAATCATCAAAATCGGTTGGGTAGTTAGGTGTAAAAATGTAACAGACGGACAGAGTTACTTTCGTATTTATAATAATTTACTTAGTATGAATAAAGGTATATGTAGTCGTTTCGCTATCTTGGACAAAGAAACACATTTTTATACGGGGTGTTCTGGTAGCAATATTATTTATGAACTTCAGGATATCCAGGACTTAGTTCTCGTAGAAAGAACATCAGGCATTCTGGTCTAAAAAAAAATTGCGCGGCCAGAACTAAAAATATTTTCAATAGTTAGTTAATATAGATCTTAAACTTATTCTATAAATTTTACACTGTAACTACGTTTTGTGAGTAGTTATTTCAGTTTTCATACGTAACGTTACTCATAATACTAAATAATACTTTAAAGTTATATTTCATGACTATTATAATTAAAATTCTTTATTGCATAAAAAAACACAAAAGCACAAAAAAATTATTATTTTTTCAATACTTATTTCTTAACTAAATAACTAATCAGAAAATGCAGTTACAGGGTTAAGTCCATATAATTTTTTAAGTTCTTAATATGGCCTAGCTATTGGGAATAATCCTAGGTCTGGCCGCCCACTTTTTTTTTAGACCAACATTGTATGGAAATTGCCTGATGTCCTTTCGTGAAATCCCTTCCTTATTCCTTGCCCGAGTTAAATTTCAACTTTCTAAGTCCAACGGTTTGGGGAATCATTGAGTCAGGGCCTGCAAAATAAGACGTCTGTCTGTCTGCCTGTCCGTCTTTCACGCCTAAACTACTGAACCGATTTTGATGAAATTTGGTACAGAGATAGATTAGACCTTGGGAAAGGACATAGGCTACATTTTATCCCACAGCTGGGGACGATATAACCTATAGTCCACACAGGTGGAAAGCTAGTATAAAATAAATTCTAAAACGACCGCCTTTTACAAAGTTTTTGTTCAATAAATTGTCTTAAATTATTCCAAAGGTAAATGCGATTGATTACCTATAAAAAACCTACATCAAACGATAGCTAAAACCATTTGTAAAAAAATTTGTTTAGACGCAACCTTTCCAATAAAGTAAGTATAAAGTTTCTGCACATTTGCGAGCTATAAGCTGTACCAGGATTTGAACCGTGTGGTAATCGGTTGAGAATAATACCACCCCATCTCTTTCCGTGGGTGTCGTAAGAGGCGACATAGGAAACACAAATGAGACCTGCCTCCTAGTAATCCATCCCAGGCAACGACACTTCATTTTTTTCTAAACCTGAGGTGTCGTCCTATGGTCTCATGCGGTGTGGTAGGCTCTGTAAAGGGCCGTCTGGTTCGCGACCACCCTCCTACTGAAGTCCGACGCCAAACAGCTTGCTGTGTTCCGTCGGTGCGTGGGAGTACCAGTGCCTTTATAGGCATTTTCTGGGTTAACTCGCTCCATCGTCGACCTCATCTTTGAATTTATGGTCAAGATTGAGGTCAAGAGTTAACCCATTTTATAATTTAAAAAAACTAAAGTTATTTAAAAAATGTATGAAATAACTGTTTCTTTTTTAAAAAAAAAGGACATTCTGTATATAGAAGACAAAGCTCAAGGTATCGCGTCCTTTTACGATCACACTGTATAGTAATAGGATGGAATAATTTAAATAATCCTTCTGAGTCATACTTTTGCTGCGAAATCCATACTAATACACTGGGCGTCAAAAATAAGTAGTACACTTTTCAAATTGCAATTACTCCTAAACTATAGTAGTTACACTTATGAAATAAAAAGCAGTTTATAGTAAACTTAACGAAGTTTATTAAAGTTATATTTTATTTGGCATGAATAAAGTTTCAAACTTAAAATTAAGATAAATACTAAAAAGTATCAATTTTTAACGATATGTCATTCACTTAATTTTCACGTTTTGGAACTTTTTCACAATTTAATAACTTGTGTTGCCGCCTCGGGCTCTAATTACAGCTTGGATCCGGTTTGGCATGCTGAACACTAAGTTTCGGAGGCGGTGTTGGGGAATATTTTCCCATTCTTCTATCAGCGCATGTTTTAGAGCCCTGAGTGTGGCAGGAGGTGGACTGCGCCTTCTGACTAGCCTCCCAAGCTCATCCCAGGCGTGTTCAATCGGGTTGAGATCTGGGCTTCTCGATGGCCAAGCCATCAAGTTGATGCCAACCTCCTGAATGTACTCTTGTACGTGGTGAGCAGTGTGTGGCCGGGCGTTATCATGCATTAGGATGGCTCCATCACCCATATTTATTAAATATGGCCCTGCATACTCGTTGAGGATCTCCGAGGCATATCTTTCACCAGTCAAAGTCCCATTTTCTATTACCACAAGCTCTGTGCGACTCTCTGAAGAGATACCAGCCCATACGTGTACAGAGCCCCCGCCATATTGGACTCTTTCCGAGATACAAGCTTGAATGTATCGCTCACCGGGTCGTCTGTAGACTCTCCGCCGTCCATCTGAAGTGTATAAAGAGAATCGAGACTCATCTGTGAATAAAACTCTAGCCCATTCTTCTTCGCCCCATTGTACGTGTTGACGGGCGTAGCGTAGTCTTGCTACGCGATGCTCTGTCTCAAGTTTGGGGCCATTTGCTGGTCTTAGAGGCTTCAGGTTAGCTTCAGCAAGTCTTCTTCTCACTGTACTCTCACTGATGTAGTCTGTTCGGGTCCGAAGAAGCTGTTGCTGAACCTCAACTGCATTAAGGTGTCGATTTCTTAACACAGTGGAAACAATAAAGCGATTTTCTCGGGTACTTGTGCACCTGCACTGAAAAAAAAACTTGATAAATTTGATAAAAAAAGCGTTTGTAGCTATCAAGGAACTTGTTTGTTCACGAGCGCATAAAGTAATACGATTATGGAAATAAAGTTAGGTTGATTGAGAAACAGACAAGTTGTCTTGATATAATAACACAAAGAAATAATCAATTCAATTAAGTTTGGTTATCAGATCTCTCATTTGTTTTGATTGAATTTATAACGAACACGGTAATGGTTATCAAGTATTTTTGTAGTTTTAGTAATGGCTATGCTTAATTTTATAAAGTAATTGTACTCTGCAAATAAAGAACTTAATTACTATAAATTGGTAACTTGATTAATTTGATTTTGTTTGACATTAGAATCAAATATCAACTTATTTTGTTCTATGAAGTTTTTTCAATATTTGAATTAAGATAATTAATAATATCTAAGAAGCATTTATTTAATGTAATAAACTCAATTGACTGTGTAAAAATATTAATATTGTTAAGTTATGCAGGTATCTTGCTTAAAGCTATTAAGTATTATTATTGCTATCAGGAAAGATATAGGAAATTAATGTTAGGGATGATAATTTCTAAAAAATAATAATTGCAGGAGTGATTATAAACTGTTTTTATTCAATAATTACACTAACAATAACACGGTCTCCAACTCTGTTTTACATTGATCAAATTGTTCCATATACTAGTAGATTTTGTTGGTGAAGTCTGCTGCGTTTTCTCTGCTCTTACGAGACTTGTATCATGTGTTGGCAGATATTCATCAATCAGTACTGGAAGGTCCTGAAATATGTCCATCAGAATTAATCATATATACCTAATCAACTAGCTAGCATTCATTGAACACCTTACTCCGACAATCTATAGGGTAAATTAAATACATAAGTATGTGCTTTTTCTTGGTTCAAACCAAACTAGCACAATCAATAAAAAAAATATGAATAGAAATTTAAGTTGTGATCTGTTTTCATTCAGAAATTAAATCTTATATATATAGGTATTTGTTAAGCCTGTTTATTTCAGTAAATCTAAAACAATAAGTACACTTCTTATTTTTAGCTTGATTTTTGCAAAAAGTGGCCCTTTTTTAGGAGATAGGTACAGTTTGTTAACAGATAAGCTTTAAATACTTACAATAGAAATATTTAACAAATCTATGTCTTCATTGGTTGTGTCGGTTGTGCTTGAACCCGCAAAATCAGCAGCCCACGCCTTCCAACACCGAACAAAAAGGGCTCTTAGGCCCCAATTGAGGAATTATTTTCCTCAAGTCTTCAGTTGTAAGCGCTGCTAGAGCTTGAATGTTTATTTGGTTTTCTGTAATATTAGCAGAAAAAATACTAATAAATAGAATGTCAACTAGCCAAATATGAGTTGGACCATAGTAAAAGGGTTGGACCTTGGTTGGACTCACATCACATATGTACCGTCACAAATTCTAAAATCATTGATCACTTTACACTTGTGTTTATTTATCATACTTACAATACAATATACTTTATTGCACATCATACAGAACAGGACGGACAGAGCGAGAGATTTACTATAAGGGCGAAGCACAAGTAGGTAAGTAATTTTGATTTGCTAAAATGTTCCTTTACGTACCTACATTACTGATATAAATAAAATAAATAAATAACGCTACACACTCAAAGGCCCACACTAAGGTTTTCCCTTGTGTCGTGGGTCCCTTGGAACACACATAAAGACAAACACAAATACCCATGACCCGAAAACAAACATCTGCTTTTTACACAAATATTTGCCCCGACTGGGGATCGAACCCAGGACCGCCGATCAAGAGGCAGCATCACTACCACTCGACCAAACCGGCCGTACATTAAGTACTTCATTTTTACAGAATTGTTGTATTAGCAGCATCTAAAATTAACAACCAGTTCACGTGTGGGTAGCAACGCAACTCTAGGAACAGAAAATATGTATGTAGGTAAAGTACTTACTTACGAAAAAGAGGCCCCAGCTCCGGGAGCCCCCAGGCCGTGAGCAAATCTAAAACCTCGTCTATCGTTCTAGTAACACTAGGTATACACAATACAACAAAGTTTCTATCACACACAGTCACTTTAATATATAATAATCAAAAAAACTATCACGCGATGTGATACGCACGATAGCCGAGAACAAAATAAACTAATACACGTTTGGACTTGAACAGTTGAACTAGCGCGAACATCGGCATGATTGAACTGTCAACTGACATCTTTCAAATTATCAAGCGCGCGTTTGTTGTTATAAAGTTAAATGAATGAATGAATTATAAAATGATTCTATCAATAAATTTGTTGTATTTGAAATAAATAAGCTTTAATATTTCAGTCAATAAAAATCTTATTTAGATCAACTGATTGTGATGTGTAGGACTGATGAAGCAACTTGATTGATCTAACTAGGTAAATGATCACAAAATGAGCATGTCTCGACAAGTTCGACATTAACAAAGTAAACTTATTAAATTCAACACATTCAACTTGATAGACCATCAATCATTTTAGCTTTGTTGTGACAAAGAACCGTCAATTTTCGTTTTTTATATTTTCTTGTATGATTCAGTCATATATTTTTCTAACAAGCAAAATGTCATACTTGATTGGCTCGATTTTTTTCAGTGTGGGTCTGCCATTACCTCGTCTCCTTAGATGGTTTCCAGTCTCTTCGTACCTTTGCTTTACTCGCTGAACCGTTCTTAAAGTTACACCCACCCTCCTTGCAGTACGACGCATACTGATGCCCACTTCGAGAAAAGCTAAGATTCTTGCACATTCTTCTGGTGAAAGAGGCATGATTAGTCAAATTTACTCTCTGAAGATACCTATGCTTTTCAATTACAATTGCTTTATCAGCAGCGAATGTGTCAAACACAAAAATCCTAAGTAAGACAACACCTTTCAACAGTTTAAAAAAAGTGTTTTTATTTATTCGTTTTTTTTAAAGTCAAGCATTATAAGTTCTTATAATGCATGAAGTTTTTATTGAATAAGATTAAATTTTCTTTTTAACCTTTTTTGTTTCAAAGGTCTAAGTTTTATAGTTTGGGAGAAATCGCAATTTTAAAACTGTACTACTTATTTTTGACGCCCAGTGTATTATAAATGCGAAAGTAACTCTGTCTGTCTGTCCGTCTTTCACGCCTAAACTGATGAACCGATTTTGATGAAATTTGGTACAGAGATAGATTAGAGCATGGGAAAGGACATAGGGTACATTTTATCCCACAGTTAGGCACGATATAACCTGTAGTCCACCGGGGCGAAGCCGCGGGCGGAAAGCTAGTCTTTTATATATTTATTTGCTAGCTTTTCGCCTGGGACTTCGTTACGGTGGGAATTTAGAAAAATTATGTAGCCTGTCCGCTACCTCCATACCAAATTTTATCAAAATTGGTCCAGCCGTTTCAGCGTTTAAAAGAGTACTATCTTTCGAACGAGTCATCATAGGCAGGTATATTGTACATATATATATATAATATATATATTTATGTCGTATGTATTTATATTGTGTTATTGTATTTAATATAGATATTTGAATGAGTTAGTGTAGTTATTTTTTGGTTATTTAGAGTTGTTTTATCAAATATGCACTTTTGTCCCGCGTTTTTAAAACAATATTTCTCACTGCACCAGGCTGGCTGTAAGAGATCACTATTAGTGATAAGTCCGCCTTTGTAAACTTTTTTTCTTTTATTTTGTCATCATATCATATCAGCCTATTGCAGTCCACTGCTGAACATAGGCCTCCCCCAAGGTGCGCCACTTTGCACGATCCTCCGCTGTTTTCATCCAGCCACTACCCGCTATCTTCTTTAGGTCATCTGACCATCTGGCTGGGGGGCGTCCTACACTACGTTTGCCAAGACGTGGTCTCCATTCGAGAACCTGTCTACTCCAACGCTCGTCGGTTCTGCGACAGACATGGCCAGCCCACTGCCACTTCAGCTTGCTACACTTTTGGATAATATCCATCACTCCGGTTTTCTGTCGGATGACCTCGTTTCGGATTCTATCCCTTAGCGAGATCCCGAGCATGGAGCGCTCCATTGCTCGCTGAGCGACGTGCAATCGGTGGGCCAACCTCACTGTCATGTTCCACGTTTCGGCTCCGTAGGTCATGACTGGTAGGACGCATTGATTAAAGACCTTGGTCTTTAGACACTGCGGGAGTGGCGACGAAAAGATATGACGCAGCTTCCCAAATGCTGCCCAGCCAAGCTGCACTCTTCTGGTGATTTCCCGCCCGCTCTGGTGATTTCCCGCTCTTTTATTTTGTATCCCATGTTATCTAAGTGCAATAAAGAATATATATATAAAGTAACATACATCCACACATTCCTCATACATTTTCGCATTTACAATATTAGTAGTATGAGTCGGCACCCTTCCACGCTGGAGAAAAACTTAGAATGTCCCAGCTTTCAACTCTTCCCAGGCATACTGTCGGTATAATTGAGGAGTGTCATTTCAAATGGACTAACTTCCACCTTATGCGATTTGTAGGTCTGTGGCATTGTATCTTCTAAAAGAATGGTTCATTTCGATGTGTTTTTTTTTGTTTGAAAGCTGAGGTAATTAAGATGGTTCTTAGCAATATTTGATCTAAATTGGTTCAGCCGTTTAAGAGTTACAATATAAGCGATATATCTATTATTTTTTTTAATTTTATAGTTTTTATTACAAAAATAATTTTATTTTTAAACGAAATAAGTACATTATTTAACAACATGTATAGTTAGATGTGCTGCCAAGTGTATTAACTTGTTTTGTATACAAAAGTCAAAAAAATGAGAAAGCCTATTCATACGTGTCAAACAAAGAAAAAACTACTCGTATGCGTAAATTACACAATCGTTTTTTAGGGTACTGTGAGTGTTAAGTTATTTGTAAAATAAACCGTTTAGGTTTGACAATGAAACTGAACTTTCTCCAAGGAACCCTTAAGGCGACTACAGCACCCGATAAAGGCAGCACACATAGGAATAGTGCCATCTCCGTCTCTCAACAGGCCTGGGCCGGCAGTGCGAACAGTGTCGATACACGAAGTTTACGGACTATGAAAGCGTGCGTGCGTAAAAACATGTTCGAAAGTTAGAAAAATGAGATTTATGGAAAGGTAACAGCTTAAATCGAAAAATGCGTTAACTACTTATCGAGAGTGTTCAATTACGAACATTTTGATAGCATTTCAAGTTCCTGTGTGCATTTTACTATCGTTATTACAGCTTAAAAGATACACAATATTGGGTATTTAGAGGTGACTTTGTGAGCTTTCTCTATCGAACCAAAAGTGCTGAATCATGTTTTCAGCAAACTACTTATCTAGTTTATATCCTGAATATTACCGTAGTATTTTTTTTCTTCGATTTAATGCAGTGCGTCACGCATTATAAAATCGTAATTTAGATGCTGTAGTCGCCTTAAGTAAAAAATGTGACTTTTTAATACTAAGATTACTAAGGCAATCGTTGTATTTATAAGCAAAATAGTTTTTTTTTTATATTTAGACCTAAAGTATGTTCCTTGGAGTAAATAGTTCAGTTTCGTTGGTTGATTCACATCCTTAATTTTCGCCACCCAATGTGTTTAGTACGGCCTACTAATAGTCAGCTTTTAAAATTTAAAAAACGCATCGAAATCGGTCCAATCGCTTATGAGCTACGATACCACAGCAAGACACACAGTCACACAGATATACACATCAAACTTTTATCACCCGTCTTTTTTATCGGGGGTTAAAAATATTTCAGCTTCTACGGAACCTCTCTAAACTATTAAAGCTCGCACTTGACCTTTTTCTTTTTCTTTTTGTTGACAACGGAAAACAGTTAGCCTATCACTTAAAAAGCCTATTTTTTAAAGAATGTAGTAATTTGTGCGTTCTTTGGTGGTCGTTTGTCAAGTCATTAAAAATTAAAAAATCGACTTTCCATACTGAGACAATCAGCAGCTCACGCACAACGTGAAAACAACGCGGTTAAATGACAATAACTCTAAAATAAAAAAAATAGAACCTCAACACTTAGGCCTGTATTACAGAAGGAGACTCAAGTCTTGACCTATACTTAAGTAATGATTGTCCCTTTCTTCCACTTTAAAATTTACAATAATTCCACGTCAAAAACGTAAGAGTCACCGACTTCAATCCCAAAAAGACAATTTTTTCGAGAGTTTCCCTCAATTTCTTCAGGATTCCACCATCAGATCCTGGTTTCCTTAGCATGGGACTACCCTTGAGATACTCCCTTTCCAACAAAAAAAGAATAATCAAAATCGGTTCATAAACGACGAAGTTATCCGCGGACATACATAAAAATAAAAAAATAAAAAATACAGTCGAATTGAGAAACCTCCTTTTTTGAAGTCGGTTAAAAACGACAGTTACTTAAGTATAAATCAGAGTCTGAGTCGCGTTCTGTAATACTGACCTGACTGAATCGATTTTAATCAAATATGTATAGCGAAGAATCATTTCGATCATGGTACCTACCACGATCGTTTAAATGCATTTCTGTTTAGTATCCATTTTTGAACTGCTTCGCAATTAGAATGTTTTTTAAAATGGGACCATGATGGCGCTGCTTTTGAACTGCTCGGTTGTCTATGGTCCATTTTAAATGTCTACATAAATTGTCGCTGGCCTGCCTTTGAATCGCAACAGCGCCAAAATAGAATCGCCTATAAGCCATCATGGTACGAATAAGCGTTGCAGACTTTTTAGGTCCTAAATTGGATCGCGCTAAGCGATCATGGTAAACCTCCAGGTCAGCTTTCAAACCAGAAAACCACAGATACACACGTCCAACTTATAACACCCCTCTTTTTTTGTCGGGCGTTAATAACAACGCGGTTAAATGTCAAAAATGTGTCAAAATGACAACGTCAGAGGGCGAGCAAGCCTTTGCGCAATCAAATTGAAGTTTTAGTTTTATTTTTTCTAGTAAGGCCCTAAATATCAGAATTTTACGCTACAAAGACGTGCTTAAGCGACATCTGTCAGCTTGTGGCATACCCAGTGACCGATGGGAGCAGCTCGCGCGTCTAATGGCGTTCCACAGTAAGTTGTGGTATCAAACATTTTGAATCAAAGCGTCTCGAAGATCTTGATGTTAAACGCGCAGAAAGAAAGACTCGCCCTAAGCTAAAGTACACCTACACGTATAACAATTTTGACCAGCTCTTCTGCATCCCATGTAGTAGAACTTTTAAAACTAAATTTGGATTTGCAAGTCACAGTAGAGCGTACCATCGCGACAACATCAATCCGAATTAAACATGCTGGAGTCGCCATAGCCGGACACGGCGTGGAGCAAAGAATATAAATACTCCGTGGAGTATTATATAAATATCAGAAGTTATTGCCTCAATGGGGGGGTTATACAAACTTATTCTTAAAATTATCTTACACCGTAAAAGCATCGGTTAGTGTTCAATCAACCTTATTTGAAGCTTATTGTTTTATTACCCAAGGAAACCCTTAGTGTCTATCTAAATATATAAAAGGAGAAACTGACTGACTGACATATCAACGCACAGCCTAAACGGCTAAACGTAGGCACTTGAAATTTGGAAGGGACGTAGCTTAGGTACCGTAGAGGTGCACTAAGAAAGGAATTCCAGAAATTCCCACGGGAACGGGAATTAGCGGGAAAATCCTTTTGTATGAAAAATCTAAACCGCTTAAGTTAGACGCTTGAAATTTGCCATGCAGGTACCTTAGTAAACTTAAAGCTTAGTTGCAACAGGATATTACAAAATTCCCACGGGAACGGGAGTTAGCAGGAAAAAACTTTTGTAATCTGTTCAAAAGAAAAAATTCACTAGCAAACGAAGTTGCGGGTATCAGCTAGTGAGTGTATGTATAGGTGTTTCGACTAGCCGCGATTGAAGCGCTCGTAGCCCAATGGCGCTCGCTGATCTCAACCGATCAGTGAGGTTAAGCAACGGACACAGAGGCAGGGAACCCGATGGGTGATCAAAGTGGCAATTTATCGCGAGCGTTACCGTGCTTCGGAGGGCTCGTTAAGCTGTCGATCCCGGCTGTTGTCAATTGACTACAGTCGTTAAAAACTCTGATACCAGGGTTAGCCAAGTTCGCCACACGCTTGACTATACCTACACGATAAGAAGATGAAAACTAGCTATATTATTTAAATTACCTCCGATTTTCCTCAATAACTGATTTACCTAGTTATCCCACAACAAAAGCCGGAACCCAGAATTTAACTTATTTCTCCAAGCATGGAAATGATTTTGAGCCATTGTCGTAATAGTCATCCATCTTCGATTGGTTAACTTCACTTATTGTAGTCTAACACGGTTTTGCCATGCGGATAACCGGTATGTGCTTATATGGTACTTTTTAACCGACTTCAAAAAAAGGCAGAGGTTTTAACTGATAAAATTTAAAAACAATTAAGCCAACTTTAAAAAATAAAAAAGCGGTAGATACTTATATATAAAGACAATATTAATGATTTTGTTAATACCTACTGATTTGTTTGAAGTCGGTGTCAAGACAAATAAGTTTAATAGGCTTATACGTACCGCCTCGCACCGACTTCAAACAGATCAGTAGGTAAGCATATTAAGTAATATTGTTTTTGTTTTTAGCTCTTTTATTTTTTGAAATTGGTATAAGTAATTTTTATTTTTTTTAAGTTTATTTATTTTAAAAACGAAAAGTATGGTGCTTTTGCAGGTGGCACATTTCCTTTCGTTCTGAACGACATTTTGTTATCTTCCTTAAATTCTTCTTATTCTTCTTACCAGCCCATATACGTCCCTACCGTGGGGCACGGGCCTCCCTTCGAAACACGAAGGCGATTTAGGCCAGGTCCACCACGCTGGCCCAATGCAGGTTGGTAATTTTCTTGGACGGGCGGTTTTCATCACGATGTTTCCCTTCACCGTTAAGCAAGTGATAATTAAGAATCCGTAAATTCGAAAAGACGAATTTAGTGGCACTAGGATTAGTGGCATATGCCCGCACTAGGATTAGAACCCGCGACCTTCGGATTACAATTCTGGCATATTACCAACTGGGCTATCACCGCTATAATATCTTCCTTATCGTATAGGTATAATCATGTGGCGAACTTGACTAACCCTAGTGTAAGGAGTTTTCAAACCGCAAAATGGCCTTCTGATTCGGTTTAACGACTGTAGTCGATCTTTAACAGCCGGAAACGCTTTTTTTCATTGAATTGCTACTTTGGTCACCCCACCTACTTGTACATTGCTTAACCTCACTGATCGGCTCTGAAGAGTGAGCGCAATTAGGCTACAATTGCTTCTTTACACCAATAAACGAAGCATACATTTTTAATGACTTCTCAAAACCACTAATTAAGTTTTATCTTGTTAAGAGAGTATTGAAAGTTGGTTAAACATATGTTTTTCTGCACTAATTATTTTATTAATCGCGAGATAATGACTTAACCTACCCAGAAAATTGCCTGGTGACAGACTCCTCGCATGATTTTAATTCCTAGAAGAGTAGGCAGCGGCAGAGATTAAGTATAATGAATTTTGTTGACTGGAAGAAATCCCCTTGTGATATAAGTTTGCCTTTGAACTTGTATTGTATTTTGTCGTGTTTAATAATAAAAAAATTATACACTCATATAATGATCGTAGAACAATACATTAGTGAAAATCGCACCCAAATCGTTTAAGCCGTTTTTGAGATTAACGCACAGACAAAATTCTAACTATCTATGGCGTATATATAGGTGTATACTCGTAAAAGTCCGATTTTTTTCTTTTTTTAATGTTTTTTTTATATCTTTCATGTACACAGTTAGACGTGTGTATCTGTATCTGTGTAGCTTAAGCATCGTATCTCTTAAATGAAAGCTGACGTAATCGAGATGGTTCTTAAATATATTTTATCAAAATTTGTTCAGCCGTTTAAGAGTTACAAGCAATCGAATGCAGGGGGTAATACAATATTTATAATTTTAGATATATTATATGTTAGATATAGATAATAACTCGGAAAAATAAACCAGGTCAAATATTTAAAAATTACCTATAAGCAAGGTTGCAAAATTACATATCATTTGGTTATTTCATTGTTTCAACAGAAATTAAGTTTTTAATTACATCCCTAATTGATATATGTATGTAACAAAATGTGTTAGTTAATTATGCACTGCTGTAGATAAATACAACGTCTTTTTTATAATTTTGTATATTGAGGTTTTTATGAAATTCCACCCTAATCATGACACTTATGTATAAAACTAGCATTCCGCTCGGGACTTCGTTCCCATGGGAATTCGGGAAAATTATGTACCCTATGTTCATCACGGATAATGTAGGATTCTAATGGTAAAAGAATTTTTCAAATCGGTCCAGTAGTTTCGGAGCCTATATTCAATCAAAATCAAAAATGTTTAAGTACTGTATTAATAATATTACACAGTACATGTAACAAGCTGGAGCAACTTTTTAAGCGAAAAGCTAATGATTCTTTTTTTTTATTATTATAAGATGGGTTAACTCTTGACCTCAATCTTGACCATAAGGTCAAAGATGAGGTCGACGGTGGAGCGAGTTAACCAAAATGCCTATAAAGGCACTGGTACTCCCACGCACCGACGGAACACAGCAAGCTGTTTGGCGTCGGACTTCGGTAGGAGGGTGGTCGCGAACCAGACGGCCCTTTACAGAGCCTACCACACCGCATGAGACCATAGGGCGACACCTCAGATTTAGAAAAAAATTAAGTTCGTTGCCTGGGATGAATTACTAAGAGGCAGGTCTCATTTGTGTTTCCTTAGTCGCCTCTTACGACAGCCACGAAGAGATGGGGTGCTGTTATTCTTAACCGATTACCACACGGATTCTACCATCATTTAAGTTTAATACAAACAAACAATTGTCAATGCAAACAAACAATCAAATCTTTCCTCTTTATAATATTGGAATAGAGTATAGATATAACATGTCCCAAAACAACCTTATCTAAATATATAAAAGGAGAAACTGACTGACTGACTGACTGACTGACATATCAACGCACAGCCTAAACGGCTAAACGTAGGCACTTGAAATTTGGAAAGGACGTAGCTTAGGTACCGTAGAGGTGCACCAAAAAAGGAATTCCCGAAATTCCCACGGGAACGGGAATTAGCGGGAAAATCCTTTTGTATGAAAAATCTAAACCGCTTAAGTTAGACGCTTGAAATTTGGCATGCAGGTACCTTAGTAAACTTAAAGCTTAGTTGCAACAGGATATTGCAAAATTCCCACGGGAACGGGAGTTAGCGGGAAAAAACTTTTGTATGTAAAAATCTAAATCACGTAAGATAGATGTTTTCAATAAAAAAAAATAACACGCAAACGAAGTTGCGGGCACCAGCTAGTTCTATATAGACGTCTTTTTTATCAGCCCATATACGTCCCCAACAGGGGGCACAGGCCTCCCTAAAACACGAAGAGGATTTCGGCCAAATGCCACCACGCTGGCCCAATGCGGGTTGGTGGACCGCACGCCAAGCGAAAACGAATTCTTAGACTTTCGGGTTTCATCACGATATTTTCTTTCACCGCTGATCAAGTGATGATTAATTAGAAATATATCAATAATTCCGAGAAGACGAACGTAGTGGTACAGGCCCGCACCAGGGTTTGAACCCGCAACCTTCCGATTACAAGTCTGATGGCTCATTGCCAACTGGGCTATTACCGCTTATTATATTTTAATAAATATTATTAAAAAGTACGTCGATATAAAAAAAATATTGGGGCAGTTCACAAAGTACAAAGAGTTTTAACCTTACTAAGGCAATTTACAATATTACGGGTTTTGACAATATTCCGATGACAGTTAAAAGCTAGTACGTCATCAGGTAATATGTTTTTTTCTTTCCTGTCACTTTGTTTCCTTTCTCTTTTACTTTCCAAATCACAACAGTTTTTTAAATGCGAAACCAAAGACGTCATATCAAGGAACCGACGTCAACCGAGAACTGAGAAATAAACAAATCGAAACTGTTTATTACCTGGTTTATAAAATGTTAATACTTAGATCGATGAATTTAGTCCCGTCACTATACAGGTTGAAAAAGAACCTCCTAGCTATATTCCAAATCCTGAACCAGTATCACTCAAAGAACATATTTGAAAAAAAAAATATTTTTTCAATGGGAATAGTTCATTTTTTGCCTAAACGTAGACATAACTCCTACACCAGGCACGCGAGGGGTACGGGTAGCGCTCGGGGGGTGCGCCCGAGTGGTGTCTACGTTTAGGAAAAAAAAAGTGTTTAGTAAGTGATACTGGTTCAGGATTTTGAATATAGCTAGGAGGTTCTTTTTCAGCCTGTATATAAAAACTACATATATACATATTCGCTCACGCCCATAATCCCTAACGGAGTAGGTAGAGCATCAGTGGTTCTATAAAGATGCCGCATTTGACACAAATTGTGAGGGTTATCAGATGGACCAAGTTGTAAAATGGTTAAATATGATCAGCTTTTCGTTAGTATATAGCAAAACCCTCGCATCCCACTTACAGACTTTTACTGTATACCTGGGAAGAGTAGGACCACGCAGCAACACCAGATTCCTCATAGATCTGCCGGTCCATGAAAGTAACTATTATACCAAATCCTACACAGTACACGGCGCACGCCTTTGGAACTCCTTGCCTATGCTATAAGATCCGCGAAAACCTTAGCCATTTTCAAAACTTTGCTGAGGACGCACTTTGAACTGCTTTGCAATTATTAGTTCCTTGTCGTCGAGTGATAGTCGGCTGGGTTGTCTCTATATAGTATTCCTTATGTGTTTTTTGTTATTATTATTTTTCCTTTCTGTAGAATGTTATTACTTTTCCATTGTGTATTTCCGGGAGGTGTATGTTATGTATAGTATATATATTATATGTATTTATTTGTGTTAGGTATATTGTATGTGTGTAATGTAGTTTATGTAAGTATATTTATGTATGTATTTTTGCACCCACACTTATATGGTGTAATTTCATCTTCTCCATACCCAAAGGTTGCCGATAAGATATTGCTTCTTAGCAATGGGGCCGCCTTTTGTACCCTAACTTTATTACTGTTCATAATGTAACTTTTACTCTGTCTCATGTTCTGTAATGTTGGTGTGCAATAAAGTATATTTGTATTTGTAGGTAGCTGGCACATTGTCAGTTTTTTTTCACTCCCATTCCAGCGTGAAAGAGGGGGAATTAATAAAATAATAATAAAATATCACCTGTCCCCATGACTTTTAGTCGATTCGGTAAGAAGAATGGAAACTATCGTCCATTAGAAATGCGCCCAACGACCTATAGCTAGGGTCCTATTGGGAAAAGTGTGCCAAAATTGCGTCGAGCAATGCCACTTGGCATGGCTACTCTACAGGTCAAACTGAGCTGAAAAAGCCCGTTAGCCAACCTTGGTTCCGTGACAGGGGGGAGGGGGAGGGGGTTAAAGTACCGAACTCCCGGCGTTTAGAAAAAAAAATCTAGTGGATGTAATTGAGGTACAAAGTCAAGTTTGGTGTCGTTTTCGGATAAATCGAAGATGGCCAATTCATTGGCCATCTCTTTTTTGTATGTTTTCATAGAAAAAAAATAAAAAATGCATAAAACTCTGCATTCCAAGTGTTAAAAAAATATAAACAAACCCCAATATTTTCAGATTTTTATATGGAAGATGGGAACAAAAAATACTCACTAAAGGCTCTTTAAATGTAGATTACAAAAACATTAACATCAAATAACTTATTACCTAATGGTAATGTAAAAAAAATAGAAAACTTATTGCGGTATTCAAATATCTCAATCCCGGCGCTCGGGAAAAATATATCTAGTGGATGTTATTGAGGTAGAAAGTCAAATTTGGTGTCGTTTTCGGATAAATCAAAGACGACAAATTTATTGGCTATCTCATTTTTGTATGCTTCTATAGAAAAAAATAAAAATAGCTACAATTGTGCATTCCAAGTTAAAAAATATAAAAAAAATCCCTTTATTATCAGATTTTTATATGGAAGATAGGAAAAAAAACTCAGTTAAAGCTCTTTAAACTTAATTACAAAAACAAACAACACAATTACCTTTTTACCTATTATTAATGTAACAAAAATATATTATACGTAAGTACGACCATGTTCAGCGCCATAGTACGAAAAAAGCTAAAAATGCAATTAATCATTTGAATGTGTCGATTTACATATAATATAGGGTGAAATAGAAATAATTGCGACTCTTGAAAGGAAAAACTGACTAAGCGCCACAGGGCTAAATTTATAGGAAAACAGTTTAACTTTTGCTTAAAAAAATAGGTACATAAATTATTTATTCTTTCAAGTAATTTTTTTCCTTTCAATCGTCAAGCTCCATCCTTCGAACCATGAACGTACTCATGAAAACAAATAATTTTCTTCAAAAATCAAAGCTGTGACGAATTTCCATTACCTGTTACATTGATAACACCGCAAAAATACCTACCACTAAAGCAGAAAAAAAAGAAATATTTTGACTTGTGTAAAACGGTGAGGATTTGAATGAAAAAGAAATATTTGCAGCTACCACCACACTTGCACAATTGAAATTCCTTTATGAAGGAGATTATGAGAGAGCAGACCCTGAAATTCAAAAATTCATCATCACTATGTATGATAGGTAAGGAATACAACAAATATTTCATGACAAAAAAAAATGAAATTTATATTAATTAATATTACTTTTGACAGGTCGTGCCCATCAGAGACGGTGAATGAATGTCGAAAGTATTTGTTCACAAAACAGGACAGGCTAATTGAAAAACCTCCCACAGAAGCTGCTCTCAAAGAACATATATTAAGGGCAGTTTTTCAGGGCGTGCACGTTTGGGGGCAATGCCTTATAAAACAGCAAACCATACCTTGCCCTTCTGAATTTGGCTGGCAAAAAGAACCTGACAACGAAACTTGATTGCCACCTTGGACCCAAAACGCCATAGCTGCTCAGGCGTGCCTAGAACTTATAAGATGTAGGTGCGTTAAATCTTACGGCACAAGATGTAACTGTTTTAAGCGGCAGTTGAAATGTACGGAATTGTGCAAATGTGGTGGTGGCTGCAAATAATTTTTTTCGTTCAAATCCTCACCGTTTTACACAGGTCAAAAAATTTCTTATTTTTTTATTGCTTTGTGTAAGAATCTGCTATAGTGGTATTTTTTCTGTGTTATCATTGTAACAGGTAATGGAAATTTGTCACAGTTTTGATTTTTGAAGAAAATATTTGTTTTCATGACTACGTTCATGGTTCGAAGGATGGAGATTGACGCTTGAAATGAAAAAAATGACTTGAAAGAATAAATAATTTATGTACCTATTTTTTTAAGCAAACGTTAAACTGTTTTCCTGTAAATTTAGCCCTGTGGCGCTTAGTTAGTTTTTCCTTTCAAGAGTCGCAATTATTTCTATTTCACCCTATATGATATGTAAATCGACACATTCAAATGATTAATTGCATTTTTAGCTTTTTTCGTACTATGGCGCTGAACATGGTCGTACATAAGTATAATATATTTTTGTTACATTAATAATAGGTAAAAAGGTAATTGTGTTGTTTGTTTTTGTAATTAAGTTTAAAGAGCTTTAACTGAGTTTTTTTCCTATCTTCCATATAAAAATCTGATAATAAAGGGATTTTTTATAGTTTTTTAAACTTGGAATGCACAATTGTAGCTATTTTTATTTTTTTCTATAGAAGCATACAAAAATGAGATGGCCAATAAATTTGTCGTCTTCGATTTATCCGAAAACGACACCAAATTTGACTTTCTACCTCAATAACATCCCCTAGATATATTTTTTCCCGAGCGCCGGGATTGAGATATTTGAATACCGCAATAAGTTTTCTATTTTTTTTACATTATCATTAGGTAATAAGTTATTTGATGTTAATGGTTTTGTAATCTACATTTAAAGAGCCATTAGTGAGTATTTTTTGTTCACCGTCTTCCATATAAAAATCTGAAAATGTTGGGGTTTGTTTATATTTTTTTAACACTTGGAATGCAGAGTTTTATTCATTTTTTATTTTTTTCTATGAAAACATACAAAAATGAGATGGCCAATGAATTGGCCATCTTTGATTTATCCGAAAACGACACCAAACTTGACTTTGTACCTCAATTACATCCACTAGATTTTTTTTTCTAAACGCCGGGAGTTCGGTACTTTAACCCCCTCCCCCTCCCCCCTGTCGCGGAGTCAAGGTTGGCTAACGGGCTTTTTCAGCTCAGTTTGACCTGTAGAATAGCCATGCCAAGTGACATTGCTCGACGCAAAATTGGTCAGGTCTCCATACAACGATGCCCAATAGGACCCTAGCTACTAGCCTGATCAGGAATTGAACCAGTAACCTCCAGGTTACTGACCATTAGTCAAACGAACAGCACTACCTTGCTCTTGAATCGAAACTGGTTTTGTACAGTCTAGGGCACGGTGAACGTTACAGGTCACTCTTATCTTGACATAATATCGTTTTTGACCCCAGACAAATTACTCTATAACTCTCAAATTAAAAATAAATAAATATATATATATATATCACTCCCTACATTCGATTTCTTATAACTTTTAAACGGCTGAACCAATTTTGATGAAATATAGCTAATAAACATCTCGATTACAGCTTTTTAACAAAGCTATTATTATCGAGATGGTTTTCTTAGCTATATTTGCTTTCAAACAAAAAAAAATCGATCGAAATAAGTCAATTTCGTCTAAGAGCAACGATACCACAGACAGACACAAAGGTACGCATACAGGTACACTTATACACACACACAAATTTTGTAAAGCTCAACGCGTCGAAGGCTGTATAACGTAGTGACGTAAATTATCCATAAATTACTACCTTATTTTTTTAACCTTCCACTCCGCTTATAGGTTAGACCAGTACTACGTTTACGCCATTCCTACGTAGATTGGAAAAACCGTATCAATACAATACCGTGAAATTGATCTGGATTTATGATTGTCTCTTTCTTACGATTTTGGTCTGATCACACGACATCACATTAATATATTTTAAAGATGAAGTTTGTGAGTGGGTGTTTATTACTTCGCCACACTCAAACGGCTGGACCAATTTTAATAAAATTTTGTATGGAGGTAGCTGACACCCTGGATTAACACATAGGCTACATAATTTTTCCAAATTCTTACGGGAACGAAGTCCCGGGCGGAATGATAGGGTAACTAAAAAATTAAAAATGTTATAACACCCCCTCGTCATTTATCGCTTATGAGTCCTACACGGCTGAACCAATGTTGATGAAATGTAGCTAAGAATCATCTCGATCATGTCAGTTTTTTTAACAAAAAAACCGCATCGAAATCTGTCCATTCGTTTAGGAGCTACGATGCCACAGATAGACACATAACCCTCTTTTTTGTCGGGGTTTAATAAATGGATTAGCGTTTTAAGGCTGCGAGTCCCACCTGTACAGCTAACATGTACGCTTGATAAAGGTAATTTTGTAGTATGTGTCTCGTTCCGCCCTCTCTTTCTATCGCATAGCGCTAGAACGGAACAGACAGAACGACATCGACAGGACGGAATTATTCCACGCGTCTATGTTAGCTGGACAGGAGGAATTTTTAAATCTTTATACTAGCCTCTTCGATCCCACTGCTGGGCAAAAGTAATCTCTATCGTAAACTGTGATTCATAATTGCTAATAACTCCAATATTTCCATCAATGATATGATTTAAAAGAAAGGTGTATACTTGAGCAAAACAAGTTTTAGGTACATCTGGTGACTATAAACTAGTTAGCGAAAATTAACACTTTCACAGCCCACGGTAATAATAATAATAATATAATAATAATATTATGTGCATTTCTATAGTGCATACAGAGATAACTGCCAGTTGGTGTCACATACATTACTAAATTAAATTGTCTAACGGGCCTCTACGTGTTGACTTCGGCCCCACGCACGCCTTCCAAAGGTCCGGGACGTAATTGCCCGTGATTCAAGGATCTAGACAAACATAATAATAATAATAATATAATAAACGTTACACACTCAAAGGCTCACATTAAGGTTTTCCCTTGTGTCGGGGGTCCCTCAGACAAACACAAAAACCCATGACCCGAGAACAAACATTTGCTTTTTACACAAATATTTGCCCCGACTGGGAATCGAACCGAGGACCTGTCGATCAAGAGGCAGCGCCACTACCACTAGACCAAACTGGTCGTCAAATACGGTATTCACTTTCACAGTCTACCGTACAAAAATACCCTGTTTTTGTATCCATGTGGATACATTTGGATACCGTGGACTGTGAAAGTGTTAAGGATGTAAATTAGCCTACCAAACCGCACAATTTTCCCCAAGAAACTTACCCAAGTTAAAATGTGACAAAAAAATTCGCCTCTCCATTTGTATGCTATTTATAGCAAATAAATAACTATTGGCTTTTTCCCGCAAAGAACTCTTTTACTCACCCATTTCATGCTTGACCCCTTAGCCTTAGGGGATGATTTTCGAAAATTCGCGAAACACGTGTCCGTTTATTTCTTATAAACCTTTCGCGATTTGAACACATAATATTTTTTTTATTTCTTCTTCTTCAACCTATGGCCACCCAATGCTGAGTGTAGGTCTCTTCCATTGTACTCCACTCTCTTCAATCTTGATTCTTTCGCATCCAGTTCTTCCCTACAATCCTGGCAAGATCGTCAGCCCATCTCATTGATTGTCTGGCCACGCTTCGACGCTTAGTTCGAGGTCTCCACTCTAGTACTTTTTTACCCCATCTCTGGTCATATCTCTGACTTTAATTTTTTTTGAGCTACCATTACTGCTATATCAGGAAGTTTGGTTCTTCTACGAATTTTCGTATTCCTGATACAGTCTTGGAGTAAAATTCCTAGCATAGCTCGCTCCATAGCTCTTTGGTTGACTTCTAGCCTATTGATGGTGTTTGGTGAGCGTCCACGTCTCGGCTCCGTAAACCAGTACAGGGAGGACACACTGGTTGAAAGCTCTGCGCTTGAGGTTAAGTGGTATGTCTCCCTTGAACACATCCGACAACTTGCCAAATGGTTCCCAAGCCAAATCCTACGCGGCGGTTGATTTCGCTATCTTGGCTCTGTCCAACCTTATTGATTGTCTTATGAAAATGTACTCCTCCACTTTCCCTATGGTTTGGCCGTGTACAATAATGTGGTTGGCGCAGCTGAAATTGGCCATTTTTAGACCCACGGTTATTGACACATCATACAGTTTTAAACCGTGTGGTGATCGGTTGAGAGTAACACCACCCCATCTCTTTCCGTGGGTGTCGTAAGAGGCGACTAAGGAAACACAAATGAGACCTGCCTCCTAGTAATCCATCCCAGGCAACGACACTTCATTTTTTTCTGGATCTGAGGTGTCGTCCTATGGTCTCATGCGGTGTGGTAGGCTCTGTAAAGGGCCTTCTGGTTCGCGACCACCCTCCTACCGAAGTCCGACGCCAAACAGATTGCTGTGTTCCGTCGGTGCGTAGGAGTACCAGTGCCTTTATAGGCGTTTTCTGGGTTAACTCGCTCGATCGTCGACCTCATCTTTGACCTTATGGTCAAGATTGAGGTCAACAGTTAACCCATCTTTATAATAAAAAAAAAAAAGTTCTGAAATCATAGTTCAAGCGAATACTATGATGTCGTCAGCAAAACCAAGGTGAGTAAGGCGTTCCCCGTTGATGTTGATGCCCTTGTCGATGTTGATGCCTTGTCCGTATATTTGCTTCAAGGTATACGAAGTGTCGAGTTAAAATGTCCAAAACAATTGCTTTCGCCATACAAACTTTCACCCCCCATTTCACCCCCTTAGGTGTGGAATTTCGAAAAATCCCTTCTTAGTGCTTGCCTACGTCATAAAATTCTCCTTTTTGCCAAATTTCAGCTTTCTAGATTTTAGGGTTTGGTCTGGGCGTTGATGAGTCAGTGTATCAGGACTATATTATAAATCAAGGATTATAAATGCTAAAGTAACTCTGTCTGTCTGTCTGTCTGTCTATCCATCTTTCACGCCTAAACTACTGAACCGATTTTTTTATTTTTTTTTATTAGATGGGTTAACTCTTGACCTCAATCTTGACCATAAGGTCAAAGATGAGGTCGACGATGGAGCGAGTTAACCCAGAAAATGCCTAAAAAGGCACTGGTACTCCTACGCACCGACGGAACACAGCAAGCTGTTTGGCGTCGGACTTCGGTAGGAGGGTGGTCGCGAACCAGACGGCCCTTTACAGAGCCTACCACACCGCATGAGACCATAGGACGACACCTCAGATCCAGAAAAAAATGAAGTGTCGTTGCCTGGGATGGATTACTTAGGAGGCAGGTCTCATTTGTGTTTCCTTAGTCGCCTCTTACGACACCCACGGAAAGAGATGGGGTGGTGTTATTCTCAACCGATCACCACACGGTTTAAAACGGCTAAATGTACGGTTTAAAATTAAGATTTTGATGAAATTTGGTACAGAGATAGATTAGAGCCTGAGAAAGGAAATAGGCTACATTTAATCCCACAGTTGGGCACGATATAACCTGTAGTCCACGCGGGTGGAAAGCTAGTTTTATATTTAAGATGACTATGACTATCAGCTAATTTGCGCCTTTGTATGGAAAGTTATATAGGTTCCTTGGGAAGAGGTGTTCAGTTTTATTGACAGAAGTAGTTTATAAAGTTTTTCCTGACTAATTTAATATGAATACATTTAGCCTAATTTTTCTATTCATGCAGAAAAGAAAAAAATGAAAAAAATCACAAATGTTCACTTTGTATTTTAAAAATTCCCATTATTTTATCACAAACAGTTGTTTCTAAATTGTTTTGTTTGTTCAAATGTATTTATTCATTTTTTGTTATTTTTTTTATATCTACCGTTTTTCCATAAAACATCATTGATCAATTAAGACTAAGCGGTATTAATGCAAATTAATTGACTTATTTTTAGCATAACATTGTTAATTTTCCATTCAACGTCGAACTGTACACGTCATTATATTCTCTAAGTAAATACGTTATAAAAAAAAACCTGTTTATTCGTTATATCCCATGAATAATACTTACTTTGAATAGAACCTTGTTGAAATCCCTCGAATTCGTACTGAGCGCTTTTCTTCATCTGTCTATACTAATCTTTTATTATATATACAAATGAATCACTAAATCTGTTGGTAAGCGCAAAACTCGAGAACGGCTGGACCGATTTGGATGATTCTTTTTTTGTTGTGTTCCTTATTGTCAGGAGAAGGTTCTTATGAAAGAAAAAACTAAAAAAGTAACACGGGAACGAAGTCCCGGGCGGAAAGCTAGTATTATAAAAAGAAAAGATTTGTATTTTTGTATGTAACGAATAGGCTCCGAAACTACTGGGCCGATCTCAAAAATTCTTTCACCATTAGGATGCTACATTATCCCTGAGTAACATAGACTACATTATTTTCCCGAATTCCCACGGGAACAAAGTTCCGAGTGGGATGCTAGTAAGATTTAGAGGAAAGATTTGTATTTTTGTATGTCCCGAGCGGGATGCTAGCCTATACTAATATTATAAAGAGGAAAGATTTGTATTTTTGTGGACCGATTCAAAATTCTTTCACCATTAGAATGCTACATTATCCCTGAGTACCATAGGTTACATTATTTTTCCAAATTCCCACGGGAATGAAGTCCCGAGTGGAATGCTAGTCCTTTATATTGCACACCGCTAAGGAATGGAATTATCTGTCTGCGTCTGTATTTCCGGGTTCAAACAACCCGAATATCTCGAGTGAATAGGCTTCTTCTGGGTGAGCTTGATACATCCTCGACCACATCTCCGCCTCTGAGCTAGGTTGTGGTCAAGAGCGAAACCATTCTCTGTTAAAAAAAGATAATTATAGAATGGCGAAATCCCCAATATCAAGTAAGAAACCCTTTAAGGCGACTACAGCATCCGATCGTTCTTGAGCAAAAGGTGGCACACATAGGAATAGTGCCATCTCCGTCTTTCAACAGCCCTGGGCCGGCAGTGCGAACAGTGTCGATACACGAAGTTTACGAACTATGAAAGCGTGCGTGCGTAAAAACATGGTCGAAAGTTAGAAAAATGAGATTTATGGAAAGGTAACAACTTAATTCGAAAAATGCGTTAACTACTTATCGAGAGTGTTCAATCACAAACATTTTGATAGCAAATTCAAGTTCCTGTGTGCATTTTACTATCGTTTTTACAGCTTAAAAGATACACAATATTGGTATTTAGAGGTGACTTTGTGAGCTTTTTCTATCGAACCAAAAGTGCTGAATCATGTTTTCAGCAAACTACTTATCTAGTTTATGTCCTGAATATTACCGTAGTATTTCTTTTCTTCGATTTAATGCAGTGCGTCATGCTTATCTACGCATTATAAAATCGTAATTTAGGTGCTGTAGTCGAGTTAAGGGTTATAAATACGTCCAGTTGATCAGCAGGGTGCACCGCTATCAGATGAGGATGACGGTTTTGCAGCACTAAGATTTTATAACCCCACACACCTCAAGTTTTTCTTTTGTACAGCATAGGAGGGTAGTTCAAAAAAAAGTCCCCAAAAAACTTTCACATATTTAGATGACGTTTTGGTTTATGGTAATCTGCTAATCTGGCTGGGGGGCGTCCTACACTACGTTTGCCAAGACGTGGTCTCCATTCGAGAACCTGTCTACTCCAACGCTCGTCAGTTCTGCGACAGACATGGCCAGCCCACTGCCACTTCAGCTTGCTACACTTTTGGATAATATCGGTTTTCTGTCGGATGACCTCGTTTCGGATTCTATCCCAGATGGTCAGATGACCTAAAGAAGATAGCGGGTAGTGGCTGGATGAAAACAGCGGAGGATCGTGCAAAGTGGCGCACCTTGGGGGAGGTCTATGTTCAGCAGTGGACTGCAATAGGCTGATATGATGATGATGATGATGAATCTGCTAATAGGCATTACTGGGATTGAATCCCCTACATTTTTAACGTAGATAATAATTTTTACTAGAATTTGGGAAAATTGTGTAGCCTATGTGTTAAACCAAGGTGTCAGCTACCTCTATACTAAATTTTATTTAAATTGGTCCAGCCGTTTGAGCGTGAAAGAGTAACAAACATCCATACATACAGACAGACAAACTTTAGTGTTTATTATATTAGCAAGGATTTGAAATAAAGTCTAATGTAGCACTGTGTCTAAAACCTGCTAAAACGAAACTTGTTAAATAAAAAAAGGAAAATGGATAGATGTATCACGGAACTGTATAATTAGTTCATTAATTTTATTCTTTTAATTATACCACTTATAGAATAATACGTTTCGTTGTATTTTATTTGTGGTTTTCCCTTTATTCATTGATTGGTCAGTTACTATCTATGGGAGCTTTTTTTTGAAACTATTTTTTCATCAATTCACTTCATCAAATGACGCTTTTCTAAACGCAAGCTTTAGTTCTTAGAATAATGTTGTTTTGTTTTTTTACTAACTTCAAAAAAAGAGGAGTCTGCAAAAAAATACTAGTGCAAACTGTTGGGATTAAAGTCGGTAACTCATAGGTTTTTTTTAACGTGGAAAATTATGAAAAATCTTTTTTTATCTAATGCTTACATCGTGTTACGTTATGTTTTTCGGGACTTTTAAATGATATATGGTTTGGGCTGCCTGTTTCAACAAGACTTTTATGCCAGGGCCCCGATTCTGTAACTTAAGTTGTGTGTCGATGGAATGGTCGCCATTGTATCCGTTCAGGTGGCGAAATGGAGACAATCTAATGACGGCTGCTTTGACTTCAAGACGAGTAATTTTTTGGAAGTACCTTCAGAACCTGGTAGCTGAGAATTGGCCGTCGGCCCATGCTAGCAGGTATGCATATGTTAAGGCGACTACAGCACCCGATAAAGGCAGCACACAATAGGAATAGTGCCATCTCCGTCTCTCAACAGGCCTGGGCCGGCAGTGCGAACAGTGTCGATACACGAAGTTTACGGACATGAAAGCGTGCGTGCGTAAAAACATGTTCGAAAGTTAGAAAAATGAGATTTATGGAAAGGTAACAGCTTAAATCGAAAAATGCGTTAACTACTTATCGAGAGTGTTCAATCACGAACATTTTTATAGCAAATTCAAGTTCCTGTGTGCATTTTACTATCGTTTTTACAGCTTAAAAGATACACAATATTGAGTATTTAGAGGTGACTTTGTGAGCTTTTTCTATCGAACCAAAAGTGCTGAATCATGTTTTCAGCAAACTACTTATCTAGTTTATGTCCTGAATATCACCGTAGTATTTTTTTCTTCGATTTAATGCAGTGCGTCATGCTTATCTACGCATCATAAAATCGTAATTTAGGTGCTGTAGTCGCCTTAATAGTACATATTAGCACTACCCTTTCCCACACTTTTGGTTAATGAGAAAATAAGTACCTAAGGTCTGGCGGCCCTGGGATCTTGGTCTATTACTCGGTATATCCTATTTTGCTCTTTAATACCTGGAACTGTAAAAGCCGAGGCTAAAATCCTTTTTCTACAAAACGTAGGCGTTACAATGTGATTCACCGAAGTTAATTAATAATCTAAGGTTATTTCTTACGCAAATCAATTTTTACCGTATTAATAAGATGACGAAACGAAACTTTGGTTTGGTCTAGTAGTTAGTGACGTAGACGGGTACTGGGTTCGATTGACGGTACGGGCAAATATTTGTGTAAAAAGGAGATGTAAGCGCTCTCTCTGTCACTTTTTTGGGTCTTGGCGGAAGATCAGCGCTGTGGTACATCCAAATTGGTTTACCCACAGTACGTATGCTGAGTCAGCACTCTTTCACTGGGTTATTTATTATTTAATTGTAGTTTTACTTATAGTTATAAGATTATACCGCAGTGAATAAAGTTTTTATCAATGTTTGTTTTCGGGTCATAGGTTTTCGTGTCTATGTTCCAAGGAACCCACGACACAAGGTAATATCTTAGGGTGGGCCTTTGAGTGTGTAGCGTTGATTCATTTATTAACTTTGAACGATAGTGATAGCCCGTTGGTTAAATAACCAGTCTTGAAGGTTGCTGGTTCGAATCATTAATTTGTCCGGGAATATACCGCAAAATTCGTGTTTTGTATACTGTTTAACAGACTTCAAAAAAGGAGGAGGTTCTATGTTCGACTGTATGTATTTTTTTTATATACACACACCGGCAAATTTAGCGGAACAACTTATGTTTTTCATACAATTAAGTCAACTTTAGAGTTTATAAATGGAGATTTTTAATTGTTGCTGTTGATAAAATTTTACGCTTAGTTTAGGCCAAAATGTTTGTCTGTTAAAATCAAATATAAAACATACAAGAAGTTTTCAAGAATGTGCCGCATGGCCAAAAGATAACAATGCAAATACCTCTTTGTACAACTTCGTATGAAAAGTTTAAAGATATTTTTTTTCTATTGACTACATGAGAGATTTTAGGCTGTTTGTCAGTTTTTGTAAAAAAAAACAAAGAAGACCATTTTAAAAATTATTTTCATAAAAAAAAGTGCAGTTATGCACGTAAAACGGATATTTTTAGAACTCCCAAGCGAAGTCGATTGTATGAAAAACAGAAGTTGTTCCGCTAAATGTGCCGGTGTGTCTATGTTCACCGATTTCTTCGCCGATTATGGACCGATTTTCAAAATTCTTCGAAAGAACAAAAAAATAAGTGGACCCATATCAATTTTATCGAAAATGAAAAGAGTTATTTACTTTGTGCGAACTGTTAGGATTGAAGTCGGTGACTCATACGTTTTTAACGTGAAAAATTAAGTTTTAAGTCTGAGAAAATTAAGTTTTCGCTCGGCGCGCGGTCCACCGACCCGCATTGGACCAGCAGCGGGGTGGACTATGGCCTTTCATAAGGGAAATTGTAAAATTACGGTTCTTACAATTTTTCGGTGACATTCATAACTAAAACTCGGTACTTCTCGCTTACAAAGTCCGACTCGTCGCTACTTATTACGCCAACGACGCGGTATTTTAATAGATTATTATTTTATTATTATTATCTCCACATAACTATGTAATTGTGGGTAATAAAGAGGAAGAGGTTACATGGTTCAACAAGTCATATATTGAATATTGGTTATTAAAGTCTAATTGTACGTAATATACTTTAAATTACTGAGCATTAAATTCAACTTTATGTACGTTGATGATGTCCTATTGGTTTTTAAATTGATAAAGGTAAATTGAAAATTATATTGTGGTCACCCAAAAAGTTCAAAATTCGAATTTAAAAATATACAAAGAAAGAGATATTGAGTCACACACACAGACAAAAAAACCGGCCAACTGCAAGTCGGACTCGCGCACCGAGGGTTCCGTACAAACCTACTGAAAAGGTATTATATACCTGAGTATTTTATATGAATTTCAATTTAATACCTCTACGCGTTCATGAGGAAAGGGGTAGTGAGTTTAAAATTATTAAACATATATTTATGATATGATGTAACTAAAAATTTACGGTTTTCGCAATTTTTCCTTTTGTCTGTGCTATAAGACGTAGCTTCGTACCAAATTTCAAGATTCTGAGTTCACGGGAAGTACCCTGTAGGTTTTGATTCCCTTGCGAGTGTCGAAAATTTGCGGAAATTTGCGGCATAAACGGCTATATCTTTTGATAGCGTTGGCTTAAAAGTTTGATTTTTTTCACAGTTCTAAGGGACAGTAGACTTCAGTATTTGATATAAATTCCAGCTTGATACCTCCACGCGTTCCTGAGAAAAAGAGTATTGATAGACAGACGGACGGACGGACAACAAGTGATCCTATAAGGGTTCCGTTTTATCCTTTCGAGGAACGGAACCCTAAAAATAGTAAAAAACTGAAAGTTTGAATTCCATTTTTAAACTAGTAAGTTTTTCTTTCACTCCCAGTGTGGAAGGGTATGAAATACATAAATACAAACATACAAACGCTCAAGCCCATAATCCCTAACGGGGTAGGCAGATCATCAGTTCTTCTAGAACCACTAGATGCCGTGTGGTGATTTTAACCGTGTGGTGATCGGTCGAGAATAACACCACCCCATCTCTTTCCGTGGGTGTCGCAGGAGGCGACTAAGGAAACACAAATGAGACCTGCCTCCTAGTAATCCATCCCAGGCAACGACACTTCATTTTTTCTGAATCTGAGGTGTCGTCCTATGGTCTCATGCGGTGTGGTGGGCTTTGTACCGAAGTCCGACGCCAAACAGCTTGCTGTGGAGTACCAGTGCCTTTATCGGCGTTTTCTGAGTTAACTCGCTCCATCGTCGACCTCATCTTTGACCTTATGGTCAAGATTGAGGTCAAGAGTTGACCCATCTTATAATAAAAAAAATGCCACGTTTGACACACATTCTGAGGGTTATCAGATGGAACAAGTTGTATAATGGTGAGAGGTGGTCAGCCTTTCGCCCATTATACAGCAAAACCCTCGCGTCCCACTTACAGACTTTTACTGTATACCTGAGAAGAGTAGGTAGCTGGCACATTCTAAGGTTTTCTTTCACTCCCAATCCAGCGTGGAAGGAATATCTCTTAAATTTAAGAGCAGGGCTCTTGTCTGTGAAGTAATCGCCATTCGGTTCGATTTTGTGTAAGTTTCTTGACATCGTACCAGACACGACCTCAGCTTTTTCTTTTATTTGGTCCATGTAAGTTCGTCTCGGTCTTCCTCTTCCTCTCTTGCCCTCTATCTTTCCTTCCAAGATGGTCTTAAAGAAGTTGTCGTGTCGCATCTGGTGTCCTATCAGAAGGAATATGAAATGGTTAATTAGTTTTGTTCTACGCGTCATAGACAGAAGGATTGTAAATGGAACATGTATTTAATTAATAAACTAAAGCAACATTTAATTAATATTTAATAATCGGAACAGCCCGGACGTAAACTAGAATTTTTTATCATAAGTACAAACCAAAATACGTCAGTTTACTCGTAGGCCAGTGGCTCTCGCTGATCTCAACCGATCAGTGAGGTTAAGCAACATATACAGAGGTAGGGAACCTGATGGGTGACCAAAGTGGCAATTTATTACGAGCGTTTCCGTGCTTTGGAGGGCACGTTAAGCTGTCGGTCCCGGCTGTTGTCGATTGACTACAGTCGTTAAAACCAAGTCAGAGGCCATTTGGCGGCGGTTTGAAAACTGACACCAGGCTTAGCCAAGTTCGCCACAGCTTGACTATACTTACACGATAAAAAGAAGAAGATTACAGTTGAACTAAATTATTATAGTAATAAGAAACATACAAAATAACTATAAATTTAAAAAAAAAACAATGGGTTGCACTCCGGGAGTGCCGGCAGAAGTGAAAACTTGAACATTAACGTTATGCATTAATATGGAAATAAAATACACAAACAGAGTCCGTTATTCTCTCAGGCTTCGAACCCTCGACCTGTAGCTTACAATCTGGCAACTTTTCCACTCGACCAAACTGTCTACTTTCAATTCAGTAAAATAGTCTATCGGTATTTGCGCACTATGTGCGAATAATCGTTGACATAGTTGACATCTGTCACAGAGATAATTTTACCATAGGGCTGCCATCCGTCCGGGTTTCCACCCATACTTCAAAGTACACACCGCTGCTAAAGCAGTTTTCACTTCAAAAAAGGTGGCAACCCTATCCTACGCATTTTCGATCACGGTCACGTGACATCTGACGCGAGTTCATCGCGAGTTTTTTTTTTCCCATTCTAAAAGTGCTCAACGCCGCTAAAGAAGTTTTCACTTCAAAAAATTAAATTTCCGACATTGAAGGCCTTACCACAAAAAATAAAAATAAAACCTAAACAATGTTCAAAAATGGCTGTATGGTCTTATATTCCTTTGCCTTTTCTGAAAGGGATAAATTTACAACAAAATGTTATCAGTAGATATTTTCCAAGTCTTTTGATGTTTTGTGGTAAAGCAGTTATTACTTATAAATGGCTGAACCAATTTTGATCAAATTTCAAGAACCATTTCGATTACGTCAACTTTGAAAGAAAAAAACCCATCGTAATCGGTACATTCGTTTAAGAGCTACGACGACACCTTGATGACACAGACAAACACACAGGTACACAAATTTTTTGTCGAGGTTAAAAAACAGGTAGATTGAGAAACTTTTTTGAAGTCGGTTTAAAGAGATACACAGGGCTTTAGGTATCTCTCTTTCAACCTCTCGGGTGGTTAATCAGTCCATGAAACTGAACAACTTCCCCACGGAACATAGGTCAAATACGAAAAAAAATTTTAGATCTCTCATACAAAATGCGCTATATGCTGATGAAGATTGTATGGGAACTAAATTTTTTTTTGTATTTTGACCTATGTTCCTTGGGGAAGTTGTTAGCTAGATAGCTAACAGCAATAATAAAACAAAACTAAGAAAGTTTAAAAATCGAATCCCTACTTAATTTGAATTTTAATAAACGCGTTCTTTTTTTCAAAGTTTTATTCTTTTGTGTTTTATTTTTGACAAAAATGCAGTAAAATGCAAATAACATAATAAAAATTGTTAATTTATTCTTGATACTTTGCGGAATTATAAGAAGCTTGACCACTACCGGTGGCTAGTGGTTGGTGGTAAGAAGAAATATGGTGTGTTATTGTCTAGCTCATCAAACGTCAATACGCGCGAACGCGTACGTGTTGACCCGTTCAACAAGTGCGTTGCGAAATTAATATAAGACCAAGAAAACCACGTCTGCGATTCATTAGACCACAGCGCTTTACGCTTGTCGCTCGGAAGGTTAAACCGTGTGCGGAAGAAACCTCCTTGCTTGCGATTTTAAAAAGTAAACATTCCCGCGCGCGCGTTCGAATTCGAATTTTTGCTTCGATTTCGCGATTGACGTTTTACTTTTTAATTTTTCTGGCTTTCAGTGGACTTTCTTTTCTTTCGTGCCAGCTTTTCAGTGATGTGATGTTTTGAATTTAGAAGTGTACAATGTGAAGATTTAATAGTGTGTGGATAAAGAGACTTTCTCAAGTGATTTATTTTTTGAGTGGATTTTTGGAGTGACTGACGTTTTTGAAGACCGGTCAATGACATTGAACTAATAGGAATATATTACGAAACAAAGAAACGACATATCTAACTTGTTCTATTGACGCCATCTCAAAACGGACATTAAAAACGAATTAAAGTTTTCCAATTAATTCTAGAATACCGATCTCTTTCGCGCGTGTTTTTCGAATCAAAATAAGAATCAGATTCAAATTTCGATTGAGAATTTAAAAATAAAAATGAAAGACCTAGTTCAAATTTGGAATCGTGTAACTGGCCGCCAGTATTCGAGCAATGAGAGAGAATTACGTGACTTATCGAACAACAGATTAAAAAAAGGTGATATTGATACGACAGCGTTTGAAGCTAATTTCTCTGAGTGTGAGGGTTTGAACAATAAATTTAATGATGACTTGGATTTTAATGAAAGGAAAGATGCGATCATCAACCGGCTGTTCCAGCGCAGGAAGAAAGGTCAAGTCACGAGACAGCCTAAGCGTAAGTCTAGCTTTTTTTCTAAAAAATAATATTTTCAGCCCTTAGGTTTATAGATTCTTTTTTCTCATTAAGAACAATGTTCGCTTACATGAGATATGGCTATATAACTAAAGTAAGTATACATATTAATATTATCGTTCGTGTTGTCAAGACACAGACGCTTCACTAAAATTAAATCGCTAAATTAAACAAAAGAAAACAGCAAACAAAATATTTTTTTAGAAGAAAGTACGGACGGCCGCAACTCAGGTCACCACACGCGTGCACTCTGTGCTGTTGTGATAAGGGTGGTTTTGCAATGGAAATGGAGTAACCTGAAGCGCTGGCCTCCGTACCTCATAATAAAGGGGAGCAAGTCAGATTATTTAACCGAATCTCAAGCATATTTTTGTGTTATGTATTTAGCTAGACTGTGTTTGAATTCATTTTCTGAACTGATATTTTTTATACTCGAAGGTAGTTGGTATCCCTTATAGGGTACGTCCCAATCGCGGGGCACGGGATCCAGTCACCAACATCTCTACGATCTAAGAACAAACCTTTCTACATAAACATTTGCCCCAACTGGGAATCGAAACTAGGACATGTATGTATGTAAATTCTCAATCAAGACAAGAAGCAGCGCCACTACCACTAAACCAAACCGGCGCCTGTCAATATATTAGCCGTAATATTAGTGCAGATATGGAATTGCCTTTTAAAACTTATTTTACTTATTTCAAACGGAATAATCGAGAAAATAATTCTCAACTGATAACTGCAGGCCGAGTACGATAGCGACAGAGCCGCGACAACACACCGTCCTATGTCAAAATGTCAACATTGACAACGCCGTAGGGCGAGCAAGCCTTTGCGCGGGACCCTCGCGCAATCAAAGTGAAGTTTCAGCGTGAGCCGAGCGCAAGTTTGTCGTTATCGTGCTAGAGCTGCTGGACAACTGAAATAGCCATCTTGGAAAAATGGCGTCCGCAATTTTGTCAATGTCTGAATAATATAAAATCAAAAAGAGAATGGCAAAATGGACAATATCATGTAAAAACCCTTAACGGATTGTAATACGTCAAAGCCTCGTCTGTTTATAAACAGGATGCACTATCTCACAAAACTTTTTTAATACCTAAGGGTTTCGCGATCCTGAGGAAATTCCAAAAATATACTTAAACCTGTTTTTCTAAATAAAATATGGACAGCGGCAATCTCATATTTGAAGACCCTATGTAAGCAATTAAAATTATTAGACTTGAAAAAAACACACCTATTACTTAACTACAATTGATTTTCCTGACCTTTGAACTAAGTTGTGTGTAAGGGTCAGAAATTATGTATTTTATATTTGCCATAATAGTAAACAAAAATACGAATCTAAATTCAAAAACTTCGATAAACAAGAATTTTTAACTCAAACGGGCAGACATCCTTTGCTACAAAAAATAAACAAAAAAATTTATTCGAAGTTCAAAAACTTTAAAAGCAGAAACATTTTTGTGCCAAATCATTTTGTTGTTTTGGTATTTAGGACCTATTTTTGTCCGAAGTTTCCGCAACAGTTATTTATTTATTTATTTAACAGTTTATTGTACACAGGAAAAATCACAAATATTACAGACAAATAGAAAAACTAACACAAAAGGCACAGCTTATTTCTTTAAGAAATTTCTTCCAGCAGACCTGGGACAGTGAGAGGCGTAAAATAAATAAAGACAGACGTGCACAATTAACCACTACATGTAGTTGTACACATACCTACATACATAGTTATTTAAAAGTTGACACCAAAACTTGAAAAATTGTTTGAAATCAGTATCTTTAACATTGGCCTTTCGAAGCGGCTTATTAAAAAGAAAGGTGAAAGTAAAAAAAAACGTGTTTATGTGCTTTTTATAACAAATTTAACAACTTTTTTGTTACTTATAAGTTTATACTAGGAAGTAAGGACTTAGCACTTCGGTGTACCGTGTTACAACGTTTTAGTATAATTAAGGAACCTGTTATACTAAATAGTCATATACTTGTTTTATAACGTGTATATTTTTTGCCGAATTTTAAATGTAGTCTTCTAGAGGCAACCCGATACTTTTTTAAATATTTTATTTTTAATTTAGAATTTATTTTAATATTTTGTATCCTGTTTTTTGAATAGCGATGAGTGTCTTCTAAATTTAAAAGGAAGCAACTATGTAATTATTATTTTTTAATAAAAAGGATTGAAGTTTCAAATCTGACAAAAAAACTAATTAGGTAGGGACAAACAAAAAGTTAAGCTATCTAGATAGATAGATAGCTAGCCAGACCAGTTTTATAACAAAAAATGTCAGTACAAGTTCAGTAACTAATGCCGCAATTTTTTTTAACTTTGCTGATTAAACACAGAAATACAGACACTAGATACACAGATACACAACTCAAACTTATAACACCTTTCTTTTTTTTGTCGGAGTTTAAAAAAAACATCTTGGAAATAAATGATACGTAACACCAACTTTTTTGTAGTTAGTTAAATAGAAAAAATCTGTAAAACAATATGCAGCAGAACGTACCATACAAAACTGGTACTTATTGTTAACCTTATTTTTTTTCTCTGTGCAATTAAAACTATAAAAAAAATCCATTGTTTATTTTGTCCTTACTTTACTCGCAGAGTACTGGCACAAAATTAACGCGATTTTTACAGGTTTTTTTTTCAAATATAGTAATAGTTCTCGATAAGTTCGACGAACGGGTTGATCCTGTGGTTATAGTCTCTGTCTCTGAATCCATGTTTCCTTGGTTCGATTCCCGGTCAGGGAAAACATTTGTGGTAAAAAGTAGATTTTGGTTATCTGGTCTGGGTGTTCGTTTTTCTCTAAGGAACCCACTTTGTAGTGTGGGTTCTTGAGTATTTGGCATTTATTGATTTTATTTTTAATTCTAGTGGGTTACAACCGAAACATAGGGCAAAATACAGGGTTACTTTTTAATCAGTACACAATTTTTTCTTACTGTGTCAGTAACGTTGATAGAACGTAAATAAGAAGAAAAACAATTTTTTTTCCAAAATTTTCAGATTTTGATACCCCTTTTTAACGTCTTAGAGGATGAATTTTGTAAAACGCAGAAACACGGGTGTCACAAATTGTGTTGAAGAGTACTATTACGAAGTTTCAAGTCAATTGGACGAAGTTATTTTTTTTTCATACAAATAAATTGATTTATTTTCATGCTTCAGGCGATCTAGCTTGAAATGTTTATATGAATCTATATAAAACAAAAAAATACGGGTCTGTTAAATTTTCATAAAGTTTACGTACAAAAAATTTGTGTACTGATGAAAAAATAACCCTGTATAAAGAAAAACAAGCTCCGTACTACCTGAGCGATCAATGGAGTATTCTTTATAATAGGCGCAAAGTCAAAAATGCTAATGTAGTTCACTATTTTGCTCGATGGTTTATATTGATTTTGCTAATGTATTTTTATGACGTTTTCAAGCAGCCCTTTGTATGTTCTATGAAATAAACATTTTTGAGTTTAATAAAAAAATAAAAAAATGAGGAGATCATCCCTTAATGTACTTAACTTAAAACTTATTTAAAGTTACCGTAATAAAGATCTGACTACCCTTTTGGAGAAAAATGAAGTGGAAAATTTTTAAATTAATAATTAAAGGAACTAAAATGCACTAGGAAGTACATTTACCTACAAAATGTAAATGGAATTTTTTAAATGTGTTTTTTTAAACTTATTCAAAGAAACTGGAATTTTCTTAACTTCCTGTTTTACCTGTAGATAGTTTAAGTGTTTTACTTGAAGATATAAGGCACTAAGTTAAAAAAAAGTATATAATTTATTTATTGAGGTACATACAACAGATTACAACTAATTTTACAAATAAATAATAAATAAATAATGAAAATGAAAATGCACTTTTTGCCTGCTTTTTGTATGAAAATGGTCGAATTTACGCAATTTTTTTTATCATTTTCGTCACGTTTTCACAAATTTCAAGTAAAACAATATTTATTGATTAGAATTAAAAATTCTGGTTTAGCACTTGCTCGTCCGAAAATTATAGCGCCCCATGTATCTCGAGTATGCTTTTATAGCTTCTCAAATAGACCTCTTTTGTATGAAAAATCGTGCAATATCCCTAGACCGCGTTGATGTGTATATTACTGGACATAGAAAGGATAGTATTACTCATGATTTATCACTAGTACGGTGTAGGTGAGCAAAAAATTACAAGTCATTCTTAACTAACATGTTCTGTAAAGTATACATTTCTGTGTAACGGATTGCAAAATTACATGAATGCGACGGAAAAATATCATTGAGTCACGATTAATAGACATATAAACAAACAAAATGTATTACTATGGTTATAGTAATCAGTGGCTTCATTTTATGATCTATCAATCTTGTAAAAAGATGACGTAGGTATGTATGCATTGCACGTTAATTATTCTTTAACTATTAAGATATTGTTTTTTTTTTAATAAAGGGCTTTAGGTAAATCTGTTTCAACCTCTCCGGTGCTAAATCAGTCCATGAAACTGAACAACTTTCCCCAAGGAACACAGGTCAAAATACGAAAAAAAATTTTGGTCTCCCATACAAAATGCACTGTATGCTGATGAAGTTTGTATGGGAACTCAATTTTTTTTTTTTTTTTTATTATTTCGTATTTCGACCTATGTTCTTTGGGAAAGTTGTTCAGTTTCATGGACTGATTAACTAACCATGAGGTTGAAAGAGAGATACCTAAAGCCCTGTATAATCTGAATCTCTTTAAAGTTCGAGCGAGTGAAAGGCATCTTTTGGGTGAGCTTGCCCACATTTCGCCCCTAAACTTGATCAAAAAGATTTATAGGTCCTTCCTTCTTTATCATGCAGGTATAGTCAAGCATGTGGCAAACTTGGCTAATCCTAGTGTCAAAGTTTTCAAACCGCACAATGGCCTTTGACTTGGTTTTAACGACTGTAGACAATCGACAACAGCCGGGACCGACAGCTTAACGTGCCCTCCGAAGCATGGAAACGCTCGAGATTAATTGCCACTTTGGTCACCCATCAGGTTCCCTGCCCCTGTATATGTTGCTTAACCTCACTGATCGGTTTAGATCAGCGAAAGCCATTGGGCTACGAGAGATTAATAGGTACGTAGCACATTCAATGCTACGTCTTTATTTTTCGCTTTTTGAAATCGATTATTTTTTTTTTTAAATAAAAAGTTGATTTATTTTTCTATTTTTAGTTTAGTTAATAATATAAAAGTACGTGAGAAACAATTACCCTGGGATTCCATCATCAGGCCCTGACTTGGTGACAACGGGACTATCTCTTTCGAACAAAAAAGGAATTTTAAAAATCGGTCCACAAAGGGCGGGGAAATCGGTGAACATACATAAAAAAAACATACATACAGTCGAACATAGAACCTCCTTCGTTTTTGAAGTTGGTTAAAAATAAAAAATAAATTTTTGAAGTCGCTCAGGCAAATAAACTAGTACGTTATATAACTACAAAGATTGTTCATATCAATTCCACTTTACCTAGTAAACATGATGTACAATATACACACAGCAGTCCGTCAGGTTACCCATCAGCACTACGAAAGCCGGCGCTATTACAAACGAGATAAGGGTGAAATAAAGGTCGACACGTATAGCCTGTGCTGCCGTGTGTACAATAAACATGTTTGATTATTGTTTACTGTAATTCTATGATTGGCGTGACGTCAGTACGCGATCTCGTCCGTTATTAACGGCTAAGTTTTACGTGCGACCGTCTGCACTTCCGTAATTACAACGTAAATGACGTATGTACAGTAAGGTTTACGTTACGTTTTCTTTGTCAATATTGAAATCAAAGATATACAGGGTGAATCGTTTTTCGCTATTGAACTAATAAATAAATAAATAATGATAAAAATAATGTATAAAACGGAATTGAATAGAATAGAACAGAATAGTTTATTTGGTAGAACATAGTAAATAAGTTGTTACAGAAATTGCGTTTCTAAAGTTTTAGCCTGAAGAGCAAAGCATGCAAATTGTGAGCGTCGAAATTAGTAGCAGACATTTATTTTATTTTTATTTTATTTATTGTACAAAACCAACAGCTTAATTACTTACAAGACATGTAAAATTAGTAGCTAGTTTAGGTCTAATTGTAAAGCCAATTACAGGTTTTCTAGTTTAAACAGGAGGTGGAAAACATTTGCAAACCTAGTACCAATGTGTATAAATACTAGCAAAATTAAATTACGATGTACGAGCAATGTCACTGGAGTGAGTTTCCTATCGGTATGTCAATAATATAAATAATTACTACTTCATCAGCCCATATACGTCCCCACTGCTGGGGCACGGGCCTCCCTCAATAACATGAGGGGTAAATGCCATACTCACCACGCTCGGCAGACGGGTTGGCGCGGGCTTTGATATATTTGCAGAGTTTTCCTTCTCTGTGTGCAGATGAACTTGCTTGCATATTTACCTTAGTCGCCTTGTACGACACCTCGGTAAGAAAGAGGGTGGTCCTATTCTGCTCTGCCGGGGACTCACACGGCTGTTCACTTCATCAGCCCATATACTACTAATTACCTAATGACCTAAGTCACAATACGCCCCACATCTTGTTTAGGCAAACTGCATTATAGGCATACGGAGAGCAAACAGTTTTTAATAACTGGTCAAAGGAGGTCATTCCCGGTTCATACTATGTTGGGACTTCGTTCCCGTGGGAATTCGGGAAAATCATGTACCCTATGTCCATCCCGGATAATTTAGGATTCTAATGGTGAAAGAATTTTTCAAATCGGTCCAGTAGTTTCGGAGCCTATTCAATGCAAACAAACAAACAATCAAATCTTTCCTTTATAAAATGTATGTAGATAGATAGATTCACCCAATAATAAAAAAAACACGTAAAAGAAATTTTTAAAGGTGGTCGTCTCCACAAGACGTGGTGCCCAATTGCCCATGGTCATCAAAACAAGACAATAACATAAACAAATCTCACGCCCACGTATGGGAAAAGCGTGCACATTCAATGCACTTCTGACGTCTGGCGCATATATTAGTCTAATAGTGCAAGAGCCATTTATCGCAATAAATTATAATAAAATGTTATAAAACATGATAATCACGTGAATGACTTACATCGTCCTTAAGAACGTACATAAACACTTAAAACACTTTTAAACTTTACATTAGGTCAGTGGTTCTGCACCTTGGGGTAATTACCCCCGCGGGGGTAAATCAACTATTCTGTGGGGGAACAAATATAAAATACCTAGCTAGATAAATTAGTAAAAATGAAAAATCATAGAACCACGCTTGTAAAAGCAAAGCAGTACCATAACCCATAACATTTACATCAAATATGTTAAAATTGTAAGACTACTGTGCAGTTGATAACATTTTAATGCTGGGGTAAAATCAATTTTCGTAATAAGTCACAGAGGTAACAATATTGTAAAGGTTAGGAACCACTGCATTAGGTGAATAAATTAACTTAGTGAAAATTAAGGATATGAATCAGCTCACAGTAGACAGTTGTCTCCACAAAGTAACAGAGTCTTTTATAGGTCAATGTATACGCTTCTACAATAAGATACCCATGTGTATTGAAAACCTACCTTTAGAAAAATTTAAGACAATAATTAAACGAAAACTGTGTAAAATGGGCTATTATAGAATTTCTGATTATCTGTTATACAAGCAACTATGGGAATAAATTGCTCAGCTCCAGAGTTATTCAGATATTAAGTCAATTAAAACTAGAATTAAGAAAATTTATATGATTGACTTAAAAAGAGCGACCTTCGGAGTTTTTTGCCTATTCTTCTCCTGAGGAAGACTGCTACTTTGCTAATAGGCGTAAAGTCAAAAATGCTAATGTAATTCACTATTTTGCTCAATATTGATTTTGAAAAGTTTTCAAGAAGCATTTTTTATGTTCTAAGAAAATAAAACATTTTTGATTTGATTTTATTCTCGAACGAAACTAAACAAATTTTCCCAAGGAACGTAGGTCGAAAGAGGTATGAAAAGAAAAAATCGCCTCTCCATACAACGTGTGCGATCAGCTGATTTTCCTTTTTATATGAAGTAATTTTATGCGATTAAAGCATTTTTTTTAAAGATCTATCATTTTTTTGAAACTTGTATTCTTCGATCATATCCGTGAGCGTTGTCATAGATCACAGGATTATCAAAACTAGTTTGTCAAAAACAGATAAAAGAGTCTGTTTCATTTTAAAATAGGTTTTGGCAGGTGTCGTTGCTTGCTATTCAAAATTAATAATACGAAACGCGGAAACGGGTTATTTTTTAAACTTACTGTGATGGATAAACGCGGCGTTTTATATTATCTTTAGATAAGCTTTGTCTATCATAGACAGCATGTATGCTGAGTTCTGTGTCCTATTTGCTTTATTACATAATGTTAAAAAGCAAAAAAAAGTTAAGTTAGCAAAACAGCTTATAAATTAATATTTTGTTCTTGTTTTCGTCGCTTAATCACCCCATGAAACTGTTCAACTTTTACAGAGGAGGCTATTTGGAATTCTCATGAAAAAATTCAATTTCAAAAATCAGTTGATCGCACTAGTTGAACCTTTGTGCTAAATTTGAGCTATGCAATCTTTCGGCACTATTTTCGTAATCAATACAATACAATACTCTATATTACACACCAAAAACATAATCATAAAAACAAAAACATATTATAAATGGTTATCTTACATTTTTATCATTAAACGTTGTTGGTTGGCCACTTCGATCAACAAATGACGTCTCACTGAAAACGTGAGCTCCTATTTTGTTATATTTTTATTTTTACTAATCGTTTATTGCGCATCGCCGCGACGTTTTTTAGCCATCGTCTGTTTCAAAAATGGGTTTTATTTTATTGCATATATCGAATCCGCATTCTAACCTATAAACTATTAAATAATGACATGTATATTAAGTGTTATTATATCAAATTTACGGTCTTAATGATTGCATTACCATTTTTAATTAGGACTAAAATAGTTTAATCTTCTAATGTGCGCCGACAAATACGCGCTGATGATAACACGAATGATGATACAAATACGTGACTAAGGTGATCCTCCCTATTAAAACTGAGACATATTATTTTTTTAAGTCACAGATTTTGTGCCTCACACGACTATCGAGCACATTGGAAATGAATCTACGGAATTCGAAAAAATGTCGTTCTGACTTATTTTAAAAAGGTTAGATTAGGTTACAGAGCAAACCCTTAACACGATCGTCTTTGTTTTAAGCTCAAATTGTAGCTGACTAAATTGTCCGGAGGAGTTTTACACGAATTTTTATTATCATTCTTCGTTTCTAATGTATCTAATGTCGGTGTACCGAGCGCCAAAATCAAAAATTCGGAAAAAATATATTTCTTTTTTCAACTATTTCGGCTTCAACTTTTTCGTTGTTGACTTTCTCGAATAACTCTTTTTGCACCTTATACAGCTCTCGTAAATACGCGTCTTCTGAAACTTTTTTGAATATCATATCTTTACAACTCTCTAAGATATATGAGGATCGCACTTTTTCGTGAAATCGGAGCCTATACCGAAGCGAACGAAAAGACATTTCCAATGTCAAAAGAAAAAACGATTTTCTATACAAAGGTAATAAAATCAGCTGATCTCACAATTTCTATGAAGAGGCGAAATTTCCGTTTTCATATTTCGCCCCATGTTAATTTGGGAAAGTTTTTCAGTTCCTTGGGCATCATATCCTCAATGATGGATAGCTAATTTAACGTCACCCAATACATAGCCTTAGTACACCTCTAGAAAACACACCAGTTTTTCTTACAACAGCACCAGCTCTATAAAGCCTGATTCCCGAGTCGCAACATATAGCTGAGTTGAGGACCCTTTGTCTCGGACCCTACAACACATAGCGATCTAAAGCTAGTTTGCTATTGTATTTGTTACTGTCTTCATATAGTGTATCGTGATCGGGTTTTACTGTTTAATCTTGCCTCTTATATGTGTTGTGATGTCCGTTATAATAAAATTGTCTTTCTTTCTTTCTAAATACTTTTACTTAGATAGACTATTGATTCCCAAAATGGTCCCACCCCCAGGGATCCACGAGAGACGCGACGAGGGTCTACGTTGGCGTAACAAAAAAATGGGGGTTCACAATTCGTAAGCGGGGGTCCACGTTTATCTGGTTTCGATAGTGAATAACTTAATGTTGTTCCGATTAAACTAAGAATTAATTGGTTCCTTGTGCTGCGAGTAGATTTCAGAAAATTAAAATTGGATGGAATCACCTTTTTGATTGCCCAACTTAACTTTTTTGAGATCCACTCACAGCACAATCAATTAATTAGTTAACTAATCAATTCTCACTTTTTTTCCGAAAACTGTTAATTCGTGGTTGGAATTCAATCGCAAGACACAACGCAAATTTCCATAGTTATATCTAATCTTCACATTTTTTGTCGAGTTTTGGGAAAATGTTACAAATTAGCTGCAGCTGCAGGGGGGTCCAGCGGAACCAGCATTTAAAAGTGGTCTATGGGAAAAAAAGTTTGGGAACCGCTGAGATAGACCATAATAGGAATCTTAATTTTATGACTTTTTAAATGAGCAAAAATATAAGTTAAAATACAAGAATCCTTAGACAATTGTTAATTTTCTAAGGATTCTGTCTTTTGCATTATAGTATAATTATTATTTAAATAGAAACACAATGCTACTTTAATGTTTTTTGACCATGTGAAATTCCCATCAAAAATGAATAAATAAATAAAAACAATGCAATTTGTTCTATTTCGTATAAAAATAGCAACGCTAACAAATACCTAATAAAATTGAAAAAAAAATGTTTGTCAGTAAATGGGTTGGAGATTTTTTTCTAATTTAATTAGTTTAATTATTTTGATATTTTATAAGACACATACAGGTGTCCGCTGTTGATATTAAATAGAAAAAGAGGAAGAAATATTCGACGCGAGCGGGACCTGAACCTGCGACGATGGCGTACCGTGCCAACGCTCTAACCAACTGAGCTAGGTATCGCATCGTCAAGTCGCTCGGTCGAATTCTTTCTCCTCTTTTTTTCTATTTAATAGTCTAATTCATTTGTTAATGGCATTTTCTGGGTTAACTCGCTCCGTCGTTGACCTCATCTATGACCTTGGTCAAAGTTGAGGTCAAGAGGTAACCCTCCTCATCTTTTTTATATATTTATCTATACATATAATAAAACTGTAGAGGTCGAATTTCTGTACATAGAAAAAAAATGCTAAAAACCGAGTCAGGGGGATGTAAGAAGAGAAATAAAACAAATCCCGATTTTTTTAGATTTTTTTGTTTCTCTGTTTGTCTGTTTGTCTGTTTGTCTGTTTGTCTGTTTGTCTGTTTGTCTGTTTGTCTGTTTGCACGGGCTAATCTCCGTAACTGTTGGACCGATTTAAATGAAATTTTGCATAGGGGTACCTTATATCCCCGGTCAACATTTAGGCTACATAAAATCTCGAAATTTAGCCAGTAAATATAAAACCAACAACAAAAACCTCTGAAAAAATTCAAAGCTAGGTGTTTTTCAGAACATCTTACTCATACCATAGAGATCAACGTATTTTTGACATATACATGGGCTAAAAGCAAGGACATGTTGTTTTTTAAATTTATCTCTTTCGAGAAAGGCAAAGGAATCTGCATCCATACAGCCAGGTCTTCAATATATGTATTTCTTAGCTTTGTCTTCAATTTATATTTCTTTACTTCTCTCATTCTCCGTAAGCCGATAGTGTTTTGTTTACGAAGAACTATGGCGGCGAGAAGCACTGCTGCTGGATCGGAGCGGATACACTGTATCACTTGAATTACTTTTAAACCGACTTCCAAAAAGGAGGAGGTTTTATGTTTGACTGTATACAGGGTGGAATTTTGTAATGCCACCTGAAGGGAAAGTACTCTTAATACTGTAGATAGAAAATTGTACTCAAAGAAAACATTCCTTTATTTTTGAAAAGAAAGAAAACTGCATTCAAGAATTTTCGAAAATTCGCTTGCCACAACCGGGAATCGAACCGACTAAAATCTGTTAGAATACCCTGTACTTTTATTGCGTCAATCGTTAGGGTCAATTATAAGGATGAAATCTTTCTAACAAACTTGGTAAATTAAATGAAAGGAAAACTACGAAATCTTAAACTATATCTTTATTTTATGTATGTTCACCGGTTTCTCCGCCATTTGGACCGATTTTCAAAATTCTTTTTTTTTGTTCGAAAGAGTATACTCCAGAAGTGGTCTTATTGTCACCAAGTCAGGATCTGATGGAATCCCATCAAAATCAAGGACAACCCTTGAATGGAATAGGCACTTACAATGTTTCTCAAGTTCTTTCTATTATTTACGCCAAACATAGAAAAATATACACATCAATATTGCATGATTTTTCATACAAAAGAGGTCTGTTTCAGAAGCTATAATACCATACTCGAGATACACGGAGTGATATAATTTTCAGATGAGCAAGTGCTAAACATGAATTTTCAATTATTATCAATGAATTTAATTTTTCTTGAAATTTGTGAAAACGTGACTAAAATGAAAAAAAAAATTGCGCTAATTCCACCATTTTCATACAAAAAGCAGAAAAAGGTGCATTTTTGTTTTCGTTTACGTCACGTTTAAAAAAAAAACAATTTAAACAAAATTCATTGACGAGAATTGAAAATTCAGGTTTAACACTTGCTCATCTTAAAATTATATCCCTCCATGTGTCTCGAGTATGCTTTTATAGCTTCTCAAACACACCTTTTTGTTTGAAAAATTAAGCAATATCCCTAGACAGTGTTGATATTTAACTTATTTTTTCTATGTCTATGAGTACGTAGCATTTGATAAAAGGACCGGATTGAGATTTATGAGATATTTTGTATTATAGATCCTTTCTTAATTTTTTGTCGGAAGTTTGGTTGAGTAGTAGAGTTACACAGCCTGTGAATCGACGGTTTCTGGGTTCGATTTCCGGTTTGGGCAAACAAACCATACGAGGGAAACTTTAGTGCAGAAAGTTACAGTGTGAAGTGCTAATTAATTGATTTTATGATAGATAGATAGATAGATTGACACTTTATTCAATTGACATAAAACAGCTCAACACAGTAACAGACAAATAACAAACATACAAGTAAACATGAATCAGTAAGCAAACAATGAAGTAAACAGAGTAAGAAACAAAAACAAATAATTTTATAAAACTATTTTACACCGTGTTATCTGTATCATGCCAATCAAATTGGCGCTGACTCAGCATATTGCTGCAGTACCAGACTGCAGCGCTGGTATTCTGCCATGATGCTTCTTATTGAGTTTTCTTTGTAGGTAATAATAACCTTTTTCTAACTTCATAAATTCACCTTTAAAAAAGTACTTTATAAAGAAAATCTGAGGGTGCTGCTCTATAATTAGATAGATGTTATTTTTAAGAGCTATCGTCGAATATAAGTGAGTCGGAAGAAATTAAAATTATTGTAACTGACCCACAAATATCCAAAAATAAAACAGAAACTTCTGTGCTGAACTGGCACTGAACAAAAAATTTGGAATGTGCCAGCTGCCAACCAAATACATTGCATTGTTGGTACAGAGGCCAGCGCATCAGGTTACTCCATTTTCATTGCAAAACCGCTCTTATCACAACAGCACAGAGTGCACGCATGTGGTAACCTGAGTTGGGGCCATCCGTGCATTGCAAAATTTAGACAACGTATTATATACTCATAAACAATATGCCATTTTTTAAATTTTCATGACATGTAAAGTTATGTGACTTATGTTACCCCAACGAGGATTATAGGCGTATAATATCTAAAATATCGAAACTTTTGTCAGCTTCCCCATTAATAGTTCGGCTATCCTGCACTTTTTTAAAGAACCAAAACTAAATACTTAATACAGTGTTAATAAAAACGAAGTTGATTAAGTATTTAGTCTTCAAATCTTAATTCGGCCCTAACTAAATGACATTATTCAATCTTCAGGATATCACTTTTTGAAAACAATAAAACGGCTTATTTTTATTTTTAAGCAAAGGAATCTATGGCCGTACAGCCGGTGTTTTCAATGCATTTCTTATTTTTAAAGGCGGGAAACTCAATAGAAACTGACAATTGACATTTGTTTTATTAAAACCTGAATATGGTCTATATAGGTTTGATCTATGGCTTTGATGTTCTGACATGAAATAAGGGCTATTTATTGATTTTTTTATTTTAGTGTAAACTAAATCAGTGATGTAAATCAAGCGTAGCATTGCGTATATAAGCCATGGATAAAGCATGGATAAATATTATAATATTACTATTCTAATAAGTTTCTTAGTTTGGATCAAGCACTGACACCTTTGCTTATTTCTACAAATGTCCATTGAAGGGAAAAGCTTAGTCATTTCTATCTTAAACTAGCTTTTCGCCCGGGACTTCGTTCCCGTGGGAATTTTCCCGTAAATTTTCCAATGTTTTTAATAGTTATTCTGCTATTCGGGACGGAGAGAAATACAACAAATCAAAAACCATGGCAATCGGTCCAGCCGTTCTCGAGTTATAAGTGTTGTAACAAACACGACTTTCTTTTATATATATAGATTTAATTTTTATTGAATCATTTTTACACAATTATCGCAAAGCACAATAAAAGCAGCGTGCTAGCTGAAATCTCAAATGCACGGGGGTTGTCTTAGATACTGACATAGGTGACCTGTTTCAGAAACTTCTATTCCACTTAAAATCAAAAATAAGTCCATAATTAGCACTAAGGAATTCGTGTGCCATCTATTGTACTTACCTAAGTAATAGGTCTTTCAACATACAATTTTCGTAAATATTTTACTCCACATATTTTTATTTTATCAAAATTGATTTTTTATAAGTACAAAATCCTTACGTTTTTCACAGAAACGCGAAATACAACCACCACTAAAACCGAAAACCACCGAATATTAACCACTTTTTGTGGGATTGTTAAGACAACAAGATGTTTTAGAGGCACCACTGACTCATGTTAAGTGTTGATTGTCTATCTCTCTCAGTATCAAAAAAACAAAAACGACTGCTACTTAAGTATAGATCAGAGTCTGAGTTGCGTTCTATAATACGGACCTTAATCTATCAAAAGCAGGAACAATGGTATAGAAAATATAAGCGATAGAGGAAACAACTATGTTTGACCTTTGTTTTCAGATCCAAAGTAATGTATTAAGTATCAACCTTATATGACATAGCCAAGTTTTCAAATAAAAAATATTTTTAGAATTTGCTTTTTCTTATATGAACGAAATAGTTGCTATTCGTTCATATAACGAAAATATGAACGAAATAGTTGCTTCAATAAAAAACGGCAATTCATGTATCTGTAGTTGTGTCAAAGTACAAACTCGGTCTATAAAAATACATGCAACACGCAGACGAAGTTGCGGGCATCAGCTAGTAAATATATAAAAGGAGAAACCCATGACCCGAGAACAAACATCTGCTTTTTACACAAATGTTTGCCCCGACTGGGGATCGAACCCAGGACCCGCCGATCAAGAGGCAGCGTCACTACCACTCGACCAAACCGGCCGTCAAAAAGTTTTAAGCCAAAATTCACTAGCTTTAAGGTGGCACTTACTAATTTCAAGCCCCATAACGTGTAAATGTTATATCTATCTATCTACTAAGAATCGAACTCGGTACCTCTTACTTGCGAGGCCGACCCGTTAGCCACTTAACCACCGCGTCAGACCAAGCTAGTAACACTATGATATCATCACCAAAAATAATAAACTTTCGTATTCAATTAACAGATTTTAATGTAATTTATTGCTAAAAAACGTGTTCGAAAACATTTTTAAGGTTTTCCCCGCATAATATTAAGATTTTTTATACTTTTTGTTTGTTATAAGTATAAATAGATGGAAAGTGTCAAATTTTTATTTTAGTTTATATGTATTACTAGCTGATGCCCGCAACTTCGTTTGCGTGTTAATTTTTTCTTTTGAACAGATTACACTTTATTGACGGTCCATTAATGGATCTTCATTTAGTTTATAAAATATTGATTTAGTCTGAGATTTAGATTTTTACATATAAAAGTTTTTTCCCGCTAACTCCCGTTCCCGTGGGAATTTTGCAATATCCTGTTGCAACTAAGCTTTAAGTTTACTAAGGTACCTGCATGCCAAATTTCAAGCGTCTAACTTAAGCGGTTTAGATTTTTCATACAAAAGGATTTTCCCACTAATTCCCGTTCCCGTGGGAATTTCGGGAATCTCTTCCTTAGTGCACCTCTACGGTACCTAAGCTACGTCCCTTCCAAATTTCAAGTGCCTACGTTTAGCCGTTTAGGCTGTGCGTTGATATGTCAGTCAGTCAGTCAGTTTCTCCTTTTATATATTTAAGAAGATTCCATTTAATAACCTTTTTTTTTTTTGTAAGAACTTATTTTTCTATACCTAGAAAACAAATACTACCTAATAGCTGTAAGCAGATTTTTCTCCCTTTGTAATTAATTTAGTATGTTCGTTTTTTTGAAATAATTAGTTTTAAATAAATTTTTTGAAGTGAAAACTTCCTTAGCGGCGTTGTGCACTTTGAACCGTGTGGTAATCGGTTGAGAATAACACCACTCCATCACTTTCCGTAGGGGTCGTAAGAGGCGACTAAGGAAACACTAATGAGACCTGCCTCCTAGTAATCCATCCCAGGCAACGACACTTCATTTTTTTCTGAATCTGAGGTGTCGTCCTATGGTCTCATGCGATGTGGTAGGCTCTGTAAAGGGCCGTCTGGTTCGCGACCACCCTCCTACCGAAGTCCGACGCCAAACAGGTTGCTGTGTTCCGTCGGTGCGTGGGAGTACCAGTGCCTTTATAGGTATTTTCTGCGTTAACTCGCTCCATCGTCAACCTCATCTATGACCTTTGTCAAGATTGAGGTCAAGAGTTAACCCATCTTATAATAAAAAAAGAAGTATGGGTAAAACATGTTAAACTCACGTCAGGGTCACGTGACCCTGATCGAAAATTCGTAAGACGGAGGGAGAGTGAAAACTTCTTAGACCGCAAGGAAGTAATATATGTTCAATTTTTCACTTCTGCCAGCACTCCCGGAGTGCAACCCGTTGTTTTTTTTTAACCACAATACGTTCTGCCTCCCCCGAAAGGGATTATAAGCGTGAGTGTATAGATGGAAGTTTTTTTTTATGAGATGGGTTAACTCTGAGGTTGACGATGGAGCGAGTAAACCCAGAAAATGCCAATTAAGGCACTGGTACTTCCACGCACCGACGGAACACAGCAAGCCGTTTGGCGTCGAACTTCGGTAGGAAGGTGGTCGCGAACCAGACGGCCCTTTACAGAGCCTACCACACCGCATGAGACCATAAGACGCCACCTCAGATTGAAAACAATTTATTACTAGGAGGCAGGTCTCATTTTCGTTTCCTTAGTCGCCTCTTACGACACCCACGGAAAGAGATGGGGTAGTGTTATTCTTAAATAACCTCCACAGGGCGATGAATATTCTATATCCGTTATAAAGACAAGTAATAATCAAAGTAGAGAGTATAAAATTACCATTAAAGATAGGTTTTCTCCAAATCATCTGGATTCTAGATTGATCTAATGCTCTATTTAACTATAAAGTGTAAACTCATGCTTTATACCGTTGAGTCACGTAAAGTATTAGAGTTATAGAGTTACTTCTGTTTATAACGGATATGGAACGTAGATATCACGCCTGTAATCCATGTCGGGGTAAGCAGAGCATCATATGAACTACTTGACACAAGACATTAATTCTGAGAGATATGGGATTACCAGGGGATGACATTTATTGTGAGGGAACCCAGATACTGGTGATCAGTTGTGAGCCTTTCTTCTACGACATTTTTTGCTTATTTTTGCCAAAAAATGCGATTTTTGGGAATTACAATATAGTAAATTCGTTAACATGGTCGTCTCCATACAACTGGTACAATCAGCTGATTTTATTAGTATGGAAAGAAAAATTTATCTTTTTTTTTCATAAGATGGGTTAACTCTTTACCTCAATATTGACCATAAAGTCAAAGATAAGGTCGACGATGCTGCGAGTTAACCCAGAAAATGCCTATAAAGGCACTGGCACTCCCATGCACCGACGGAACACAGCAAGCTGTTTGGTGTCGGACTTCGGCCTAAATCCCCTTCGTGTTTCGAAGGGAGGCCCGTGCCCCTCGGTGGGGACGTATATGGGCTGATAAGTAGAATGCAAGATTAGCTCTTTTAATAGGATTCTAAGACACTCTGATGTAATGCATTGTTACTTGTGTCTCGCTTACTAAGGAGCTATCGAGGTTGTACTAATTGGGTAACATCATGTCTGTTTTACGTCAGTAGAAAAACCAAAGAAAATTGTAAACGTTTTTAATTATCACCATCATGACTTTCAAAAGTTGGTTCAGGATAGGATAGGTGATTTTTGTTTAATAATAATTTTTGTTTAATAAATTCATCTGTTCGAGTGTGCACTGTGCCAATGAAAGGTGTCGGCAAACGCTGATATTATTCTGTTAGAACAAGGAGTTTTATCACCTACTTTTGTTCTTTTAATATTCTGTTTTTTTTTTTATTTTAAAGATTAAAAATGTTATAAGTACTTACCTATTTACTTTCAAAATTGGAGTTTTAAATATATTTTTTTACCAGCCCATATACGTCCCGGCACGGTCTTCTCCCTTCGATACACGAAGAGGATTTAGGCCATAGTTCACCGTCCGTTCCCACTAGTTCCATTGGTTGTTCCATTGATAGAACTATGGACTTTTTTGTCCAAAACCACGCCGGCCAATAATATAGGACCTATTTATTTCAGAGTATAATTTGGTTGGTTTTCATCATAATTATTAATTTCAGGATCTGAGCAGTCATAGCACGTGCTTCACAGGGATCATAAAATCCAAAGTTTATTGCCCACTAACTTGAAATTACGGAAACATATGTCCCTATTTGATATCACCGCAAAATAAAAGACCTACCTAAAATAAACTACTATTTCTTACTTCGATAGATTAGATTAGATATATTTATTTTATAACAAAGCATACAATGTCAAATTAAATTAATTAGTCAGTTCAGCTTAAGTTATGATCGTCACAAAAACAATAATAATACGTATTTAAAATAAAATAAATTAAATTAAATGTCAACAGTAAATGATAAAGCAATGTCAAAAGAAATAATTAAAAATATAAATTGTATACTTAAGTACACTCCCTCAATTACTAATTAAAATTAAACATTTTTATAAGCGATATAAACATGCATTTTCAGATATTTCAAAAAATTATCAATGTCAAAATTTAATGTCCATATATTCCTTTAATGTATAAAATTCATTTTCCAATAAAAAGTTTTTCAGTCGGCATGTAAACGTTTCTTCGTTACTTTCCTTTTCTTATGTCAGTAGGCAGGTGCTCATATTTTTATTTTAACTATCTTGATTTTTTGAAATATGTATATTACAATTTAAAAAAATATCACAAAAAGCAAACCAACCATCACTCACACTTTGGTATTTTAGTGTTTTAATCATGCATACACTTTTATTAATATTAGCATAGTTATATGTTTAAGATATTTTTAGTTCAAGAGTCCTTTACCTATCAAAGATCATGCTGACAAAAAACTATCAAAATGTTTGCCAAATCACCTACGTATAATTGTTAAATACCTTTGATTTGATGATATAATTGTCCATTTCAAATCGATGTTTATTGAAATAGTCTTTATTGTTCAAACTTTTGTTTAATATCTTTTATGAGTTGTTAAAGTTGTTGCATTTCGTCTGCCGTCGTTGCCGTGTGAACTAGGCAATTTATAAATAAAAAAATGTTTTGAAAAACTTAATTAAAAAACTTTTTCTTTTCAAAATTTAGTATTTATTTATTTAGTTTATTTAGGACACATGCACCGATAAAGAAATTGAGTTCCTTTATTTTATTATTTGGTAGTTTCTTTATACTTTTTGTTTATTAAAAAAATAATATGAACACCTGTGTGGCCTGGTTAGCCTGTCAAACTGGTACCAAGTTCAAGAACTTTTTTCTGTTTTTAAGAGGGGTGTTATAAATTTGACGTGTGTATCTGTGTGTCTGTCTATGGCATCGTAGCTCCTAAACGAATGGACCGATTTGAATGCGGATTTTTTTGTTTGAAATCTGACGTATCAAGATGGTTTTTAGCTGTATTTTATAAAAATTGGTTTAGCCGTATAATATAAGAGTTAGTAAGAGTTACAAGCAATCAATTTCGGGGTCATACAAAGTGTTTAATCTTCTAAAAGAACACAAATTGTTTATAAAACGGTTAAGAACCGTTTTCTAAATCTATCTTTCGTTTTGGCTACTTTCGGCGGCCATTGTTTCCAATTTGTCACGTGTTATAATTTAATGCCATAGTGTTATAATGGAGTTATTAAGTCTTTATTGAATAAGTAATTAACATTCTTCGACTTTGAGGAAAATTACATGAACTTTGTCGCTTTGTAACTTCTGTAGTTAATTGTTAATTTGATATTTCCTTATTTTTATTCAATGCTAGCTTTTCGCTCGGGACTTCGATCCCATGGGAATTTAAAAAAAAAATGGAGCTTATATGTTATTATGATGTATAAACTATATTATTGTAAAGTTTCATTAAAATCCATTCAGTGTTTTTGCGTGAAAGAATAACAAACATTCATAGATACAAACTTTCGAGTTAATAATATTAGTAAGGACTAGCTTGCCGCCCGGGACTTCGCTCCCGTCGGAAGTTTACTTATGATTTTTTTTTTTTCTGTTTAAAAGCTTTATTCAAATACAAAAATAAAAATAAAATACATATGTCAAAATTAAATTAATTAACGTCTTAAATTCTAAATTCACTACCGCACGTCCTAATTATAAGTTAAATAACCCGCCCTGTGCCGTACCGGACGCAAAGGTGCCCATCACACTCGCCGCGTTTCCGCGTTGAATAGCAATCGACAACCTTTGCGCCAGGTAGGACCCAGAGCGCGCGTCATGCCCACCCTCCCTAAGACGACGCCCAATCTCTTTGACGAAGGTCAAAGCCTCCGACCCCCAGCAACCCGTAGTCTCAAATGCCAGCGGGACAAAGTAATAACTGGCTTCTAGAGCAGAGTACTTGTCCCGCTTTTTGGCGGCTGCAGATTCGGCAGCGGCTCCGGCTACCCTGATCGTGCGTCTAAGGTGCGAGGCGGCAAAAGTGCTAACACATTATGAATTGTACATATAAACTTACCTATTGAATCACTTCGTCCATTGTGGAAACCGCGAAATCCGTTTATTAGTTTTTGAGTAGATATAACGGACAAAATTTGGGAAAAATGCATTTACATTTTTTTTTGCATTTACTTGCTTAAAGTATTGAATTCCATTTAAAAATAGAATATTTTTATTTCAGGAAATAGTCCAATAGTTACAATTATTTAAATTGTACGATACTATTAACAACGCGCTTTTATTGGATGAACAAAATGTGTGCTCATCATTTGAAAATAAATAACTGTTTTGAAGAATTCGAATTTGCGCTCTGCTGTTCAGAGTACCCCTCATAATACCCCTTGCATTCCTTTTGACTTAGGAGAAGTGGGGGGAGGGTGAGATACAATGGTTACCGTGTGCCTTTTTGAAAGTAGTCTTGAGGTGATTGTCTTATTAAAAGAATTCGAATATAATATACAGGGCTTTAGGTATCTCTCTTTCAACCTCTCGGGTGGTTAATCAGTCCATGAAATTGAACAACTTTACCAAGGAACATAGGTCAAAATACGAAAAAAAAAAATTGTGTGTTCCCATACAAACTTTATCAGCTTACAGCGCATTTTGTATGGGAAACCAAAATATTTTTTTTTTGTATTTTGACCTTTGTTCTTAGGGGAAGTTGTTCAGTTTCATGGCGGTTGAAAGGTTGAAAGAGAGATAGGTAGGTACCTGAAGCCATTCGAATATTACGAATATATTTTTAAATAATTTTTCATGGGTTCCCAGGGGAAAGTCGTTTAGTTTTATAGGGAAAATCACTCCCTAAAGTTTGGCAACCAAATTTTAAGTCACTCTATATTCTGTGTTTCAGATAACATAACACTTATTATTAATAATAAATGCATTACTTAATACTTCTTATGAATATTCGTAACACTAAAATAAAAACTAGAAATAAATAAAAATAACTAAAATCAGACACATTTTGAATTAAAAAAGGCAACGCTTGAAAAAAGCCAGTTTGATTTTTTTATGACAAACTTAAATGCTATTATTAAGTATAGGAAATGATATTTGCTTGCTGATTTAAAATAGTTTTCCTGATAAACTAGAAATATTGCGTATTTTTTTTATACGAGCACGGGCCTCTCTTCGAAACACGAAGGGGATTTAGGCCATAGTCCACCACGCTGGCCCAATGCGGTTGGTGGACCGCGCGTCGAGCGAAAACGAATTTTCTTAGACGTGCGGGTTTCCTTCACCGCTGAGCAAGTGATAATTAATGAAAAAATCCGTACATAAATTTGAAAAGAAAATTAGTGGCTTATACCAGGATTTGAACCTGCAACCTTCCGGTTTCAAGCTGTCAATAGCGTCAGCTTTCGGAGAAGAAAACCGCATGAAAATCAGTTCATTTATTTAGGAGCTATAATACCACAAACACATAGAAAAACAGACAAAAATTACACAAGTCAAACCTATTACACCACCTATTAGACGTAGATCCCAGGGCCGCCAGACCTTACTTATTTTCTCATAAACCAAATGTGTGGGAAATAGTAGTGCTAGTACGTACTAGTAATGTATGAATACCAGCTAACCTGGGCCGACGGCCAATTTCCAGCTATCAGGTTCTGAAGGTACTTCCAAAAATTACTCACTTGTCTTGAAGTCTGGCTGCTGATGTCTTATAGAATATAATTAATTAAATATAAAAATTAATGTTCAACCCTACCAGACACTCTCCGTTGGCTGTAATTTCTGCCAAACGCTTTACATTTCGCAAGTATATTATGCGATTATACCTACAATCTGAGCTGTGATTTTTGTATATGATGTTCAGGGAACTATAACAATACTTTTTATAGCACCCAGACTTAAAGACACGTGAGCAATTTTTGGAAGTACCTTCGTACTAGCACAACTACACACATCAACAAAGTCTAAGCAACACGCACGATTTTTCATACAACAGAGGCCTCTTTGAGAAGCTGTGAAAAGTATTTAAGACACGTATTTTTAATAAAATCTTTAGTGTGAGCAAGTTCTATACCCGAATTTAAAATTCCTATAAATGAACTTTATCTAGCTTGAAGTTTGTGAAAAAGAGACGAAAATGAAAATTTAATTTCACCATTTCCATACTAAAAGCAAAGAAAAACTGCGTTTTCATTTTCATTTTTCTCTCTTTTCCACAAATTTCAAGTTAAATAAAGTTCATTTATAGGGATTGAAAATTCAGGTATAGAACTTGGTCACACTAAAGATTTTATTAAAAATACGTGTCTTAAATACTTTTCACAGCTTCTCAAAGAGGCCTCTGTTGTATGAAAAATCGTGCGTGTTGCTTAGACTTTATTGAGTAGTATATTTCTCATACATTTGGTTTATGAGAAAATAAGTAAGGTCTGGCGGCCCTGGGATCTTGGTCTATAATAAGCACAGTAAACGTAAATCAATCTAGAATTACGGACACTACTTAGTCATATAATGTTACGCCTACATGCTCATTCATAGCCGTATGACCTTATTTCACAGCCTAATAAGTTTTATCTAGTTCATTGAATACAAAAACAAAAGTTTATTGAAGCGCTCGTAGCCCAGTGGCTCTCGCTGATCTCAACCGATCAACGAGGTTAAGCAACGTACACAGAGGCAGGGAACCTGATGGGTGACCAAAGTGGCATTTTACCACGAGCGTTTCCGTGCTTCGGAGGGCACGTTAAGCTGTCGGTCCCGGCTGTTGTCGTTTGACTACAGTCGTTAAAACCAAGTCAGAGGCCATAGTGCGGTTTGAAAACTCTGACACTAGGGTTAGTCAAGTTCGCCACACACTTGACTATACCTACACGATAAGAAGAAGAAGTTTATTAACCTACTATTGCGTCTTAAACGGTGCTGGAATATGTCAGCTCCCAACTCTTCCCAGGAATAGTGTGGAAGTCAGTAAGGATTGCTGTATCGTGGGAACAAGACTCTCGTTGGCTCCATCTTAAATTATCCCTTTTTATTATGGAGCAAGTTAACCTAGAAAATGCCAATTAAGGCACTGGTACTTCCACGTACAGACGGAACACAGCAAGCTGTTTGGCGTCGGACTTCGGTAGGAGGGTGGTCGCGAACTAGACGGCCCTTTACAGAGCCTACCACACCGCATGAGACCATAGGACGCAACCTCAGACTCAAAACAAACTGAGTTGTCGTTGCCTAAGATGGATTACTAGGAGGTAGGTCTCATTTGTGTTTCCTTAGTCGCCTCTTACGACACCCACGGAAAGAGATGGGATGGAGTTATTCTAAACGGATCACCACACAGGTCTTATCGCCATCTGTGAAATGCCTACTTCCTTTAGTACCTCCTTACGTCGCCATTTTGACTTAGGCGGTTTTTATCAAAATGACAATAAATTTCTGAGAATTTGATAGAACCCAATCATAGGCATAAAAATAAGTGATGTCAGTGAACCCAAACAATCAATTTTAACAGACTAGCTTTCCGCCCGCGGCTACGCCCGCGTGTACTAAAGGTTATATCGTGCCCAACTGTGGTATAAAATGTAGCCTATATCCTTTCCCAGGCTCTAATCTATCTCTGTACCAAATTTCATCAAAATCGGTTCAGTAGTTTAGGCATGAAAGACGGACAGACAGACAGACAGATAGAGTTAATTTCGCATTCATAATATTAGTAAGGATTGAAAGACTCAACGAAAACTGACGGAAAATCTTATTTATTTTAACACACCATCAAAATTCCTTTTACCAAACCGGTATTAGATCTGTTTATCATAATTATTGTCATTAAAACTATTCCACGTAGAATTAATTTAACGACATCACGTTGTATCTTGAAATACTCGAAAACACGTGACACGATAACAATAAAACAAGATTTTGTAGTAATAGGAAGCTACGATACTGCAAACAGGGCTCCGATTCTGTAACTTAAGGCGACTACAGCACCTAAATTACGATTTTATGATGCGTAGATAAGCATGACGCACTGCATTAAATCGAAGAAAAAATACTACGGTAATATTCAGGACATAAACTAGATAAGTAGTTTGCTGAAAACATGATGCAGCACTTTTGGTTCGATAGAAAAAGCTCACAAAGTCACCTCTAAATACCCAATATTGTGATCTTTTAAGCTGTAAAAACGATAGTAAAATGCACACAGGCACTTGAATTTGCTATCAAAATGTTCGTGATTGAACACTCTCGATAAGTAGTTAACGCATTTTTCGATTTAAGCTGTTACCTTTCCATAAATCTCATTTGTCTAACTTTCGAACATGTTTTTACGCACGCACGATTTCATAGACCGTAAACTTCGTGTATCGACACTGTTCACACTGCCGGCCCAGGCCTGTTGAGAGACGGAGATGGCACTATTCCTATGTGTGCTGCCTTTATCGGGTGCTGTTGTCGCCTTAAGTTGTGTGTCGATGGAATGGTCACCATTTTATCCATTCAGGTGGTGAAATTGAAAACTATTTAATTTTCATATACTTGCTGTCAACCACCCCGACCAGCAGCGCCACCGCCAACTGAACGTAAAGTTGCAAACTACCTGCAACTGAAAATTCAGTTGACGGTTGCGCCACCAGTCAAAGCAGCCGTCATTAGATGTATGAAATTTGGATAGTTCTCAATTTCGCCATCTGAACGGATAAAAAGGCGACCATTCCATCGACACACAACATAATTTACAGAATCGGGGCCCAGGATGTCAGATTCAAGTTATACGAGACACGAACGTAGACAGAAGCACACTACACACAGGTGTACACTATTAGGACTTTTACTACATATCAGAAACAGTGTATTCAATTTTTAAACAATTTCAGCGCGCTTTAGTTATATGAGCATAACTCTAAAATTAAAAACTTTGTATCACCCCGGCATGGTAAAAGAAGAACAAATACAAGAAAGTAACATAAAGGAGATAATTGGGTTCGCTAAAGCTTCTGGGAGGTTCAAAAAGATGGAACTGTCACCGCAGAGGTAAAACTCATACGTTGTTCTGAGGAATTGGGTGATTTGGTCCCAAATAAGTGGACTGAAACCCCCCCCCCCTGTACCTGACGCGCGTCCCCTCCATAGATACTCGTAGATAGATAGGATCACCCCCGACATTTAAATGTTTATAACTTTTAAATAGCTAAAGCAATTTCAATCAGATATATTTAAAAACTATCTCGTTTACATTAGCTTTTAAACAAAAAAAACTGCATGGAAATTGGTCCACTGATTTAAAAACTACGACGCCAAAGACAGACACAGATACACAGGTCAAACTCCCTCTTTTTTAACGGGGCTTAAAAATGTGTGCGTCACCATTTGAATTTGCGCTCTGTTGTTCAAAACACCCTTCATACCCCTCGCACTCCTTTAGACTTAGGACGAGCGGGGGAGAGGTTAGATAAAGTTTAATCAGTGAGGGAAGTAATCGTCGCTTCTTTAATTATTATTAACGGTATTTCTTACCTTAGAACAAGCTTTACAACGTGTGGTGATCCGTTGAGAATAACAAAATCCCATCTCTTTCCGTGGGTATCGTAAGATGCGACTAAAAAAACACAAATAAATGAGACCTGCCTCCTATTAATCCATCCTAGGCAACGACACCTCAATTTGTTCTGATGTGGCGTCCTATAGACTCACGCGGTGTGGTATGCTCTGTAAAGGGCCGTCTGGTTCGACTATCCTACCGAATTCTGACGCCAAAATAGCTTGCTATGTTCCGTCTGTGCGTGGGAGTACCAGTGCCTTTATAAGCATTTTCTGGGTTACCTCGCTCCATCGTCGACCTCATCTACGACCTTAACCCTTCAGATAAAAACAAAAAGCTATTTAGAATGGAATTTACGAAGACACAATAAACGTGTATTAAGCTGTATGGTTATGTAATAATAATGGTTCAGAAGTACGGTAAATCATCTATCTGACGTAATAAGAAAATATTCCACATAAATGACATTGACTTTGATCGCCGCTTTGATCGCTCGTTTGAAGCGCTTTTTAACCTGGGGGTTATTACCCCTGCGGGGGTAAATCAGCTATTTTACAGGGGTAACGAAGAACCTAATTAATAAAATCATAAAAAAATAATAATTGTGAACCATATTCGTGTCAGTGCTACAAACTCGGAAATCTTCAAAGTTCTATGCGATGAAGTTGGTGCAAAATTTAATTCTCTTTTGTACCACACAGAGGTACAAAACAAAGAACACAAAACGAAAAAGAGTTTTTATCAAAAATAAAAGATAAAACATTGCTTGTAATTATTGACCTGTATTAAACTTGACAGAACATTACTAACATTTTCAATGGATAAATTGACTAATAAATAACGCTCAAATATAATTTAGATAGGATGATAATTGTGATTTAAATATTTTCTTAGTTGTACAAAATGAGTCTGCCTGCCGTTCCTCATTGCAATGCCCGACAGGGTTCATATGTTAAGATGTTTCTAAATATAATATTAGAATTAAGATCTTTTATATACTCTGTACATATGAATTGAAATAAACGATTGAATTGAATTGAATTGATTTGATAACATTTTAAAGTGGGGGTAAAATCATTTTTCCTCATAGGTTACAGGGGTAATAATATAAAAAAGGTTAGGAACCACTGTTCTAGGGGCTTCATTATATCCATGTTGGACTAGAAGTGTAAGAAAAACTTAAAATCGTCATCCATATCTGCCAACAGTACACCCTGTTGATCAACAGACGAGGTTCTGACGTATTACAACCCGGAAAAGGTTTCTCTTCATGATATTGGTGACTTCGCTATTATTTAATTTAATTTTGAATGTAATACTCTGACATGGGCAAAATCACGAATATGGACGCCATTTTTCAAAGGAAGCAATGAGATGTACTGTAGAGGTTCTATTACCTCTAAGTTTACTATCTTCTTGTAATATCTTTAGCCGATGGTTCCAACTTTTTTTTTCTCTAAATGACTACACTGTTGACCGCTGATGGCCTTGACAGCTTCAACGAGCAAGTGGCGAGCGCAGATGGCTCTCAGCCCAAAAAATTTAAGTAACAGGCCTTAAGGGCGCCCCCTGTGGGGTTGGAACCTCGGCTTAGGGCGTTACTGGGAGAAGGGAGTCGGAGATACGTTTGTGGAGAGAAGCGGCAGGGTACGTACCGGTACCGCGAATCGGGGCGGAGGTGATGGGGTATACGCGACCTTCAAATGATTCGGGTCACTATTTTATCCATAACTGACACAGTCCCTTCCATGTCTTCGGCCATGCGAGTTAGGATTCTGAATAATTAACCACATAAAGTGATTAACTGACTTTTTCTGGTATTTTCTGCCTCGACCCGGTCACAAGCTTTCTAAGAACTACGCTATAGTACCGACATCAAAAGCACCGAATAGTATCGGTAGGCAGTAGAACTAGTAGCAGACAGAATAACCGCCTAGCTATAATTTTCTATTAAAAACTGACCACCCATTCGGTCACCCGAATTAAGATAAAAAATTTAACATAATAAAAGCCTGTTTTAAAAAAAACAAGATCAATAAAATCGAACGATTTTCATTAAAGCATGCGGATTTCGTTTGAGGCAATAAAACAATAAAAAGGTCAAAATTCTTAATCAATATGTTGGTACAATTGGCCAGATGCCTGACGAGCCCAGTACGGGTTTCTCGTTCGAGGAAAAACATGTGACGATTATTGTCTATCAATGTGACTATTCAATTTTCGCTCGTCGATTTGCACAATCATTACTTATTAGTGTGTCCAGTCCTTGGTGTCCAAGTCTTAAAGGGTATGCTATATGATGGATTTCATTCTCAAGTTCGAGTGAATAGGCATCTTCTTGGTGAGCTTGCTACATCCTCGAACACATCTTCGCCCCTGGGCTAGATTGTCGTCAAGAGCGAATCCAATAAGAGAAGTCGGAAATTTCATACGAGTTCTTAGAAAAAAGTGGTTCAATTTTACGGGGAGAATCAACACCTCAAGTTTTGCTAGCTAATTATAGTCACCCCATTATACACGGTGATAAACAACCTCCTAGCTATATTCAAAATCCTGAACCAGTATCACTCAAAGAACACATTTATGAAAAAAAAATATTTTTCAATGGGAATTGTTCATTTTTTGCCTAAACGTAGACTTCACACCTACACCAGGCACGCGAGATGTGCCGGTAGCGCTCAGGAATGCACCCGAGTGGTGTATACATTTAGGAAAAAAAAAATCCCCCACTCCCGAAAAAAAAAATTAAAAAATAAACAAACATAAAAAGTGTTCTGAAAGCTAGTGTACAATAAGCATTGACCTAACCTTGGCCGTGAAATGCGTCTTCAGAACAACCTTATGCCACAACCATAGACTTAGGATTATAATGGCATATAGACAACCAAATTGTGTGAGAGAGAGGAAAATCCTTTTCGGAAATATGACAAGATAGAAAGGGTAAACGAATATACCAATACAGGGTTTCTTAAACTTTTTGCAGTCACGGACCAGTTTCACAACTTAAACAATTCCACGGACCCCTGTCATTTTTTTTTTTTTGAAAATGGAAGAAAAACCTTATTCATATAATAAAAAATGCTTTTATTGGTACTTTAATTACAGTTGCTATTAAGTAAATGAGAAGGATGCTGTTGTTTGGCCTCAACGAGAAACAGTTTACAACACATTTTCCTAATAAATATGTTAACAGACTGACCTACTGCGGACCCCCGATATACATGCTACGGACCCCTAAGGGGTCCGTGGACCCCACTTTAAGAATCCCTGTACTAATAGAAAGTAACGGTTTTTGATTGACAAGGAGGCCCATAGTTAGAATAGAATAAAAAAAAATCTTTATTTTATAGGACATTCAGGATGCCACTTTAAAAAAGTCAAGATTACAATGAAATACATACAAACATACATTAAACGATTTAAATACATACATACGCATCCATTCTTTTGACCCTACTGACTCTACGCCTATTCGCAAAGGTGCAGTCTTCCTCAGAGTGGCAATGCAATTTATTTATTTATTTATTTAACAGTTTATTGTATGTACACAGGAAAAAACACAAATATTACAGACAAATGGAAAAACGAACACAAAAGGCAGAGCTTATTTCTTTAAGAAATTTCTTCCAGCAGACCTGGGCGGCGTAAAATAAATAAAGACAGACGTGCACAATTGACCACTGAAATCTAAATACTAATAAAAACTACATAAAAATACAACTACACATACATATAACATATAAATAATTTAATGCTCAAGTTTTGGTGATTTTTGAGCAAAAGTGTTTTTTTTTAATATTCAATAACGATTCGTATACTTTTTCTATAGGTAGATGTGGTTCTGGGTAATATGGCGTCCAAGTTTTTTGTAAATTTGCCAATTTCAGAGTTTTATTATGAGTATTCAAATATACTGGGTGAAAAAGAACCTCCTAGCTATATTCAAAATCCTGAACCAGTATCACTCAAAGAACGCATTTATGAAAAAAAAATTTTTTTTTTATATTTTTCAATGGGAATAGTTCATTTTTTGCCTAAACTTAGACATTACCCCTACACCAGGTACGCGAGGGGTGCGGGTAGCGCTCGGGGGGTGCGCCCGAGTGGTGTCTACGTTTAGGAAAAAAAATCAACCCCCCCAAATAAAAAATAAAATAAAAAAAAAGTGTTCAGTAAGTGATACTGGTTCAGGATTTTCAATAAAGCTAGGAGGTTCTTTTTCAACCTGTATAATGGCGAAGTCGCTAATATCAAGTAAAGAAACCTTGTAATACGCCAGAGCCTCGTCCGTAGATCATTCTCACCGCCATCAGATGAGTATGACGATTTTGGAGCAATAAAATGTTATGTTATAACCCAAATACTCCTGAAATAATTCCGATTTGACTGTTGACATGTCAAATTTCAAGTTGTCATTTCTAAACGCCAATAAAATCCTAAGTCTATGGCCATTACCAGTAGCATCTCGAAGGTAATCATAAGGCAGCATCTTAAATGCAGAAGTGCATTATAATAATTATGATTATAATAATTAATGCACTTTGCCAGCCATTAGAGTTATATAACTTTATTGACATAATGGTTTAAACGTATTGTCGCGTGAGTTTGTTTAGTGTTTTGTTTCATCCTTTTGTTCCTATATTTACGATACATTGGTGTTAAGTAATGTATTACGTGAGCTCTTTTGAAACACGAGCGAAGCGAGTACACATCCATGCTATTATTATAAATGTGAATGAAAGTTCATTTGTTTGTTACGCTTTCACGCCTAAACGACTGAACCGATTTAAATGAAATTTGGTATAGAGGTAGATAAGACCTTGAGAAATGACATAGGCTACATTTTATCCCACAGCTGGTCACGATATAACCTGTAATCCAAGCGGGCGGAAAGCTAGTTACTTAATAAAAGAATATCGCTCAATGTTTTATAATGCAGTAGCCGAGGAAATTAAAAAAATATATATTTCTTAAAATAAGTGTAACATAACACATTACCTACAGCCGTTATTATGTAGATACTAGCTTTCCGCCCGCGGCTCCGCCCGCGTGGTCTACAGGTTATATCGTGTCCAACTGTGGTATAAAATGTAGCCTATATCCTTTCCTAACGTCTAGTCTATCTCTATACCAAATTTTATCAAAATCGGTTCAGTAGTTTAGGCGTGAAAGTGTAACAAACAAACTTACATTCACATTTATAATATTATTAAGGATTTCCGAGCATTGCATAGTAAAGTTTAAAAAAAAAAAGATGATAAATAAAAATGCGTCCATGACCATAACATATGGTAGAAAACCGAGAAACCAGCAAAATAAATAACTTCAACTTTGGTCGAAACCTTGTGTTGACAAATTTTAATTGCGATTCGTAACTTAATTACGATTACGAATTTACATCAAGAACACGTTAACTTTTATAATTACTGATATTATTTAACTAAAAGTGACAGGGAACATCGGTTTATTATAACTACCGGTTAAAAGAACCTTGTCAGGTTAAAGTGTGTTAATCTCTTAGGTCAAGAGAGGCGGTGGTGGAATTGTTAAAAGTTTCAGACTCGAAGCGAGAGGTATAGAATAGAATAGAATAGAATAGAATAGAATAGAAAAATCTTTATTTTATAGGACATTCAGGATGTCACTTAAAACAAGTCAAGATTACAATGAAATACATACAAACATACATTAAACGATTTAAATACATACATACGCATTCGTACCTCTGATCCTACTGACTCTACAGAGTTCGATGCCCAATATTGACACCAATGGCATCTTCTGAGTTATGCACAGATGCTCTTGAAGAAAAAACATCGTGAAGAAACCAGCACACTTAGAAAGCAGAAAAGGTCCTCCTATCAGCCGGTTTATGGAGACTAAACTTTCCCAGAAAACTGTATTGAATTTAAAAACAAAAACTGCTTTCCATACTAAGATAATCAACGGAGACCATACGTTATATGAGGAGAGACATTGTTTTCTTCGTCACTACCAACTTTTTAAAATGATTCTTTGAAATGATATTTTCAAATATTTGTGAGCAGTTTGGGTGTTTATGTATGACTAGTTTCCGCCCAGGATTTTGTTCCCGTGGGAATTTGGGAAAATTATGTGGCTTATGTGTTAATTCAGGGTGTCAGCCACCTCCACACAAAATTTTATTAAAATTGGTCCAGCCGTTTGAGCGTGAAAGAGAAACAAAAATCAATACCTTCTATCTTATATTAGTATCACTAAGATATACTTAAAGGTTTTTATTTAAAAAAAAATATGTAAGCAGTATATCGTTACCTAGCACCCACAGTACAAGCCTGCTTAGTTTGGGTCAAAGGGCGCTGTGTTAGCTGTCAAAAATAAATAAAAATCAAACGGACATGCTTTTTTACCAACATCAACAGCTTAAAAAAATAATCGCCTAGCACACTCGGCGGAAATTTCCCGCAATTAACAGAAATAGTAATCAAAAACAAATGACGGACACATCTGCCAATAATTTCACAAAAACTTAAACATATCGATAAAAAATGTAACTATTGCATGCAAAAAGTGATTATTTTTAACTCAGGCACAATTCCTGATGATTACCGAAATAGTGTAACCCAAAAAAATATGAATAACATCAATCAATGTTTCCGCAAAAAAGTAACAATGTACTTATTGCTCAAAAAGTTATCCGGTCAGTTATTTTTAGCTTCGAGACCCTTCCAATTCTAACGGTCATCTTTTTGTAACGTCATTGGTAAGTACAGTTTGCAATGTTTTTGTGATATGTTATTAACTGAATGAATTGCTACAAAACTTTGACGGCCAGTTTGGTCGAGTGGTAGTGACGCTGCCTCTTGATCGACAGGTCTTGGGTTGGATTCCCAGTCTGGACAAACTTTAACGTAAAAAGCAGAGTTTTGTTCACGGGTCATGAGTGTTCGTGTTTCTCTTTGTGTGTGTTCTAAGGTAAAGACACAAAGGAAAACAACCTCGGTGTGGACCTTTATGTGTGCATCGTTTTATACTTAATTATCGATGCTAATATTGTAAAGAGGAAAGATTTGATTGTTTATTTGTTTGCATTGAATAGGCTCTGACTACTGGACCGATTTGAAAAAATATTTCACCATGAGAATGCTACATTATCTCTGAGTAACATAGGCTATATATTTTTTCCGAATTTTCACGAGAACAAAGTCCTGAACGAATTAATTTATAATATCCCTTTGTAAAAAGGGCTACTATAGAATTTCTGATTATCTGTTAGACAAGCATCCATGGGAATAAATTGCTCAGCTCCAGAGTTATTCAGACATTAAGTTAAAATTCGAAGTAAGATAATATTATTGACTTAAAAAGAGCGACTATTCTCTTTTTAAGTCAATAACTTTCTTGCCTATTCTTCTCCTGAGGAAGACTGCACCTTTGCGAATAGGCGCAAAGTCAAAAATGCTAATGTAATTCACTATTTTGCTCAATGATTTACATTGATTTTGCTAATGTATTTTTATGACGTTTTCAAGAAACACTATGAAAATAAAGCATTTTTGATTTGATTTGATAGTTTATTTATAAATTACCTTGTGGCTACCACCCCTACTGCTTTAAATGCCTGTATATATATATATATATATATATATATATATATATATAGCATCAATATTACAGTACTGATAATCAATGATGATAAATGATGTTATGAAGAACAAACCTACTTCCAAAACAGTTTTTGCGCATAGATCATAAATCGATTCGCGGATGCGTCAATCACTAGAATCAATCACGTTTCTTTTTTTGACCACGTAATTAAGTTTGCGGTGGTAGTTATAAAATGCGTATGTATTTTTTTTCTTAAAAAACAAAGTAGTTAAGGTCTATCATGGGTCAGTGGCACGCACGGGTTTAAATCGATAATTGAGGATAGGCACCATAAAATACACATCAACACGGTCTAGGGATATTGCACGATTTTTCATACAAAAGAGGCCTGTTTGAGAAGCTATAAAAGCATACTTGAGATACATGGAGGGCTATAATTTTCAGGCGAGCAATTTTTGTTGCATTTTCATCACGTTTTCGCTTCGCTCGCTCGGCTCGTGCGTTGGGCGTCGCAGTTCTAACTTAACGTAACCCAACCAACCTAACCTAACGGGTTGGTTGGGTTAGGCTACTAACAAACCTACTCGTCGCAGTTCCGTCTATCACAATCGAACAAAGAAGTCGAATGATTAAAGAACAGAAAAAAATTAACATTTTATACATTTCCAATGGGCTATGTACGACATTTTAAAAATATTTTTAATTTCGTTTAATTTTTTATTTAACATAAAGGAATAAGGTCCCGTTTCCTAAAAAAAAATATATAAAAAATCTATCTCTTGAAATAAAAATATAATAATTAAAAGTTTCTCAGTAGGGTAAACTAATCATCAATACGGCATTATACAATCGTGTCTTTGCCAAGCTGTCATGTCAATAAAAAAAAAAAAAAAAACCTATTTCATTTTGTATTTGGTTGTTTATTTTTGAGTTTTATTTTTGCTTTTGGTTAATTTTTTCTGAAGTCTTTTACTGCTACCGCATTCCGGATTACGATTTAACTTTGCACGGACTTGTAGTGCTAGATTTTGACTGATTTTCTCACGACTACACCTTATTTATACCGGACTCCGAGAACTGCTTCAACGATAGTGATTAATACTCTTCGGATTTGTGGAATAACACTAATAACGACAGCGCAGCGGGCTTTGCTACTCAACATGGCATCTGACGAGTTACAGCGGTGGAGAGAACCAAAAAATGTTTTATACCTCTTTGTTCAAACACTGACTTTAACTCACCAGATTTGACGTTTGTTACCATTCCAAAGGAATTGAAAGAAAGTTGGTGTAAAATGCTGTGAGGATCATTTAAACGTAAGTACATTGAAACGTATCTCTAGTTAGTCTGTGATTGAAACTTAAATGTTGAACTTAAACTCAAAAACGCAACGGTATAGGTTATATGTCAACCAACTGTCAATCGTTTTTTTTTTTTTTTACTTTGGCAAAGGAGTTAATCTGTAGAATGCTGTAATAAGCAACAAATCGTAACCAAAATTTTAAAAATTAATTATTTTTATATCTATGATCAAAATTATTTGATATATTTTTTATTTGAATATGGGACCTTAAGCCTGCTTAAAATAAAAAAAATCAAATTATTTTAAAAATCTTGCACATAGCCCATTGTTATTTAGGAAATGTATAAATTTCCTAGGAAATGTATCAAACATAATTCATTTCACACATTTCCTGGCGATTTTAGGAATTGTATACATTTCCTAGGAATTTTATACAATGACGGATTTCACACAATTCCGTTGACATATATAAGAGACGACGCACTTTTAAGGATGACCGTAATAGCACTACGAAACTTAAATTTGCTAGTGAAACCTTAGGGGGTGATTCTCTCAATGAAACTAAACTACTTTCCCTAAGAAATTATGTTTTCTTTTTAAATTTAGACTTATTAACCGACTTCAAAAAAGGAAGAGGTTCTATGTTCGACTATATGTATTGACCGATTTCTTTTTTCAAAAACATTTTTTTTTATTAGAAGAGTATACTCCAGAGGTGGTCCCATATAAATTTTATCGAAAATGATTCAGCGCTTTTAAAAAAATCAATAAAAACTAAAAAATACTACAAACCAGAACATCATCTAAATAAATGAGTGACATTTTCGTTTGTGGTTATCTGCTTATAGGCATTGTAGTCTGCAAAACATACTACTTAGTTATTTACTTTGTGCGAACTGGTGATTCATACGTTTTTTTAACGTGGAAAATTATTTTATGTATTTATTTACATTCTCTGGAAAAAGCTGATTCATTTTCGTTAACTAATTGAAAGTCACCGAATATACGAGGCTTTTCATGCTTCAGAGGTAACATTAAGCCGTAGAACTAGGGCCCCGATTCAGTAACTTCAGTTGTGTGTCGATGGAATTGAGGCTATTTTATCTGTTCAGGTGGCGAAATTGAGAACTATTTATTTTTCATATACTTGCTGACAACCATCCCGACCAGCAGCGCCACCACCAACCGAACGTAAAGTTGCAAACTACCTGCAACTGAAAATTTAGTTGGCGCTGGCGCCACCAGTCAAAGCAGCCGTCATTAGATGTATGAAATTTGGATAGTTCTCAATTTCGCCGTCTGAACGGATAAAATGGCGATCATTCCATCAACACACAACTGTAGAATCAGGGCCCTGGTTGTATGTCCTTTGGGAATAGATGTTCAGTTAATCGGCTAATTCACATCCTTAAATAACTGTTAAATACAGAAAAATTTCAATAAATCATCCTCGACATTCGATTGCTTATAACTTTTAAATGGCAGAACCAATTGCGATCAAACATGGCTATGAACCATCTCGATGACGTCAACTTTCAAACGAAAAAATCGCATTGAAATTAGTCCATTTGTTTAAGAGCTACGATGCCACAGACAGACATGCAGAAACACATGTCAAACTTTTAAGACCCTTCTTTTTCCATCGGAATTTAAAAATAATTTAAAGTCACGAAATATTAATAATAGTGTCGTTGGGCAAGAGTGGTTGTCCCCGGCAGAGTAGAATAGGACCACCCTCTTTCTTACCGAGGTGTCGTACAAGGCGACTAAGGTAAATATGCAAGCAAGTTCATCTGCACACAGAGAAGGAAAACTCTGCAATTATATCAAAACCCTCGACAACCCGTCTGCCAAGCGTGGTGAGTATGGCATTTACCCCTCATGTTATAGGGAGGCCCATGCCCCAGCAGTGGGGACGTATATGGGCTGATTAAGAAGGGCAAGATATTCTATAAATATCCTAATCTACGAGTATAATACTGTTATGACTTATGATGTACTGTAACCTCTTCTTCTTCCTAGCGCTAAGTCCCGTTTCTCATTCGGGGTACGCTTGACCATAATCCAAGATTTTGCAGGTCAAGTCATTACAGTGGAGCGACTGCCATCTGACCTCTGTGACCCTTCTAACAGGAAAACCGGGCCGGATTGGATATAGTTATACATTCAGTCTCCTGAATGTGCAGGTTTCCTCACGATGTTTTCCCTCACCGTAAGAGCATCGGTTAGTGTGCAGCTAATAAATACATAACTCGGAAAACGAGTCATTGGTACATGGCAGCACTGGGGATCGAACTCGGTACCTTTCGCTTACGAGTCCGATTTACTAGCTGATAGACCACCGACGCTATATGATGTACCGTAACCATTACTTGATGTACTGTAATCATTACTTGCAGTAACCGAATTCATTCAACATTAGACCTTAAAGCGTAATGAATAAAATGCTATAGCAAATACCATATCGAAGGTTTAAAATTGAACTTTAACACCTAAAGAATAAGGACTAAAAGGTTAAATGAATTTACTTACAATGAAGGTACGATTTTTGACCTATTGACTTGATTTTAATGTTATTAACTGTTATTTTGTAGCGGTAAAGATTTACATATTATGAGGCTTAAAATTAGAGGCTTGCTAATTTTGACATGAAACTGAACAACTTTCTGGAAGGAAGATGCCGGAATCCTTTTTTTACCAGCCCATTACGTCCCCACCGAGGGGCACGGGCCTCCTTTCGAAACACAAAGGGGAATTAGGCCGGCCCAATGCGGGTTGGTGGACCGCTCCTCTTTCGGAAATGAATTTTCTTGGACGGGCGGGTTTCATCACGATGTTTTCCTTCTCCGTTGAGCAAGTGATAATTAGAAATCCGTACATAAATCCGAAAAGACGGATTTAGTGGTACAGGCCCGCACCAGGATTTGAACCCGCTATATCGAAAACCTATTCTTACTTGTGGGGGGGGGGGGTAAATGGATGGATGTTTGTTAGTCGTTCACGCAAAAAATAAATCATATTTAAAAATCTACAGGGCTTTAGGTAATCGCTTTCAACCTCTCGGGTGCTAAAAAAAATTTTGAACTCCCATACAAATTGCGCTTTAAGCTGATGAAGTTTGTATGGGAACTCAAATTTTTATATTTATTTTGACCTATGTTCCTTGGGGAATTGTTCAGTTTCATGGAATTATAAACCACCCGAGAGGTTGAAAGAGATTTGCCTTAAGCCCTGTATAGTAAACTATCGCCCTCAATACAGCAAAATCCCATGCGTCCCATTAACTAGTTTCTACAGTATGCCTGGAAATAGTAGGCAGCTGGCACATCAAAGTTTTTCTTTCACTCCCAGTCCAGTGTCGAAGTACTATTTTAAAAGTTTAAAAATACCAGTTTAATTTGTTAATTAAATCTTTTACGACTCTAAGTTCTAACTGCACATTGTCTAGTTAAGATAGTTATCTATTAAATTTAAATTAAGTTTGGTAATTCAATTGACGTACACACTTTTTATCTCTTTGGTCAATTGCTCTTAAAAAAACAGCACAAGAAATATTACAAATATACACTACAACACTTCAAACTACACGTCGACATCGACCTCACCCTTGTATCTTTTGTAATAGTGATCATTTTGCGGTGCATGTGCTGTTGTCTGTATTGAATAATTAAAACATTTGAGCAAAAATCTCTCATAGATAATTCTAGAGTTATTGTATGTGAATTCAAATGTGTTTATTTCATTGAACATACAAAATGTTACTTGAACATGTCAGTATAGTAAATTACATTAGCACTTTTGACTTTGCGCCTATTCGCAAAGGTGCAGTCCAGGAGAAGAATAGGCAAAAAACTCCGAGGATCGCTCTTTTTAAGTCAATCATATAAATTTTCTTACTTCTAATTTTAATTAACCCCCGACGCAAAAAGAGGGGTGTTATAAGTTTGACCGCTATGTGTGTGTGTGTGTGTGTGTGTGTCTGTGTGTCTGTCTGTGGCACCGTAGCTCTCAAACGGGTGAACCGATTTGGATGCGTTTTTTTTTTATTTACAAGCAGGTTTTTTGGCGATGGTTCTTAGATACGTTTTATCAAAATCGGTTCAACCGTTTCAAGGTCATCAGCTCTTTTGTTAGCTGCGGTAGGGTTCTTAGACTCTTAATGTGTATTTACTTTACTTTCAAACATACATGTGACCTAAAACTTGAAACACTCATGTATGCTTAATAACTATGCAGGATTATGGAACTCTTGGTCTGATGCTGCAGCCAGGATATCCAGAACATTAGCACACTTAAAAAAATAATAGCAGATATGTCGTGTTTGGACTCGTTTTGTTCAGTATTTGACTCTGCATACAATGCAATGGTGGCAACACGGTGAGCTGATGCTGCGGCCAGGATATCCAGAACACTAGCACATCCTTGAAAAAATAATAGCAGATATGTCGTGTTTGGACTCGTTTTTTTGATCAGTATTTGATTCTGCATACAATGCAATGGTGGCAACACCGTGAGCTGATGCTGCGGCCAGCATATCCAGCACACTAGTACACTCTTAATTATTTTTAAAATAAGTTAAAAATTTTGAAATAAAAATTAAATTAAAAATTTAAAAAACCCCCCCCGCAAAAAAGTAAAGCGGACATTTAAAAAGTAAAAAATAATACCTTTCGTTGAGCCATCAAATTCATTTCAGAAATACCTATATATATTTTAATTATCGAAATCGATGGATGGCACGATAGGGTTTGCTCATTAAAATGACGCTATAATGTCGCGTCGGGGTACCGCTTTAGTGAATCAGTGAATAGTCAATCAAATGAAGGGTCTGATTCACTAAAGCGGTACCCCGACGCGACATTATAGCGTCATTTTAATGAGCAAACCCTATCGTGCCATCCATCGATTTCGATAATTAAAATATATATAGGTATTTCTGAAATGAATTTGATGGCTCAACGAAAGGTATTATTTTTTACTTTTTAAATGTCCGCTTTACTTTTTTGCGGGGGGGGGGGGGTTTTAAATTTTTAATTGACTTAATATCTGGATAACTCTTTTTTTTTTGAGATATATGCGGTTTTTGCGGTTTTCGAGATACGTGCCTTATTTACTCGGGGTGTGTGAAGTTTTAACAGTGTGGTGACCAGTTGAGAATAACACCACCCCATCTCTTTCCGTGGGTATCGTAAGAGGCGACTAACGAAACACAAATGAGACCTGCCTCCTATTAATCCATCTTAGGTAACGACACCTCAGTTTGTTTTGAATCTGAGGTGGCGTCTTATGGTCTCTTGCGGTGTGGTAGGCCCTAAGAGCCGTTTGGTTCGCGACCACCCTCCTACCGAAGTCCGTCGCCAAAAAGCTTTCTAAGTTCCATCGGTGCGTGCTGGGAGTATCAGTGCCTTAATAGGCAATTTCTGGGTAAACTCGCTCCATCGTCAAACTCATCTATGAGCTCGGTAAAGATTGAGGTCAAGAGTTAACCCTTCTCATAATAAAAAATAATAAAAAATGCGGTTGTTGAGATAAATCCTTATGTACTCAGGGGTGTGTGTGGTCATAACATCTTAGTGCTTCGTCATTATGATCCTCACCTGCTTGCAGTGCACCCAGCTGATCAACTGACAAGGCTCTGACGTACTACAGCCCGTAAAGGGTTTCTCTACTTGATATTGGCGACTTCGCCATTCTACATTTTTATTTTTTTGCTACACTTTGGTTGTTTGCGCGTGTCAGTTGTGATTAGTGTTTTAACTTAATTTTGTTTTGTTTATTTGCATGTTTTATGTCTTTCATGTGTATGGTATTGTATATGTCTAGCTGTCTTGAAATCGCGCTCGACGCAACAACTCACTGTGGTACTGACTGAAAATCAGCGCTTTAGTTTAGCGCTACAGCACATGCTGAGTCAGCGCCATTTTGACTGCTTTAGATAAGTTTTATGTTGTTCTACTTGTTTGTATTGTCACTCTGGAAGCAGTCAAATAAAGTTATATCAATCTATCTATCTATCTAAAATACTCAGACATTGACAAAATTCCGTATAAGCGATATTTAATGCTAGCTTTCCGCCCGGGACTTAATTTCCGTAGGAATTTGCGAAAATTATGTAGTCTGGGTTAATTCAAGGTGTCAGCTACCTCCATACCAAATTTTAACAAAATTGGTTCAGCCGTTTGAGCGTGAAAAAGTAACAAACATCCATACATGTTTCCGTACATCCATACATGTTTCCATGTATAATTTCGCATGTTTTGTATGTATGGATGTAATGTAAAAGAATACTCATCTCCCCGCACCGATTCCACTTTAGTAAAGTGACTTTACCTCACCTTCCCCCGCTTAATGCAAGGGGTACGTAAGGGGTGCTCTGAACAGCGGAGCGCAAATTCATTTTATAATATCAAATCAAATCGTTTTATCAAATCAAATACAAGGTGTTTCAAAAAAACCCAAATAAAATAAATTCCAAAATTTAATTTTAAAATTGAAATATTCGCAACTCTAGTATCAGTTGCACGGTTTGACATCTTTCAAAATGAAAGTTTCATATAATTAATATGACATATTTGTAATAGACCTGCGCAATAAGCTAAATTTTAATTTATTTTGAATTATCTATTTTTGTTTTTTTTTTGAAACACCTTGTATATTAGGTTAAATATACTTTAAGACTCTGGTTTTGTTTTAACATTGTGTATTGTAATCTGTGGATAACGGTGTTGATTGTACAATTATCCAACTTTGTTGTATACCAACTGTTATAACCTCCTGTACAATTGTTTGTTTTGCCAAATAAAAAAATAAAAATAAATAAAAATAAGACAGTATTCCATTTTCTAATGGTGATGCACTCATTTTGTCCATCAAATAAAAACTCGCTCAAATTGTTATTTAAATTTTGATGTGAAACCATCTTAAGTCTACATTTCGGTGACATAAACAAAAAAAACATTATTTTATTTACGATCTGTTGGTTTTATATTTTTATAACCAGCCACTGTGTTTAGAAACAGGTTAAACGGGCGAATAAGACAGATATGTCGATGACAAACAAATCGTTCAGTTGTTTTTATGTGTCTTGGGAAAGATAGCAAATAGAACATTCTAGTAAAATAATCAAGAGTTAATAATACTTTTGTATTATTTGTGTTCCTAAAGTGCGAAAAAGTGAAGGGGCTTGGGCCTGTAAAATTTTGTTATTTAAAAATATATGAAATAAAAATATTGAAAGCGCGGACTGAGTAGACCCTCAGTGAAAGATAGTGATCGATTGAGCCCGCGGGCTGAGTAGATACTAAGAAAAGATAATGGTCGATTGAGCCCGCGGGCTGGGTAGACTTTAAGAAAAGATAATGGTCGATTGAGCCCGCGGGCTGAATAGACACACAGAAAAGATAACGGTTGATTGAGCCCGCGGGCTGAGTAGACACTAAGAAAAGTTGACTGGTTAGTGGGTTGAGTCGTCCGTAAAAAAAAGTAAAAGTGGTCAACTGAGCCCGCGGGCTAAGTGGTTGTGGGCTCAGTTGACCCCGGAATGGAAATAAAAACAAATAATTTTTTAAATATCAAACAGTGGTAAGTATACAGTTTATTTATTGAAAACGACTTCATTATTAAAAAATATGCAGAATCCCACACTTATCTGTGAAACCCTTGTCACTAACTAAGACAAATTACACGACCAGAAAACAAGCAAGCAAACAGCTTTTACTATCTTTTGCCTTGGCCGGGAATCAAACCTAGGAACCGTTAATTCAAAGGAAGCAAATACAAACTATGAAAGAAACCGATCATCCAAAAATACGCACATCAAAAAATCTAACCAACACGAAATATTTTTCATACAACAGAGGAAAAGAGACAAAAATAGAAATGACAACGCAGATTTTCTTTGCTTTTAGTATTGAAATGGTGAAATTAAATTTTCACTTTCATCTCTTTTTCACAAATTTCTAGCTAGATAAAGTTCATTTATAGGAATTGGTAATAGAACTTGCTCACACTAAAGATTTTATTCAAAATACGTGTCTTAAATACTTTTCACAGCTTCTCAAAAAGGCCTCTGTTGTATAAAAAATCGTGCGTGTTGCTTAGACTTTTTGATGTGTCTAAACAACCTGTTCCTTTTAATATCCCATAACTCCAGGATATCAATGAGACCACGTATATGAATCAAATAGCATATACATTATTTTTCAATCATTAATAATTTAGAATTTTTGTTTTTCATTTTCGTTTTTTTTTTGGGCCCGTGCCCCAGCAGTGGGGACGTATATGGGCTGATGAAGGAAGGATGAAGGATACAAAATAATTCTGTAAAAATTTCCTATAAAACACCTTTACATAAGAAATTACAACGTCGCATTATTGTTCTAAATTATGAATGATTGAAACTAATTAGTAATCAAAGTGTACCAGCTTAAGAGTCTTAGGACTCGTTTTATGGGAGAAATATTTTGAAATATTTTAACGGCCGGCCGGACGGCCGGTGGGACGGCCGGTTTGGTCGAGTGGTAGTGACGCTGCCTCTTGATCGGCGGGTCCTGGGTTCGATCCCCAGTCGGGGCAAACATTTGTGTGAAAAGCAGATGTTTGTTCTCGGGTCATGGGTGTTTGTGTTTGTCTTTATGTGTGTTCCGAGGGACTCACGACACAAGGGGAAACCTTAGTGTGGGCCTTTGAGTGTGTAGCGTTTTATTTAATTAGGTATTAGTGATGATTTCACCGAAAACACCGATTAAAGAACATATGTTCCCTGGACTTTTTAAATTACTTTTATTCATAAAATATGACCTTAGAGTTACGGGATATCAAAAGGAACAAGTTGTATAAAAAGAATTGTGTTCCAAAATTAAACCATTTACTAATTACAATAAGTACCTATCTTTAAAACGATACATTTGTTTGCCTATTATGGCCTTCATGTTGCGAATGTTATTCATAACAAAATTAATGAACGCAAAAAAAAACGCAAAAATTTGGTCAATAATTTTTCGAAAATCATGTTTAAGGGTTCTGTTATCACATGGTTTTTGTTATTACTTACTTAAACATTTTATGCCATCTTTCCTTCCTCTTAATTTTATTTTTCTCCAATTATTGAGTCTTATAGTATCCAAGGATCAGCAGGTTTACCATGGTCGCTTAGCGCGATCCAATTTAGGACCTAAACAAGTCTGCAACGCTTATTCGTACCATGATGGCTTGTAAGCGATTCAATTTTGGCGCTGTTGCGATTCAAAGGCAGACCAGCGACAATTTATGTAAAATGGACCATAGACAACCGAGCAGTTCAAAAGCAGCGCCATCATGGTACCATTTTAAAAAACATTCCAGTTGCGAAGCAGTTCAAAGTTGGATCCTAAACAGAAATGCTTTTAAACGATCGTGGTAGGTACCCAAGTGCTAATTATTCTGAGGTCTGGCTGGTGCACGTACTAAGTATTGATAAAGTGTGTGGTTTTTAATCATAAAAAAAACTAAGCTCAAGTCTCTTTACTGACTCTTACAGCATGCCTAGGAAATCAGACAGCTAATACATTGCTTTTTATTTTATAAGATGAGTTAACTCTTGACCTCAATCTGGACCACTGTCATAGATGAGGTCGACCATGGAGCGAGTTAATCCAGAAAATGCCTAATAAGGCCCTGGTACTCCTACGCACTGATGGAACACAGCAAGCTGTTTGGCATCGGACTTCGGTAGGAGGGTGGTCGCGAGAAAGACGGCCCTTTACAGAGCCTACCACACCACATGAGACCATACCACGCCACCTCAGATTCAGAACAAACTGAGGTGTTGTTGCCTGGGGTGGATTAATAGGAGACTGGTCTCATTTGTGTTTCCTTAGTCGCCTTTTACGACACCCACGGAAAGAAATGAGGTGGTGTTATTTTCAACCGATCACCACACGGCGGTAAATACCTTAACTACCTACAATTTCTTCAAGTCTCAACTACGAATGGATTTAATATAACTAATGATTGAAAATTGGGTTTTGAATATGTAAACTACTCTTGTAGAACCCTAAAAGTAAAGGAACTTGTAAACACCGTATTTAACCTTATTGTTCTAAGTTTAACCAATTAAGTTATTGTTGACCAACGGTCATTATTTTCAAATTACCGTTTTATGGAAAAATTCCACTTTTTTTAATAAGGTGCAATATATATATATTATATATACATACATATATATATATTGCACCCGTGTGATGATCGGTTCAGAATAACACCATCCCATCTCTTTCCGTGAGTGTCGTAAGAGGCGACTAAGGAAACACAAATGAGACTTGCCTCCTAGTAATCCATGCCAGGCAACGATATGTCGTCGTATGGTCTCATGCGGTGTGGTAGGCTCTGTAAAGGGCCGTCTGGTTCACGACCACCCTCGGTGCGTGGGAGTACCAGTGCCTTTATAGGCATTTTCTGGGTTAACTTGCTCCATCGACCGTCGACCTCATCTTTGACCTTTATGGTCAAGATTGAGGTCAAGAGTTAACCCATCTTATAATAAAAAAGACCGCCCTCTTGCTTGCACTTACACACACACACGCACACACACACACATATAAGCTCATGCCTTCGTCCCATTGGGTAAGCCGGGTACAGTGGGCCGCACATCAGGTTACCCATGCGTTCACTCTGTGCTGTTGCAATATGAATGGTTTTTCAATGAACTGGAGTTACCTGTGCTGGTCTCTGTATGATCCAAACATAGATATCTCTTTCGATATAACTGATCATGTTACTGTAAAACTGGAAGTTACTGTAAATACTTGACACTTGAAAGGCCAATTTCATCATTCGTCTTACTTTATACAATACAATACAATACAATACCCTTTATTGCACACAAAAAAACATAAAACATAATATTAAACAAAAAACAAATGTTCATGATGTAGTGTGCAATCTTCCAGGCAACCGGGGGGTTAAGGAACCGATACAGAAGGTGAAGCGGTAGACGTGCAAAGAGTAATTAATATAACTTATACATATCTATACCTAAATATATAACATATACATACACACAAATAAATGATGAAAAACATTAAATATTTAAATATTTAAAATATATATATATATTTTTTTTATCTTTTTCAATACAAAAACAAACCCTTCATTCATTAAAAACCCCTTTCTAGAGCAACATCATTTAAACAATAAAAAGAAAAAAAAATAGAACACTGCAAAAAACGCGTACGCAACGAAACAAACTTGGCGGGTCGTCGACCGATGACTTAACACCAAAATAAACGCAGTTTTTTTGTCCAGCTGTTAGCATTCAGGCTTTACTGACCTTTTTATGATTGATATGATTATTTCTAGAATATTTGGCCCTGGCCATCGTAAGGAAGCAACACTTTACTTCCTCCCCCCCCCTCCCACGATCCCACATTACATGACCTTCCTTTTCCCCCGTTTGTCCTAAGTCAAAAGGAATGCAAGGGGTGCGTGCGGTGTACTCTGAACAGCAGAGCGCAAATTTGGTTTCATATAAGTGACAGACAGTACTCCATTTTCTTTTTTTTTAATAAAACCGCCCTTTTTTTCCTAGCTTCTCAGATCCAACTGCTGGCAAAGACCTGCAGGCCAAGTAAGATAGTCATAGCGCCGCGACAACATTGCGGTCCTATGTCAAAATGTCAACATAGACAACGCCATAGGGCGAGCAAGCTTTTGCGCAAGACCCTCTGCCCTTAAATAATTTACTAATGTCCTACTAATGTTTATTATGTGTGCTTCTTCTGTTTCTGTAGATAGTTTAAATTTCGAATGTACTGTAGTTTCAGACTTATGCGGCTAAAACTTCTAGGATTCGCTATCTTTACCTACCCTCCAAACTACCCAAATTCTCTCGAAACTTCTCCGTCACACTTACACACTTCCTCACACTGAAATAAAAACGCTATCAAGGTCATACGAACGGAATTCGCCACCAATCGAAAGGTTAATAACATGTGTTCAAAAATATCTCAGCAACTTATATTTAGAAGCTGAATTTTTTTTAATCGGTTTCTCTGCACGGTAACTTTCCGTACTCAAAAAAATGAAGAAAAAGTTTGCAGGGCTTAGGCGCAGTATAAAAATGCTACAGTCAGTCTTCTTCTTATTATTATCGTGTAGGTATAGTCAAGTGTGTGGCGAACTTAGATAAACCCGGTGTCAGAGTTTTGGAACGGAAATACTCGTTATAAATTGCCACTTTTGTCACCCATCAGGTGTGTGGTATAATGATTTCGGCATATTTTTGGATGCCATTTTGTTTTTTGCGAAATGGTGGCGCACAGTAAGACCTACTACATAAATTGATTGAAAATACTTACCTACTCGAACATAAATGAACATGGTGGCCAGCAAATATGCCAGGGTTCTTTCAAAATCTGCGACCAAAATTTCAGAACATCTGACATTTAACTGTCATAGTCTAAATGCGTCATGTTTCAATCCAGTTTTATTCCCTAGTTAGCACAATCACGCGGAGATCAGACTGCCAAGTCTTGGATCAAACACCTACTGGGCTGAAATATTGAATTCCATTTTATGAACAAAATGTATGTTGCGTCATCATTTGAATATGGAATACTGTCATTTGATCGAATTTGCGCTCCGCTGTTCAGTGGACCGCTCAGGCACCCCTCGCATTCTTTTTGACTTAGGAGAAGCGGCAACCAACGGGCGATTTTCTTCAAATCAAGCCACCAGCCATAGTAAAAGGCGCTCACTATTCCCTACCGTCCACAGGGGCAAAGAACCTGATAGGTGACCAAAGGTGGCAATTTATTACAAGCTTCGGAGGGCACGTAAAGCTGTCGGTCCAGCTGTTGTCCGACTACAGTAGTTAAAACCAAGTCAGAGGCCATTGTGAGGTTCGAAAAATTGCCACCAGGGTTCGCCAAGTGCGCCACACACTTGACTATACCTACACGATAAGAAGAAGAAGACCCGATACCGATATCTTATAATTATATTATTTATTGTTTACACACTACACAGTAGAATAAGTTCATATGCTTAATATTACTTTATTGGTAGGTAATGCAAACATTATTTCCTTTTAGGCTGCACCACATCTGTTTCTCTCTTACCATCTCT